>BSBK01001071.1:167500-390000 GCA_027943335.1 Chamaecyparis obtusa | reverse complement strand
TAATTTTATTCAAAGATGTGATCAATTCCATCTAATCATCATCATCTACTTCTTTTCCCAAACTCTCAAATATAGAACCAATCTGAGTTTTCTTACCAGTCTTAGGTGTAAGACTGATTTCTTCTTGGATGGGAACAGATACTTGTTTCTTTGTCTCTTTAGATTCTTCAATTCTGGTTTCTGTCTTCTCTTCTCCTTTGGCACTATCCTACTCTTCAAAAGCCAAATTGTCAACAATGTTTTCAAGGTTTTTAAATAGATTATCATCACTGTCCAAAGTGATCTTTGTTCCTTCAACATTTATAAATTCATCTTCAATGTTGATGGCTAGTGGAGAGGGAATGTCCCACTGTTCTGCTTCTTCTGCTTGCTCTTCAGGTTCTGCTGCAACTGATGGTTTTCCAACATTCTTTGTCATTACCTTAACAATTGCTTGTTCTGTTTTCTTGATTTCTTTAGAATTTCCTCCCATAATATGTATTGTCCTCTTCTTTGTCCTAAGATGGGTGTTCAGATCTTTCAAAATCTGTTTGAAATGTTCTTCATTCTTAACTATACATAACTTTCTTACAAGATTTTCTCTTATTGTTATATCTTCCTCTGATGCTCTTTTCTTCCTATTTACAAGCTTCTTATACAAGTCATCAGGTATCTTACCTGGAATTGTATCAAAATTTTTGTCTGTCAATATCATGTTCTTTACCACTGCATTTTCTAGGTTCAATCTCTCTACATAATCATAGAGATCATAGTATTTGTTCATCTTTGTGAAATCTCCATCTTGAATAATCTGTTCATTCACTTTTTCAATTCTAGGTTTCCAAGTTTTCTTCTTAACAAGAGTCTCTTCATCATCTTTAATTTCTGCAATCTTTCTTTTAACCGGTGGTACTAAAGTCTTCTACCTCTTTCCCGGTCCAGTAGCAATCTCTTTCACTCTTTTAGTAGGTGTGGAGGAGGTTGATCTAGTGGATTTTATTTCTTCTTGATCTTTCTCAGTTACTTCCACTTTCACCTTGACTTGTGTCTCTTCTTGCTATACTACAACTAATGATAGATGAGGAACATACAAAACTTCCTTTTGTCCAATTTCTCTAATTGCTGCTACTATCTATTTGGCTATTAAGAACTCATGTTTAGTCATTCTTGTGTCCTTTAATATCTTCTTGATTGTGCTCTCCACTCTTTTCTTTGATTGTTTCTCTTCAAGGATAATCTTTGCAGAGTTGAAGTTCTCCTCAAAGGTTCCAAATCTGTTGCTATGAATGTCCAACTTGCTCTTAAGTAGTCTACACACATATTATTCTATCTCAATCTCAGTAATCTTATATCCAAGAGGGTCAATGAACTCTATTCTAGGTTCTACTGCTTCAATGTATGTAAAGTCAGTATCAACCATAAAGCATATCTCATTCTTATACTTTTCTACTAAAGATTGAGGGATCCTTGATTTGCTTGACATCAAATTCTGAAATGTTTTAATCACCAACACTGCACTCTCATTGACTTTGTCAATAAGATGTCTCCTGTACACTTTTTTAATCCTTTCCATTGTAGTTTGACCATCATTCCAATCATCACTAATGGTGTAAGGAAATATTCTTAACAGATGGAAAAACATATAAGTGATCAATGATGAGAATCTAAACTGAGAGTACTTAGTCTTCTTTATCTTTTCCAAATTTTCAAACAACTAAATTCTCAAAATCTCACACATGTCAACTTGTACTTTATCAACACACATCAAATAGGCTACATGTATCATTCCTACTGCCATGTCATCTTCTCTTGAGTTAGCACACAACTTAGTTGTAAGGATTTTGCACAAATATCTGACATCATCTTGTTGTATCTTGCTAATTACTATTCCTCTACCATTGTAAGATGAATTTGTGTTGTCTATAACTATTTTCCTCATGTTCTTCTCATTCAAAGGAATGTCTCTAGTTTTAGATAGACCAGTTACCTCATGAATTAGGTCAGTTGTGATATCTATCACTCTGTCATCTAACCAAAACTTTCCATTGTGAATTCTGCTTAAAATTATCTTGGTACATTCTTCATTGTCAAACTCATATTGTAGAGGATACTTAATAATCTCATTATCTTTCAAATGCTCAAACCCTACTTTCAATGACATATCCTAATTGTAAATCTTCTGATATTCTTTTGTGAAATCACTATCACTGAGAGTCTCTAGCTTACATCCCAAATAACTTCTAACATTTTATAGATGTAAAACTCCATCTGGTACAAATGATAAGGCTAATTTAGGGTCTTCCTCCAAGAGTTCTACTGGTTCCCTTTTGACTTTAGGTCTATTCTTATCTCTGACATTGTGAATCAATGAAACATCCATGACTTCTGCTAATTCCTTAACTGATTTAGAGATCTGCCAAGTAAAATACCTCAATTTCACAATTTAGGGCTCGCATAGATTCAACATGAAAATCCTTCACCAAATCCTTGCAAAATGCTTTCAATCACTTCTCTTCGATCTCCTTAGCACTTGTATTCACTTAGATGATCAAATAATACAGATCATAACCTTTTATCATTTCAATCTTACATAGATTTGACATTGCATTCAATTCTTTTGCCGCTTCTTTCCAAAAAGTTGATTCTACTTACCTGCAAAACTTAAAACTTGCGATCTTGCAAAACATAATATTTTTCTATGCTCTCTTAACCATAGCATCAATACATCATATACTACCTTGCATTAACTATGCAAGACTCAATTCATCATATATCAATTTCTACACTAATCTAAGTTCCTATTCTATTGTAATTTTCATGAATTAAGTACTTTGAGATGGGTTAGGTAGAGATTCATTCATGCCAATTGATACTTCACTTTTCTAATTACCTTTAGTGTTGAATGTGTCTCCTTGATCTGTGCTTTTAACAAACTTCACTTCTTTTGAATTACTACAACATCCTTTCTGACTATTACATGCATCTTCATTTCTCCTTGCATGACTTCTAGGGTTAAGATTAGGATGAAAAACTCTATTGTTCATCCTACAAAACCTTGTTGTATGTCCAATCTTGTTATATATCTGACAAACTATTCCATTGTTTCCATATCTTGGTCCAGATTGATTGATCTGTGATCTATAATTTCTAGCAATCTGTCCAACTTTGTTGCATCTATAACATACTATTCCATTTCTCTTGTTCATATCTTTAGTAGGTCTCTTATCTGCATGGTTAGTATTCCTAAACATTCCACTACTATCATTATTCTCAACAAATTTAGGTTTTCTACATTCAATAGCTCTATGTCCAAAACCATGACAATTATAGGAATAACCATTAAGAGGTTTAAATTGCTTACCTATGCAATCTTTCTTCATATGACCAAAAGTATTACAAGTAAATAATCTACCTTTAAATTCTCTTTGCATACCTTTAGATGACTCCTCTTGCTTTGGTGGTTCTTCTTCTTTAGGTGTATCTTCAGATTTGTTAATTTCATAAAATTTGTTTTCATCTATGCTTTCAGACATTTTTAGATCCGGTTCCTTGCTTTCTTCACTTGCTTTAGATGTGTTGAATCCAAGACCAGTTTTATCATAGAATGGTTTTTGATAAGACATTTGTTCATCAATCTTCTCACCGGTTGAATATAGTCTTTCAAGTTGTTGCTTAGATTGAGTCAGTTTACCTTTCACAATTGTATTTTATTTCTCAAGTTCAGCATATTACAAACTGACTTTCTCAAGTTTAGATGTTACTTTACCAAGTTTAGATTTTAGCCCTTCATTTTCAAGCTTTAGATTTTCATTCTTAGATTTCAGATTTGCTTCATTCTTTCCATTTCCATCTTTTAGACTTAGCTTCAGATTTACTATCTTCAATTCATGTTTAAGGATCTCATTTTCTTTTTCTAAGTTGTCATCATAATCTTCAATTTGAATTTTAGATTCCTTTTAAGATTTTAGATCTTCCAACTTGTTTTTCAATTTCTCAATGAGGTTCTTTGCATCATCATATTTTCCTTTCAGAGTGTCTCTTTCTTTAGTAAGCATATCAATCTGTTCAAGAGCTTCTTCAAGATTCTTCTGTAGCTGATCCATATCCATAGAGATCTTACTCAAGTTGCTAGGCTTTCCTTGAATGATTATTTTTCGAGTAACTAAGCTCTAATACCAATTGTTAGAAATAGGGAATACTGAGAGGGGGGGGGGGGGGGTGGAATCAATATTCTAAAAACTTTTACTTTTGCCCAATTATGGATATAACATATTATCTTAATGCATGCATAACATATTAAACTAAACAACATGCATAACAATAAAACAAATGAACTCATAACACATTATTTGTTCTCGAGGAAACCTTAGCCAAGGGACAACCCCAGTGGGGATGGTACCCACAAAGATCCACTAATCAAAAGTATCCTATTAAGGATGTTGACCCTATTAGGAGCCTATTACATGCATATAGTGTTTTAGTCCTGATTAAGGGACTATAGGCCTTGTTAGAAGCCTCAACCCTGCTAGGAGTTGGTAGTACAAAATATGATTACCAGATGAGCCCACTACCCAAACAAGTAATATACAATATTTACTGATTATAAAATAGGTCAAGGTACATAAAATTATACTTCTTGCAACTTTGCATCAATATCTATTCGCTGCCTTTTTTTTTCACTATCGCTATTATATTTATATCATGTATTGTCTCTCTTCATACATTACATTTATACAAGTTATTAAGACTAATAACTCTTTCAGTCGGCTTACATTATACAAAATATCTTTACCCAAGGGTTAACATCTAGGATGTCATCCCTTTATATTGTTAAGACATTATTTTGATAAACAAAATAATGCCTTAACTCTTTACCAATTCTGTCTTCATATTCTGTCCTGTCGGCTTAACACTGTCTTCAGTAAAACTGTCATAACTTCTTATGTACATGCTGTAATGACTTGCACTCTCAGGTGAGTCTTCTATAGTCACCATAGTATCTATGTTCAAGTGCACAAGCACTGAAATTACTCCAATCAACATCGCTAATCAAAACTATCATCAAGTACAATGGCAAAAACTCTATCTCATACTTAGACAATTTTGCATTGCGCTCTGACATACTTGCTCTCTGACCTGTGTTATCTTCATGTAGATCATATTTTGCCATAATGACAACATCTATGTATCTAACTCAACCAAATTGCCAATAATGCATTCATTAATTCTGTAAAATCTAATTGTTTTTGTATATAGAACAAATAAGACATGTACAATCATCAGTATATAGGTACATGTTTAATCATAATACATTTTAATAAATAAACTTAAATTATACTAAATTACATTTTGTACTTTGGGTGTCTTCGAGGATTTATTTTTTCATCCCGGTGTCTTGGAGCTAGGTGGGGTACCCTAACAGAAACAAAAATAACATAAGAGAAAAAAAATATGATAACACATGGGTTGAATTAAAATTATAAACAAGAGGTGTGAAAATTATGATACCACAAATCTCTCTAGGCCAAAGTCAATCACAAAAAACATCACACCATCAACTTTGGAAATCTGAAGCCTCGACAAGCCCTATAAAACATCAAATAAATATACATATTAAGAAAATATTTCTTGACAAGAAATTATTTTATTTTTTATGAATATTTTAAAACTATACCTCATGTGTCGAAGCTATCTGTTCACGTCTAGTCAAACGAACACTTTGTGGTGTGCTCATAGTATCACTTGATGCACCCTACAATGCATATTATTCATATATCAATTTAATTTGTTCTCTAAATAAAAATTTATTTAATTTTATAAGATTTAGGTGATTAATTAATAACATGTCAAAACACAAATAAATATACTTGCATCTGTCTTGTAGAAAATACCATCGTCAATAGGTCATTTGTGAGGGCCACATCCTCAGTAGTGAATTCTTGGCATCTACTCCCATAATGTGTACATGAATGGGGTGCCAAACCATCCTCATTCTTATTAGTATCTACCATGACACATATACCCTGACAACTGGGGCACATATGCTCAATGGGTTGGGCTGAGCCAAATGGAGCAGCTGATGATGATGGAGGTGGTGCAGGTGTTGATCCACCCTCTTCCTTGACTAACTATGTGCCATGATCAATAATGACATTAGTCAATGATGTAGCTTCCTGAAGGGTCTGTAAATACATAGATTCCTTTACTACTACCAAGACAACAACATGAACTATGGGTTTTTTAGCTAGACGCCTCCTATGCCATGGATCTACCACCCTATGGGCCCCAAATATATCCTATGTAGAGCCTCTCGCTCTACCCTAGAACTACCAGATATCAAAGTAATTTAGCTTCTCACTGAGGATAAACTCACAATATAGCTTTCTCCAAAAATATAAAGACACCTCCCCATTATTACAGGGTGCTTGGTCAAAGACCATATACCACCTATCCTAAAATGCATCTCTCATCCTATTATGAACACACCAATGTATGGGAAATTGATTCATAGTTAATTCTAGGGGGTTACTACTAATAGGATCAGTGAAAAGAGCACATTTGTCTTCTTTAAGTATTCTCTTTTTTTTTTTCACTTGATCATATGACAACCCATCAACATAAAATGCACAACATCTATCCCTCCATGAACCCCATGTTCTAACCTCCCTAGACACCTCATTCACACTATTGGCCATTCTTTCTAAGGAAGTGGTGAGGGATGAGTGGTGCTCAAAACTAGAGGACCTCAATCTATTAACTAATATGGATATTTGTGCATTGTTTTGTTGAAGGTGATTAATGAGGTCCTCTTGTGTGGCATCAATGCGACCTATTGGAGGATGCAAAGGGTTTGGATTTGGGTTTGGCAGTGAATTTGGGTTTTGCTAAGGGTTTTCTTGTTGTGGGGCTACATTTTAAGGGTTCTCTTATTTCTCATTTCCAACATTATCAAGATTTTCATGTGTTCGAAGAGGTCTTTGTTGTCTCTTTCATGGTCGGGGATTGTTTTCCAAATATAACATCAAATGAATTAAAAAAACTTAAATCACTTCAACAAACCTTAATCAATCACAATTGAAACAAAAAAAATTAAAAAAGACAAATTATTACTTGTTCAATGGCGTGGCATGCTTACAAAATGATCAATATGGCAACAAAATCCAACAACAAGAAGAACCCACTTAGGTTTTTGTGTTTTCCCTTTCTCCTCTCTCCTTCAAACTCAGTTTTGGTGAGAAAAAAAAGTCAAACACAAGATTTTTAAAAAAGTTTATGACAATCAAAATGCGATCGAATTTTTCTTTACAAAATGCAATTGACTTTTGTAAAGCATTTTTTCTATCCAAAACGTGATCGGGTTTTGAAAAAATTAAGTTTTTTAATTATTATTTGTGGCTTGGAAAAGGCTTAACTTCGCTAAGCCTAGTGATGTAGCCAAGGGATGGTGGATCCAATTAAGGACAGTCCAAAACTTGCAGCTTCAGAATAACATAGCAGAATAACATAGCACAACACAACAAGATATGTCTCAAAACATACTTTCCATTAACATGACCGGTTGTAAGGTCTTCCAGGTTAGGGCCAATTACAATCAGAAACAATTTTGCAAGATCATCAAGATCCAACACAACTCCAACTAGTTTAGTTCTAAAAACTATCAGCAACTGATGGAAACCCTAAGGCAGATCTAAACTTGAGCTCACAAGCCTCAAGAAATCTCCTTGTCTCCAAGTATGCAAACCACTAGATCTGCTATTACAAATTGCAAGATCTCACAGGATCTTTTCCTTAACTTCACTTATCTACTACCCTCAGATCTACTTTCAGAACCTCTGATCTGAATCCTAAACAACTACCCCTCACACCCCTTAAATACTAATCATCAACCATAAGTCGGCTGGATGAAACTAGTAACTCCTTCAAACAAATATTAAATGCTATACAAGTTGGCTCTCAAACAACCTTACAATTAATAAATTCAACATGTTGACCTCCAGATCCACATAGGAGAATCCAACAAAAGATACCAACAATAAATGCACCAAGTCGACCAACCAAATCACCAAGAACTCCAGTCGGTAAACTAGAACTACCAAGCACCAGAGAAACAACTGAGAAACAATGAAACAATTGACCAAGCTAGCAACATGGAGCAACATAGGCATTACTGAGCACTAGAAGCTTCACCAAGTTCCTTCAGAGACCAAGCTTCCTTCAATAATTGAGACCATTGGTTAAGGCTGTAACTGAGTAACACTGGCCAAGTAACACATCACCATGCAGATTCACTAAGGACCAAGAATGCCCCTACATCAGACACCCCAGGTTCGAAAAGATGTTCATATGTGAGAAGAACATCTTCCAGGATTCAACACATAAACCCCAAATTGGTTCTTCACATACAAGTCCTCCACCTTTTCACTTTGCATACTCTTCCACTTTAGCTTCCTCTATCTCTTCAAGTATTTCCTTGATAACACACAGGTCTGTCCTCCAAACTAATCATTCATTCTCTCAGGATCTACCAACTCAACTCGGCTACCAATACTCAGACTTCTCCTACTGAGTGTTGTATCTAGCAAAGGCATCGGGGAAAACTTCCTATCATCCTTCTCAATAGTAAACACATTCTTCACATAATCATACATAGCTCTACAATTATATTGCCAAGGTCTACCGAGCAATATATGAAAACTATTCATCTCCACAATATCACATAACACAAGATCCTTATAATAGCCAATCTGAACATCAATAAAGCATTTTTCTCTTACTTCTAGAGCATGATCATCTTGCAACTAGCCAATCCTATAAGGATGTGGATGTCTTATTCTATTCAAACCAAGTTTCTGAACCATGTCCTCAGCAACAAGGTTATTAGTACTACCACTGTCAATAATAACATCACAAAGTTTACCTCTAGACTTGTACCGAGTCCTGAACAAGTTACTCCTCTAACAATGTTCCTCCTTTGTACCGAGCAATGTTCGCCGAATCGGCAAGTTCTCAGATTCAGGTTCATTCTCAATATTTTCATTCACCACAATAGTTCGTCAGTCACCAAGATTCTTCTATGTACACTCAAAAGAATGGTGTCCTTCCTCTCCACAGTTATAGAAAATTCCATTAAAGATAAATCTACCTGTCTTCTTTGGTTCTATAGGTTTCTATTCATCTTTTGCAGTAAGTTTATCCTTCACCGAGTGATCAATCTTTTCCTTCCCTTGAGGATTCCTATATTATTTCCTCTTTAGTTCTTATCTTCTTGTATCATCTTAAAATGGAAGCACTTCCATGTTAAAAGCATTTAGCCCTCAGAGTGAGTAGTTTGGGTCATGTCAAGCACCTGGAATTAGCTTGTTGCTCGGATCATGCTTGTTCAGCTTCTATTTACCCCTGATTTTCACTCCAATCTGCATTTCCTAACACTCTGGCATAGGATCTTGAGGTTTTTGACCAAAAGGTCAAAGTCAACCTTTTGGTGTCAAAGTCGACCTCGATCCTGACCTAGTCAATTCCAACCTCATCCTTGACCCTCTATTCAAAATTTCAAGTTTCCTTGATTTTTGGGTGTCAGGTTTTCAAGATATTTGTTTCTCACCTCCGGGTTGGCCATTTCGAGTTTTTAGGATATTTGTTTCTCACCTCCAGGTCGGCCATTGCATTTAATCTAGGTTTTTTTTTCTAAAGGTTAGGACCTAATTGGGATTTAATTCTCCAAGGTGGCCCCTCTAAAGGATTGTGCCCTAGTTCACTATAAAAGGAGGACTTCCTCTCTCATTTTCACATCAATCATTCATATCTTCTTTTCTCTCAAGCTCTTAAGGTGATCAAGCAAGCATCCATTCAAGCATTCAAGTCTTCTTCTCCATCCAAGTTCTCCATTGAAGATCAAGGATTCAAGCATTCAAGCCATTGAAGGGATTTGGTTGAAGCATTCAAGATTCATCATTCAGACCCTAGATCTAGCCATCATGATGGTGTGATCTTCCTTCAAGATCCTTTTGTTCATCTTCAAGATCCATTCATTATTCCCTCAAAGTGGATTCCAAGCATACAAGCATGAAGGTTTGATTTAAATTTACCATTGTTGTGTTCAAGCTTTCATATCAATATACTTGTTTACATTCAAAATATAATTACATATCTATCGAATTGCATAGCTTCATTGTTAGATCCATTTCTACCACTTGCTAGCATTCTCCATTTCAATTTCAATATTAAGGTTGATTCCAAACTGGGGTTTGACCAAGGAAACCCCCCCCCCAAAAAAAAAACAAAAAAAAACAAACAACAAACAACAAAACCATTTTTCTTGTAGGTACAGGTGCAGAATTTTAGATCTGAGAGTAGATTTGGATATCATTTTCGCCAAACTTCTAAGATCTACGAACAAAGTTAGAATTGACCTTCAAATAAAGAATGTAGCCTTTGACCTTTTATGAGGGTCAAAGACTACCTACCGACGGAAAGACAAATGATTTCTGGGTTTTCTTCATCTCAGCATTTCCAGTTCGAAACAAATTGTAGAATTTCCTGAAAGTACATAGACATCAAAAATTGGTATTTTCTAGATTTTCCCTAATTTGAGGTTAGTATTTGTATTTCAATTATTTCAAATTCCCAACACTTCAATTCTACCATAGGGAAATATAGGGTTTTTCTCTCTCTTTGATATTCTCCATAGATTGATTCGATTGTGCATTATCCTTTTGGTTGATCAAATTGGATCTCTCCTTTGGGAATTTGGATTTAGGAGGGGATCTCATATTTCCCCCATACATTTATACATCATACACACACATATAAATAGACGTGATTCAATTTTACCTCTATTCACTTATGCCTTCAGAGCATACTGATAAGCATCTTCGATAGAATCAATCTTCAACATACCAAGCTCATCCTGAATATTGAATCTCAAACCATTCACATACCGAGCTACCTTTTCCTTACCAAGTTCTCTGTGTCCAGACTGAATAGTAAGCTTGTAGAACTCCTCAATATAATCTTCAATAGACAAATCCTTCTGCTTTAGATTTTGCAACTTCTTAAACAAGTCAAGCTCATAATCAATAGGTATGAACTTAGCTTTCAACTTAGTCACCATCAACCTCCATCAATTGATCTTCATTTCACCTTCATCTTCTCTATCTCTTTGTAATTCTTTCCACCAAAGAGAAACATGTCCTTTCAATTTTGTCTGTGCTAACCTCACCCGAAGAGGATCTTCAATTTCTTCCAGCTCAAAGAAATCTTCAAGTTCACCAATCCAGTCAATCAAATTCTCGGGCTTCAAAGTACCAGAGAAAGTAGAAACTTCCATTCGGTAACTATTACTTAACCAAGCTCCAGATCTATGCAACTGAGTAGTTCTATCTTCACCAGATCTATCCCTCCAGTCATCACCACTAGATCCAATAGCTTCAAAGTCTTCAACAACTTCCTCATAACCATCTTCAGTACCAACATTCTGAGGTACACTGGTAATAGCTCTCATGATCTCAATGACCATGTCATTCTTCATCAACTCCATCTCAGCTTTGAAATCTGATTTCACCTTCTTTGTAATCCTAGATTCCATAGTATCACAGAGATCTTCAATCACTCTAGGGTCCAATCTTCTCAAAGGAATCCTTAAATATAAGAAAACCCTTTGCAACAAACCCTACACCAACCACCTTGTGACAATCTCCAAGTTGTATGCAAGTTAGATTAGCCTGCCACCTCGCACAAAAAACTAGGGCAAGATTCCACAAGTTTAGTACTCCAGATCTACAACTCAAATCATATGATCTCTTTGTGAACAAGATTAACTTCGCAAGATTAGCCTTGCTAGGTCAACCTTCACTCCATAAGATTAACTCTACTCTAATACTACTTGACACAACCAAGGGATGGTGGATCTAATTAAGGACAATCCAAACCTTGCAGCTTCAGAACAACACAGCAGAATAACACAACACAACACAACAAGATATGTCTCAAAACATATTTTCCATTAACATGCATGACTGTAAGGTCTTTCGGGTTAGGGCCAATTACAATTAGAAACAATTTTGCAAGATCATCAAGATCCAACACAACTCCAGCTAGTTTAGTTCTGAAAACTATCAACAACTGATGGAAACCCTAAGGCAGATCTAAACTTGAGCTTGCAAGCCTCAAGCAATCTCCTTGTCTCCAAGTATGCAAACCATTAGCTCTTCTATTACAAACTGCAAGATTTCACAGGATCTTTTCCACAACTTCACTTATCTGCTACCCTCAGATCTACTTTCAGAACCTCCAATTTGAATCCTAAACAACTACCCCTCACACCCCTTAAATACTAATCATTAGCCACAAGTCAGTTGGATGAAACCATTAACTCCTACAAACAAATATTAAATGCAATACAAGTCAGCTCTCAAATAGCCTTACAATTAATAAATTTAAAATGTTGGTCTCTAGATCCACAAAGGAGAATCCAACAAAAGATACCAACAATAAATGCACCAAGTCAGCTAACCAAATCACCAAGAACTCTAGTCGGTAAACCATAACTACCAAGCACCAGAGAAGCAACCGGGGTGCCAGTGAAATAACCGACCAAGCCAACAACACCGAGCAACACAGGCATTACTGAGCACTAGTTCCATCGAGCACCAGAAGCTTCACCGATTTCCTTCAGTGATCGAGCTTCCTTTAATAACCGAGACCATCGGTTAAGGCTGCAATTGAGTAACACAGGCCAAGTAACACATCACCATGCAGATTCACCAAGGACCAAGAATGCCCCTGCATCACCTAGTTTTTTCAAATTTTGAGTAACCCAATCATGTTATGAAAAGTTTTTTTATTTTAGGAGGGGGCCACTTTTTTGCACACCATCTTGGTGCACTTACCCTAATCATTACTAATAGTTAGAGAGATCATCATGGGATTGATGATCTTTCTTCGAATTTTAGAGGTACTTCTCCCTCATATGATGTAAAACTAATAAAAGGGGCTACACTTTTAACTAGAAAGTGGGAAAGGTAAACTGCCACCTGTAGACACCTAAATTTGACTACATTATTTAGTAATTTCATTTAGTCTTCTCCTACGCATTTTATTAATTAAATATTATTATTTAATTATTTATGTCATCCCCTAGTTAATTAACTTAATTAATTAACTATAGTCCAATTAATTATCTAAAGGACAAACCTATAGTCTGATAATTAATTAAATCCTTATTCCTCTATTAATTTAAGTGGATACATTTATCTAAATAAATTAATTCATAAATCCCTTTTTCCTCCCACTTGGAATTAAATAAAATATTTAATTCTAATTTTCCCCTATTAGCTAATAATCCATGCTTAGCTAATTTAATCCTCCACTCATTCTCTCTCCTCCCATCACATCTCCCTAATCCTCCACTTACCAAGCCTAATCACCTCCTAAGCATGTGCATAATCATAATCCAAGATTAAAGAATGCTAATCCACCCCAAAGTCAACCTCTTATGACATCACCTCCACATCCTCCAATGAGAAATCAAAAGCCTCTTACATCTCTTACACACTTGTCCCCTCTCACACCTTCCAAAGGTGCCTCTCCTTTCATCCTTCACCATTGTGACACTTGTCACAATGTTATGCATTTGAGAAAGCACAATCCATGTACTCTCCCTTGGATGCATCTCCACCATTGCTCACTCCTCTTTTGCCCCTTAATCTCCACCGTCCGTTTCACTCATCTTTCTATAAAAGAGAAGCTCTCCTCCTTCATTTTCATCCACCATTGAAGCAACGTTACCATGCTATTTTCTCTATTGAAGCTTGAGCATAGCATTTGAGCACACATCCAAACCTTTGGACAAATCTTCTACATCTTGGAGGTTTGCTTAAGGGTTTTATATTGCTTTTGAGTTTGTTTACTTCCATTTTGCAGGTCTTAGCATAAGTGTTTATCTCATTTGTTTTGTTGAATATTTAGTTTACTTTGCATTCCTTAACACTTGCATTTTAGGTATTACACCACCTGCTTACCACCATGGTGCATATGCAGATAGAGATTTAGAAAATAACGGAATGGAAACCAATGATTCAAAGACCACCATGTTCTCACACCCACAAATTATTAATCAAAGGAAATATTAGCATTCCATTTTAGATGTATACATACTTTAGGCTCAAAGACCTCACAACACACATATGCATAACAAATGCATAATAAATCACCAGAGATAGCTACATTGGATCAAAGACCAACTGTAATTGGAAATTAATATATTCAAACTCAAAGATTCCATATACATCCCTCTCCTTCCTTGATGAAGGCTAACAATTCAAAGACTACCTTGCCCCTATTCAAAAATCACGTCTGAAACATAAAACTTTATCTCTTTCCACTACAAACTAACAAAATGCCTTGGAATTTGATCGATTCTATTTCATGCCTCAAAGGAAAAGGGAGATTAGAATGTAGACCCTTTCTAATGTCCTCTTATTGCCTTTATAAATCTGTCCCCATCTCTCTTTTAAATTTCAACTTTTGTAATCGTCCTCTTGAAACATATATGTTTCTTCTTTCATGAATAAAATGTTTAATAAATAAAAAATATAACTATAACATTATAAAAAAATAAGATGTGACAATGTAGGTTTGATAGGTTTATGTAAACATTCCTAGGGTCTGAGCTAAAAGAAGGCATCACAATGTAGGTTTGATAGGTTTATGTAAACACTTTGAAGGTCTGACTCTGAGTACATACATACAAGAAAACTAGAAACCATGGGAATATTTATCTTCACGAACTATTGAGCCATATACATCAAATGATGGCACATCACATTTCATAGAAAATTGTATTTGTTTAAATTTTTTTAAAGCTTATTTCATAAATTCATTTGTGTGTATAGCCCTTACTAGCCTGATAAGATCTAACATCAAACTTACCATCATCACCATTTTATTGCTCACATTTTATCAAAAAAACTTTATTGTTGGCTAAGAGGAAGAGTTCCAAAAATCCCTTGGGTCTCTAACATATATTCCACAACCACTAATATTTTTTTGATAATGATGGCTTTTACTTGACTCTAGATGAATATTGGAATCTGAAATCTATTTTAGAACAAGAAATTTTACAAAAAACCTTTGTTCCAATTGGGCGGTCAACCTCCAAACATGGATATGGAACTAAATAAAAAGTGTTGAAATTTTCTTAATTCACTTTGTTCCTCGCATCAAATTCCATATTTCTTGTTAGATTTTGAAACTCAAATTGGGACCAATGATATAGTTCTGATAAACACATCAGGTCTTGATAAGAGTTTTGGAACTGACACTTAATACCACAAAAATGTGTGATTTCATATTTTGACTTAATGATATCAAGCTTGAAGTTGTTTCGATGACCAACTCGGGTGTTGAGATGAGCTCAAGAACTAATAAAATAAGCCAATAACTTCAAATTCACCTTTCTTTCTACAATTTGACCTTGCCTTCTTTCTAGTAGTTCCACTTGGTATGTCGAGGAGCGACATCAATTTCATAACTAAACACTTAGGTTCGACAAAGGAAAAATAAAGTAGTTCAAAATGAAGTGTCAGGATGTGACACTTGAAATATAACTCGAGAAAACTTTAACAAAAAGATCTCTAAAAGAATCACCAACTTGCAAGGTTTTCATATGGCTTGCTAGAGTCGAACAAGCATCTAGGTATCGGTTCAAAACTTTAACCAACTTAAAGACTTAACATATTTAACTCATTGAAATCAAACAAGCATAAGACTTAGCCAAAAACTTGAACATGGGTTGAAATTTTGGGTAACACTAATAAATAAGTTACCGATAGTTAAAGTTTAGGATTTAGAGGATGAAGCTAGTTGGTCATTTGAAGGAAAAACATCTTACGTGAATATAATCTAGTTAATAAATTTATAAAGGATAATAGTATGTAGTTTCAAATGATATCAGTATAAATGTGAATAGTCGATAATGAGTAGTAGTACTATTAAGGGTAGTAGAGCTTGCCAAGCATTAGGATGAACCATGATTTATTTTTCTTGTGTACTCGGCATAATAAATTTTACTCAATCACAACTTGGTGGAAGCTTCAAGAGGTTTGAAAAGATGTATTTTTTATATATAATAATATAGTTGATTGCTTTATCCTCTTCAAATTATTTTGTAGACTGATTCACTGACAAATAAATGGGTTGTTCAAATTAGTACACTTGTTTGAACATTTCAAAAGGAATTACAAGAAATTATATTCTAGGCATCATGTAACAAGCCTATCCAATCCCAATAATTAGGTTAATAATGTATGGAGCATCATTAAATGCCCAAATGAGAAAAAGAGAAAATAACGAGAATGAAAGAGTCATCGAAGTTGCAAGATAATTAAAAAATGTCCAATACTCCTACAATAAAAAACACATTTTATGATTATTTCAAGAACAATTATTGCAACAAGCAATCATTATATACTCATATGAAAGGAGGATTTTTTTTGAGTTTAGTGGGGATAGTTTGTAAATATTTCATTTTAAAAATAAAGCAACCTTCATATTCTACCCCTTGATAAAGAATAAAATGATGATTTAAAGGTTAAAATGAAGAAAAACTCTTCCTCAACATTGGAAAGGAAGTTTGACCTAGCCTTTAATTATCAAAAAAATCATTCCTTCAAGGGGATGCCTCTCAGTTCTACCCCTTTGC
The DNA here is from genome assembly GCA_027943335.1 of Chamaecyparis obtusa. Taxonomy (NCBI): domain Eukaryota; kingdom Viridiplantae; phylum Streptophyta; class Pinopsida; order Cupressales; family Cupressaceae; genus Chamaecyparis; species Chamaecyparis obtusa. Next base: position 373,322 of record BSBK01001071.1, on the reverse strand, counting down.
ACTACCCTATAATTGATTTGGGGAAAACCCAAATTACAAAGCCACCAACATGTAATCCCAACAATCATCACATACCAAAAAAGTAAAGTTAAGATCTCAAATAGAGAAAGAAACACATGGAATGATTAGAAGCTATTGAGTGTGTGTGCAATGAAACAAAGAGGTACAAAGAAAAGAAGAGAAAATTAGTAAAGCATAAGTGTCTAGTGTAGTAGTTTGGAATAAATGTACGAAAATAAAACAAAGTATACAATTTTTGCTAGTTGTGATGTACACTTGAGTTTATGTATTAAATTTGGGTTTTGTTTGTTAATAACGCAAGGTTTATTTTTTATTTTTTAATGTGTGAATTCCTTCATATTTTATTTGTTTAGAAAGACACATAAAATTTGTATTGCATTATATAATGATCTAGTCAACAATATTACATCATCATCTCTCTTTTTAGGTTATAAGGATCTATTATGCAATCCAAGAGAAAGAACATAAGTGAACCCTACTTTTGGGCCTAAATAAAAAAAACCAAAATATATCATGCTTAAAATCTCATTAATTTTAGTTAAGACACACGTGGCATGCAACAATGGGATAAAGTTTGATTGAACATTATTCAATAAAATATTCTTAGGGTTTTCTTACAAAATAAGTGATGGCTTGAAATTATTTTGGAATATATGCAAGCAAATAAATAAGGAAAGTTTGTATTCATGAGACATAAGGATGTTCTTAGAGATGAAAGTGAAATTTATCAATACTTCCTTCCTATTTGGTTTGTAGTGTTAGCTACGAAATAAATAAATAAATATTGAAATTAGTTGCATTACTCTTTCATCATGAACATGAGGGGATTAGGGTTCAATCCAACTCTTTTCTAATTCGATATACTTTTATCACAAGCTTTTATCCTATTATCTACATTTTTTTTAATTGTATATAATCAACTTTGTGTTGTGCAAAGGGCTCAAATTGAATGATCTAGAGACATGATTTTATATTACATATTGCTTGAAATTATCTTTTATAAAAGTATAATATTTAATATTTTTAAATTTTAATTTATTTAATAAGAAAGATAGGTCCATTAAAAAAATATTTGAGACATTAGAAAATAATAGTCTAAGTCAAAATCATTTTTAAAAATTACATTATATTTTTCATGAATGTTCTTGTGTCAACAAAAAAATGAAAGTTAATTTGGATAAATAGGCAAAGAGAAATATGCTATAGTAAAGTGTAGGTCCAAACTTTTATTAGTATCAATTAAAAAATTAATAGTGTAACTTACTTAATCCTATAGGAGTGTAGATTAGACAACTTCTTAAATGATATGGATATTGGTCACAAGTGCAAATTCCCATTTTCAAGCATTGTATGAATAAGAGCCACTTATGTGGCTAAACATGTTTCAAGGATTAGGTAATTAAAGTCTCACAAATGGCATCCTAGCTAGTGTTGATTCCTCTATACATTTTTTATTTATGAAAAAACAATTTGTGTATTAGAGATCAGAGTTAAATATTTGCTTATGAGAAATTTAGGAAATATTTAATTTACAATTAAAAATATGTACATAATGTAAAATGTCACTAGCTATAAGATAACCAGTAATATGAATAAATTGATAAAAAATAACCAAAAACTATTGAAGAAATTTATTTAAATTCTTTAAAATATAATAAATTAAATTTATAGAATAAATAAAGCAAATTCTCAATTTACAATTTATTTTAAAATTCTCAATAGTTTGTTTGGTATAATTGATAGAATGTGCTAAATGTTAAAATGCCAATTTTATGACCGAATAAGGTTGAAAAGTGGAACACATTATTGTGCTTTCACCCATCATATGCCTTTATTTTTTTATGTTTACATATTGATTATTGATATTACTAAGTTATAGTTTAGTGTGTGTATTTTTGAATCTTGATAAAGTTATTATCACATCGAGCATTCAAGTGTATTTTTGTATATATCCATATCATTTTTACACATGGTTATCATTTACATTCATGTTGGTGGCTAGTTTACTTTGACACACATGATTCATGGTAGTTCACATGTGAGTCAAAGTGTGCAATCAAATATAGAGGTAAAAAAAATATCCCTAGCATTTTTATTACTTGTTTTGGACTTGATTTGAATAACCTCTATCCTTGGTGCAAAAATCTAGTATTAAAATGACACGTGTCTTGAACTTGAGTTGAACCTAACCCCCCATCCCCAAGGATCTAGATCATTTTCCCATGTTAAATTTTGTTTCCCTATCTTAGGTCAATCACATAATTGTGGCCCTAAACCTAGTTCATGACTTGACATGCAACCTTAACTTCCATTTTTCAAAATTAAATTATTTATCGATCTAACTCAATTAAGTCCCAACTAGATAATACATATATCTAATCAAGAGAAAAATATGCAAATTTATATGCTAGGGTGTTTTTAAAAAAGACAATCATAGTTCATAACTTAAATAATCAAGCACTTACATTCAAGAGCACTTACAAGGCATTGTATTCACATCTAATAGCATATTGAATCAACGTCTACATTCATACTTGAACATATAGGTAGACATTATTCTAAACATAATTCATCATTTCTTTTAGATAAAAAAGGTAAACATAATTCTAAAGAGTCATAGTAAATAGTTCAAGGTTCTAAAAAATGGTTTAGGGCAACAATTTTTTAGATAAAAAACACACTTGTAATTTTGGATCTTAATATAAAATATATCTATTTTTACTTTGTAGAAATTGACTATCTCATATTTTATACTTAAAATTTAAGTTAGATCACAAAACATGCACTCCAATAATTTATCTATTACTACACATAATTTAAACACCTACCATCTTCTTTATCAATTCTAATTTTTATCTAATACCTAATTTGCCAATTATATTTAAAAAATTATATAACTAAAATCTTCACTACAATATTAAAGAAGATAATTGGTACACCTAATATCTACCATGTTCATATGTAGCCTCATACTTACATGTTTTTATGTAGTATCAAAATCTAAGTATAAGTTACTCTAGAAACATAGGCATGATCCTAGAAGGGCCGAACAAAAGGCCATTTCCAAGTGAAAAGAAGAGAATATAATACGTGAATCTTGAAAGATATTATTACCAGTACCCCAATTTAAGGTTTAAAAAACTTTTCAAAGAAAAAGAACAAAAGAGATTAAAGAATGTTGGGATTTGGATTCATCTCTCAAGCATTGACAATGAACCCAATTCAAACTTTAGACCGCACCATCTAGAACCCCTAGGGGATTCCTTTCTTACCACCTAATTCTCCACCCTCTGCAATGGAGGAATCCACCATGAAACCCACTAAAGACTGGTGTCTCTTCTTTCAAACAAAACAAAACATTTGCTATACAAGATGGGCCCTTAAAGCATATCAATATTCCTCCTTTTTTCTTGCTTTCACACCTTTGTTAAGATTTTGATCACATTTGAACTGTCACATAAGAAAGGAATAAAGCCATTGAGGAATACAATGGGATAAAGAAGTAAAACGCGTAGATCTAAACATGATGTCAAGTCAACTTAGGGGACAATGCTCAACAGCCAGCTTTGTCATATCACAAAGAAAGTCCATGCATTTGCTAATGACCCAGCAGCCAAGATTGACTCTTGAGCTAAAGAAAAGCTATATAAAGCTTGCATTGAAGTATGAAATATCACCCATCAAACAAAGTTTTTGTTAAGGTTTTAACTTGAAACCCTCTGAGAATTTGAGAAGCCATGGCAATGAACATAGTTTGTAAGGCACTATTTCAATTTATGGTCGTTTCATTGGGTGTTTTTGTATTGGTAGGAGCTCAAGGAACCAAAGTTGGGTTCTATTCTTCCACTTGTCCCAAGGCTGAATCCATTGTTAAGTCCACCGTCAAGACACATTTTAATGCTGATCAAACAATTGCAGCTGGTTTGCTAAGGCTTTTCTTCCATGACTGCTTTGTTCAAGTAAGAAATAATCAAATGGGTTTTTGTAATCATAAATGAATGGTTTTGGTAGGGAGTTTATTAAGAGTTGGGCATTGTAATGCAGGGTTGTGATGCGTCCATATTGATCACTGGTCCATCTGCAGAGAAAAACTCGCTCACTAATCTTGGGTTACGTGGGTTTGAGATTGTGGAGGATGCCAAAACACAGGTAGAAGCTGTGTGTCCGGGACTGGTGTCTTGTGCTGATATTCTTGCCCTTGCTGCTCGAGATGCTGTTGTGCTGGTATTCTTGTTCTTCTCCCTCTTTTGTTTTCTTTTTCAGATTTTATGATGTTAAATGTGGTGTGTTTATAGATAATGAGAAGGTTGTGTTTAATGTATGGATTTGTGTGATGCTTTTGTTAGAGTTGATTATATAGTTTTTGAGTTAATATTTATAGATTTATGTTTTCCAGGTGGTGGTTCGTAAGGATTTAGTTTTTACGAGATTAAATGGTGTATAATGTGTTGATTTATGTGATGTTTTGTTAAGATTTAATTGTTTAGTATTTGAGTCTATAATGTGTTGATCTATATGATAGTTTATTAAGATTCAATCGTCTAATATTGGAGTCAATCCTCATTGATCTATATTTCATGAATATAATGTGTTGACTTATGAAAAAACAATAGTAAAATAGCATTGTCACAACTCATCCCTGCCAAAAAATGGTAAATAGTTGTCTTGCTTTTATTAACCAAAATTGTGTTTGAGCACTGACTAATCTTTCATGAGTGGTGGTTCACAAGATGCCATCTAATTTGGTTCACAAGAGTCCATCTGATTTGGTTAGCACTGTTTGCATCTAAATGATGCTCATAGGAGCGAAGTATCTCGACTTCCATAGACTGATATTACTCTAATGGAAACTTACTAGTCTATTAGTTTAGTACCTCACATTTTCACTACATATGTGATGTGAATATTGTAATTAACATGAGAGTGTTTGTGGTGTTTTCTCTTGGATTGAACACCATTATTATCATTAAGCTTTAAACTTAGTAAATCAAACTCTCTATATTCTTAAAATTTGTAATTTGAAAATTTTATCACTTTACAACTAGGATCTAAATTTGATGGTTGTGTGATTATATTTAACTATTTTTCTTGTGAAATATAAACAAAATTTTAGATAGACAAATATCACATCAAAAAGGAGATTTCAAATTCATTGTCAAATTTTATATACAACTATTCATACAATAGATAGATAGATATGTGTGTACATATATACTGCAAAATATAATTGAAATTTTAGATAGACAATAGTACATTAAAAAATAGATTTCATATACATTGTCAAATTTTTAATATAATTATTCATTTATTTATTTAGATAAATTGTACCACATTAAAAAAGAATTTCAAATAGATTGTCAAATTATATATATATATATATCAGAATAATTTACTATCAAATTTAAGTCTGTTTATTAATGATTTTTAAATGGAAAAAGATGTGAACAAGAGACTTGGAAGAGCTTGAAAAACCCTGTATCCTATTATAAACATCATTTATATGTGTCTACTAATAAATCTTTTAACTGAATTAGATTTCCAAAATCTACAGTGCTGATAATTGCTATTTCTAGATTAGGTTCATCAACATGGATCTCACTCTATCGTTCAAATCTTTCTGAAATGTCATATTTTTTTCTTTTTATGAGAGGAAGCCTTTTCTTTTCTATTACAGAATATCATGGTGATTCTGATAATTGCTCTTTCTGAATTGAATTGTACCTAAGTTTTTTTAATCAACGTGCAGCTCATACTCTATCATAAATCTTTCTGAAATGCCATGATTTATTCTTAAGTTTATTAATTTTAAGACGGGATTGGCAATGCAATGCAGAGCAAGGGACCAACGTGGGATGTACCGACTGGCAGAAGAGACGGCTTAATTTCATCATCCTCAGACGCCGCCAATCTCCCAACACCTGCAGATTCTGTCACAGTCCAGAAACAGAAATTCGCCGACAAGGGCCTCACAACCGAAGATCTCGTAACTCTAGTTGGTAACCTTCACTAAACCACACTCTATAACAAAATTACATGTGTAAAAATCTCATCTTTTTCTTGTTGAATGGTTTAGAAGTCTATATTATTGTAAAAATCTTATCTTTTTCTTGTTGAATGGTTTAGGAGTTCATGTTATTGTAAAAATCTTATCTTTTTGTTGTTGAATGGTTTAGAAGTTCATGTTATTGTAAAAATTTCATCTTTTTCTTGTTGAATGGTTTAGGAGTTTATATGAGTCTATAAGATTGTAAAAATCTCATCTTTTTTGTTGAATGGTTTAGGAGTCTATACGATTGTAAAAATCGCATCTTTTTTTTGTTGAATGGTCTAGGAGCCTATACGATTGTGAAGATCTCATCTTTTTCTTGTCGAATAGTTTAGGAGTCCATATGATTGTAAAGATCTCATATTTTTCTTGTCGAATGATTTAGGAGCCCATACGATTGTAAAAATCTCATCTTTTTCTTGTTGAATGTTTAGGAGCCCATACGATTGTAAAAATCTCATCTTTTTCTTGTCAAATGATTTAAGAGCCCATACGACGATTATACAGATCTCATCTTTTTCTTATTGAATAATTTAGGAACCATTTACATCTGTAAAAATCTCATCTCTTTCTTGTTAAATTATTTAGGAGCCCACACGATTGGACAGACCGATTGCCAGTTCTTCAGTTACAGACTGTACAACTTCACGACGAGAGGGGAGGCAGACCCCAGCATAAGCACATCATATCTGTCTCAACTGCAGTCACTTTGCCCCGCGGGCGGCGACGGTTCGAAGCGCGTGGCTCTCGACAAGGGCAGCCAATTGAGCTTCGATGAGAGCTTCTTGAAGAATGTTAGGGACGGCAACGCTGTGCTTGAGTCGGATCAGAGGCTATGGGGTGATGCGTCCACCAAAGCCGTTGTTCAAAAGTATGCGGGCACTGTCAGAGGAGTGCTCGGTATCAGATTCGATTTGGCTTTTGCTAAGGCCATGGTCAAATTGGGTAATGTTGGAGTTAAAACTGGGAGTGATGGCCAGATTCGGAAAGTCTGTTCGGCCTTCAATTAGCTTTTGGGAGTAGATATCCCTGGGTTTTTTCACTGCAAGATCATTGGGATTTTGTTTATGGAAATAAATTTAAGACTTGCATCGGTCAGTGATTTGGATGAGAATCTGTTGTGAGTTGTTGGACTGAACTTTTCACCTTTTTAAGACCCCCAAAAAAGAAAGAAAGAAAGAAGAATTCTCTAATAAAAGGATAATTAGAAGGAAAAAAACTTTCTTTTATAATGAAAGTTTGATGTCAACTTGAAGATTATGTTCTCTTTTATTAAGAGACATTAAATTAAGGTGTGCTTTTTTCGAGTTGATAAAAGGCATTTATCATTAAATTAATTAAAAGGTATTTATTTAAAATAAAATTTAAATATTATAAGGTATTTTATAAAGGATGGAATATACTAGTATGAGTATCTTAATTTATATTAACAATTTTTTTTTTTTTTACTTTAAATTTGACAATCATTTCATGTCAAAATATTTGACATAATGAAAATATATGTCTTTATCAAAATTACAAGATTTACATATATGTATTCATATAATATAAAAAAAAAGATATTTTTAACAATTAATTTTCATAAGTACAACGTATAGAATATTCTTAATAAAAATTATTAGTAGAGCTTAAGAATAATTATCAATTAAAAATATATTTTTAAATTTTTATTTTAATGATTTCTAAATAAAGATAAGAAGTTTAAAATTTAAATATAGAAATTATATGTATATAATCACATTTTAGAAATTAGAATTAAACAATTGTATTAGTAAACAATTTTTTTGGGGGAAAAAGGGGGTAAAAGTTTATATACTCATGAATAACAAAACATAACAACATCAACAAAGGGTGACCCCAAGAGGGTCACAACTAATCCATCATATCCTCCCTAATAATCCTCTCAAGATCTTGACTATACTCCTGAGGCAACTGGCCCCAACCACCAATCTTTCAATTGGCCAATCCTTTAGAGGCCCACTTGGCGAAACAATCAACAACTCTATTCCATTCCCAAGGAACATAACAAAAGGAAACATACACTAGGGAGTCTTGCAAAATGAGAATATGGCCGCCCATAACAAACAAACACCAATCAACATCATCCATCTTTTGTTTATTCAACATATCCATAACTATTTGAGAATTAGACTCACAAATAATCTTGCTCCAACCTAGAGCACATCCTTTTTCAAGAGCTAAAAGGACAACAAGAGCCTCCATGAATTTATTAGTCTGGTGGCCCTTATATTCTGAGAATAAGAAGATAACATTACCTAAGTTATCCTTGCCAACTCCCCTAACTCTAGCATGCCTCGAATTCCCTCTAGAAGACCCATCAATGTTAATCTTAAGAGTTCCCAAAGGTGGAGGAGACCATTTAACATCTCGTTGAACTTTCTGTTTAGCACATCTACTTTTTGTTTTCCGCCTTTCGAGAATTCCATCTCTCAAATTCACACCAACAATCTTTCAGTTATGAGAAACTTGCATATATGCGGGATCTACAATCTCAAAAAGATCACACTTCGCCATTAAAGTTTCCTATATCATGTGCATAACATGTAACCAAACTTGCTCCACCTGCATCCACTTATTTTGAAAAATCCTTATGTTCCTTTCAAGCCACAGTTTCCAAATAATAAAACAAGGACCAATGTCCCACACCACCTTTAAAAATGAAGTCTTAGCAGGGGACTATTCCAAAATTTAACTAAAGAGTTAGCATGGACACATGCATGCCTCCAAACTGCCTACCACCAATGCTAAATATCCCTAGAAAAAGATCAATGGAAAAAGAGATGAGGGCTAGTCTCCTCACTTTTCCCACATAAAACACAAATAGAGGGCCCCTAGAACCCTCTCTTCCTAAGATTTTCCTAGGTGAGACAACTATTTTGCACAACAAGCCACAAGAAAAAAATACACTTAGGCCAAGCCATTATGTTCCAAACCTATTTACTCCATGATGTATTAGCCTTGCCAAAAGCCAACCTATCAAGTTCTTGATACCCCATAGCCACAATAAACTTTCCTTTTGGATTAGTATCCCAGACGAGATTGTCTACTCCATTGAGTGAATTACACATCCTCCCAGCCAAAATTCTAGCAAGCTCCTCTCTATCCCCAACTGATCCTCCAAGAGGCCACTCATATAGTGGTTCTTTCCATCTACCCATTTGAGCATGCTTCAAGCTCATAACAACCTTAAAATCCTCAACACAAGTATGTCCATCTTCAAGAAAATAATTACTAAGAGAGTGAAAATGGGGGAATTGAGAATGGATAGGGGGAATCCATCCCAGGAATCTATCCAAAACCTAGCATCAGTACCCTTTTTACAAATCCAGAATAATCGGGTTGCTTCACTAACTGGGGTCCTAGTTTGAGAGTATGCTAAATCATGGATCAACTTCCTTGAATATTATATACTAAGGGACTTCCTTTCCCTCCACTCCCCCCAAATATTTTATGTTAAGGATTTTAACCCATATTTGATCTTGGTTGTTGCATCATCTCTAGTAGAGTTTAGCTGCCAGAGGACAACCATTCAAACTTACATTTCAAGACCAAGACCACCATCCTTCTTTGAACTATAAACATAGTCCCATTTAACCAAACTCCACTTTGAGGAAAGTAAGTTACTTGTCCATAAAAATTGCCTAGAAAGGGCATCAAATTCTTTAATAAATCTTGTTGGTGCTATCTGCACAAAACATTTGTAAAAAGGGAGTGCCTGGATCATTGATTTTATAAGAGTCACTTTTCTTACCATTGAGAGTCATCTATTAGTCCAATGACTCACCTTATACTAAAATGTATCCGATATCTCCTACCACAATCCCCCATGTAAGCAATTTGTTGAAAGAGGAACACCAAAATAAATAAATGGAAGTGTTCCAATTGGAAACCTCAAAATTCTAGAAATTGTAGCTTGAATAAGAGCAGGAGTGTTAAAAAAGAAGATAGAAGATTTTATTTCATTAATCTTTTGTCCTAATGCTTTTAAGTAAATATCTAGCACTTTTCCAAAGTTTACAACTTCATTGATTCAGGCAACACCCATAAGAGCAGTGTCATCAAAAAATTAAAGATGGGTGGAGTAAGGAATACCATGACCCCACTTCAATCCTTGGATCAATCCATGTCTAACTTTAGACTTTAAAAATCTTCCCAATCCTTCAACCATTAGAATGAAAAGATGTGGGGAAAGGGGGTCACCTTGTCATAGACCTCTCGAAGCACCAAATAACTATGAAGGGTCACTATTGATAAGAATAGAAAAAGAAGTGGAAGTAATGAAACTCATCACCTATTTGATCCATTCAATTTTGAATCCAAATGCACCAAGAACTTTGTGCAAAAAGGACCACTTAAATCTATCATAAGCTTTAGCTATGTCTAGTTTTATGAACATAGCCTTCTCCTTAGACACTTCCATAGAATGCACCACCTCTATAGCAATGATAATCCCATTTGAAATTTGCCTCCCAACAAAAAAGCCTCCTTGCTCCTTGATGAGGCATATTAATGTCTTAATTTTGATATAAGTTTTAATAATTTGGACACACTCTTTGTGCTTTGACAAAACATTCCTGAACACTTGTTGTAATTATCTTGTGAACTTATGCCAAAAATAGCTAGAACCTATTAAACCTATGGGTAGTGTGTATGACATATTTTGCTTAATATTATACATAGAATGCAGTATTTCATATAACTATTTTAAGCTATGCTCTAACATCTAAGTAAAAGTAGGAATGTTATCTTGCATGTATATTCCAGATGTTGCTAACTTTTCAGGAGAATGAGGAGCGACGCAAGGAGTGGTGATTACCACATTTAAGGAGGAAGATAATGAGATCGGTCATGGAAAGGAAAGTGTAGTTTAGTTTCGTTGGATAAGCCACACCTGTAAAGGAGTTCCAGAGAATATAGGGGATACAACTTGCTATATTTCTTGCAAGTTGTTATTTTGTTGCTTGGCAGTAAATGTACTATGTCATGGTTGATCTTTTGCCTTCTTTTCTAGCGATGTTTGTTCAAGACTTTTTATGTATGTTTTTAATAAGTATCCAATCCTATATATATTGGATTTTGGATGGTCTTAGGAAGCTAATGAGAAAATAGATAATGTTGATTTAGATTTAGAAGTTACTTTTTTCTGTTCTTCATGGGTTATTCAGTTCCTATGTAATCAAAGAAGGATTTTAATGGAAGAAAGATTTTGAAGCACTTGTTGTGTTCATAGTTAATTGAAACTGACCAAGGGGACCCACTTGGGAGGTGGAATAGATTTAGGTAGAATAGATTCATTTCTTGCAGTTTCCTATTTTCAGATAGATTTATTGTATTAGTCCTATAGCATTGTTACTGTGAAGTTCCTATAGCACTTGCAAAAAATAATCATAGTGGATGTTCCGAGTTGTTAATTAGTTTAGGTTCATTTTTGAAGCTTCCTGCAATTATCTATTGTTAGCCAAGGTGTGTTTATTGTTTTGTAGCAGTAGCATAGATTCTTCCAATGCATTTTTACTTTCCTGCAGCATAGGTGTTATGACTCCTAAAGGAACTTAGTGCACAAACTATGCTGGCCCATTTCAAGTCCTACATCCCTAGTTTGACAATTCAAGTGTATTTCATGATGGAATAAGTAATCTTTATAATAGATATACTATCTTTGAAGGAGAAACAATGGCGTGATTATCTTTATCTATTGTGGAACCGTACACTCCTCAGAGTTTAATCTTCTCAACCATGGTTTAAGTCTTTCAACAATCAGCTTTGTGATAATTTTATAGGCCACATTATACAAAGTAATAGTTCTAAAGGAATCCAGAGAGTTTTCTCCTTCCTTTTTAGGAATAAGTGCGAGGAAATCAGCATTTAGAGCTTTGAGAATTTTTTATTCCTGAAGGATTCTTGAACCTCAAGAAGATCTAGAGCTTAATGATTTCACAAAATTCCTGATAAAAATCTATAGGGAATCCATCTAATCCTAAAATTTTACCCTTCTTCATGCCACAAAATGCTTCTTCAACCTCTAAAAAAATAGGTTGAATGAGATCTTCATTCATCTCATTAGGAACAAGGGAAGGAATACAATCTAGCACCAATTTTCCTCTTCTAGAATAGGAGTTGAATCCTCAGTGAAAAAGTTAACAAAAACACTGATGGCCTCCTAAGTAATCTTATCATGGGAAGAGAGGAGAATTCCCTCAAAGGAAATGAGAGAAGTGATTGAGCTTCCATACTTTCTATCTTTTACCGTATTATGGAAAAAAATTGTTTTTTTGTCCCCTTCCTGTAACCAATCCACTTGAGCCTTTTGCTTTCAGTAAATCTCTTCTCGAACTTTCTACTCCTCTAGATCCTTTACTGCAAAAGATTCCTATCTATACAAAGCTTTAGAAAGACCCTAATCCTTGATTTGATGAGTAATAGAATTAACCCAAGACTAATTATTCCTTTTTTCTAGAAAGATATTACTGTACACACTCAAATGGTGCACTTCTCTAAGTCATTATAACCAAGGGAATCCATGAAGAGGAGACCTTAGAAAGTGACCTAGAGCTCTCTATGCATGTAGTTGCAAGATTATTTGAAGTTTTCTCTCAGCTAGAGCTATTAAGCTTATGACCTTGCTAGTCAACCACACAATGAGAGATTCAAATGAAGACAAGGGCAAGAATGCCAATATCCTCAAGAATCCAAATGAAATGCAATGCAAGCTAGATTAAGATGAATATGCAAGCTAGAAATGAGAAATGCAAGCTAAGCTATGGAAATGAAAGTACAAACTATGCTATGAAAAGGAAAGTACAAGTATTACCAAGCCTTCCTAGTTAAACTAGATGAGTTACTCTAAAGCTTGAAAGGAAATATAAACTATGAAAGCATAAACATGAAGCTACTATGCATGAATGAAACTAAGAATGGAATGTAGATGCAAAAGCCAAGAATGCTCCAAATCTTCAAAAGCTCCAAAGTGACCTAGAAAACCTGTAGCATAACATTAGCATAAAAGATTGATATGCAAATGAAGAAGAGAGCTCTTCTTTTATAGGAAATGAGAAGGAATGGACCATGGAGATTAAAAGGAAAAAGATTTAATCAAGGGTGGAGCATCAAAGAGGAGAAATCCATGTGCACAAGTATCCTCCAATGAGAAAATAAGAGTTGACTTTTGTGTCCATATGAGACAAAAAGTGTTTTTCTTCTTTTTATAAAATAAGAATAATGCTTTATTTGTGCAACTTAGGATAAGAGGAAAAGGTGGGAGATTTTTATTTAATAAAAGGGGAGGAAATATTCCTTTTAAATAAATAAAGACTTTAGGATAAAATGGTTAGCCCAAGGAATAATAAAAAATGATAAAATAGGATTTGATCAAGGAAATTGATATAACTGATAAAATGCTAATTTTTGAAAATACTAATTCAGGGATTTGATAAATTGTTGAATGGGGGCCCAAAGTCTAGGTGACCATTTTAGGGTGCATACATTTGCCCCTCTTTGACTAACGTGTGATCATTCTGGGAACACATGCGATCAAAGAAGAATTGAAATGTGAGATGGATTTGGGATCACAAAATAATCCAAATGTGTGTTCGACGGATGGGAACACATCAGGACAAGCATAAGCATAAGTTGAAAGACAAGACCAACACCATTGCTATTAAGTGATAGTCAAATTTGAAAATCAAAAGATAAGATCAACACCATTGCTGTTAAGTGATAATCAAGTCTTAAAATAAGAGATAAGAATGAAAAGACAAGATCAACACCATTGCTGTTAAGTGATAATCAAGTCTCAAAATAAAAATCTCAAGCTGAACTGAATGATAAGTTGAATTAAAGATTAAAGCTGATAGGTAGTGCCCCCTTAGAATTGAAATCAAAATTAGGTAGAGGAGAACAAAAAATTGATAAACTTGATCAAGTCACTAGAAATCATAATCGAAGGATGGAGCATGATAGGATAACCATCAAGCAATGAAGACATGCCCCAGTTTGACTGAAAAGATGAAGTCAAACCTCAGAGAGATGAAGTGAGTGAAAATGAATGAAAGACTAGAAGGTTAAAAGAGATGGAGGTGAAGAAATGAAGATGCCCCAATGAAGATCGAAGATCCGAGGTGTTTTGAAAATTAGGTCAAAAAGTCAAAATGCTATAGACAAGAAGTGAAAGACATGATCGAGAAGAAGCGAAAGATGAGCACAGTTGATTGACAAGTCCACGAAAGATGAAAGGAGAGCTCTCTCCATATGCAAGGTGCAAGACTAATCTAACATGAACCTAAAAATTCAAGCTACTATGAAAAGTGGTTGACTTGCAAGGTCACGACACCAATAGACATCTAATAATCATCATCGAGCTTTATTGGTAGCATCATAAGATCATACAATACACACTAGTATGACTATGGGTATGTGAATATGATCTATATCAAATAGAATGTGGAAATCCCACCTAGGCACCAAAGACATGTAGGTCAAGATGACTAGTGCAGTGAGATTACCTAAGTTTACTATAGTGAGATTATGCTTGCATCAGGACATAAGAAGGTCAAGATGGCTATAAGCATGCACTCACATAAATAGTCAAGGATAATACCTTGTAGATCCTAGGTGTCAAGTGGATCAAGCATAAATGATAATGACAATTAGGACCAACAAAATATACCCACAAGCAGAAAAATAAATAAAACATGTACTCATGCCCTCAGTCTTCTAGCTATGCATCATTGAAAAACTATCATAGGGAAAGGGACACTCATTGAAGAAATCATCATAGGCAAGACACAAAGAAATAAAGTCAAATAAGTCTCAGCGAGTCAAGTGTTTAAGTGTGTGTGTGTAGGTCATAGAATCAATCTTTGAGTATCACGTCTGCTAGTGGAAATATCACATCATTCTAGACTACTGGTAGGATACCTGATAAGTGTTGAGAAACACTAGACGCTAGGGGAGTGTTGAAAAACATAGTTGGGTAAGTGTGACTATTTTTTGGGATTTTGAATTCTTTTGATTTTTTGGTATTTTTGAAATATATAATTTTTTTGAAGATACATCAAAGCGCCTATTGCTAGGTTTTCACTAAGATGATCTTTTTTTCAGGACATTTTCCAATTTTTAGAATTTTTGACAATATATCATTTTTTTGGGGTTTTTTTAGGATCAATAAGTATGTACAAAAGATGCCCCCAGACAGAATGGGCATCAAACTCCCAAGCAAGATCACATCATGCAGTCCCAATGTCTAGCAAGGTGGAGGACAAGAAGGATTAGCAAGCTGGTGGAAGAGATGAAAGACAAGAGAATGAAGGAGAATGCAGGGAAGAAATCCTCAAAGGCAAACTCCTCAAGAGTACCCAAGCTAGGGAAAAATTATCATGTAAAGTGTGTTTGGACAAGCAATGAAAGGCTAGCATAGGATAAGTCACAAAAGCGTAATGCAAAAGAAGGAAAGGATGTAGTCCAAAGGAGTAGACATGTCAAGAGGTTTTCATAGCATCACATTTTACTCTTTTTTAATAGATCAAGACCAAAGGGGAAAATGATAGCGAAAGGCTAGAATGAATGGAGAAAATAAATATGAAGGCTAAAAATGAATGGAATGAAAGCAAGATCATTGTAAGATAGCTCACAAGATAGCCAAATGTTCGTGGATAGTTCAATATTGTCAAGATCAATGAGAGAAGGCGGAATGGATGAAATATGTAGAAGAACTAAGCATGATGCCTGATTGCCAAGTTTTCATCACGGTACTTATCCAAGCTGCCACAAGGAGTGGTTTTCACCATAGGATGAATTTATTTATCTTTAGTTTTGCTACCAAGGTGCCTGTTTTCAGGTTTTCACCAAGGCACATTTTCAATTTTTTATTTTTTTATTTTTTTATTTTTTTCTTATTTTTTTTTATTTTTTTATGTTTTTTGGAAGAAGGCAAGCTTTTTAGATACTTCTCCTTGAAAGAATAAACCATTATATGCCAAGGATTCAAAATGATATGCTCAAAGATGCTGAGAGAGAAAGGAAGATGAAAGAGAAAAATGGAGGATAAGGTTTTATGTAAAGCGAGTGAGGTTGGAAGATAGGAGGAATAGGCAAATGAGGAAAAAGGATAGAAGATAGAAGGATAATGAATGAAAGGATTGTGAAAGGGTAGATGGAAAGGAAGGCAAGAACAACATCAAAACACACCTTGAAGGGTGGTGAGAGGATGGAGGAAATGTGAATGAAGGAATACGAGAAGGAATATGGTGAATGTTTAGCAGAGGTTACGGTTTAGGTGCATGGAATGAAAGAATGTTTTTGGAAAAAGATGACGCAGAAGCCTTTGGAAGCTTGAATGTCAACTTCACTTTTTGTTCAATATTAGACTCTTTCAAGAGAGACTTTGGAATCCATATAGACTTAGGCTTTTCATTTCTTTTTGATGATTTAGAGAGAATATCTTCAATGATGGATTTTGGAACCCATACTTGTCTTGTAGTTTTCTTCTTAGATATCTCTTTTGACTTTATGCCTCCATGTTGATTAGAGGAGACATGGTGATCTTTTTTTGATGGATTCTTGTATTGCTTCTTTTTCTTGTATTGAACATTCAAGTTACTTCCAAAAGACTTGGGACTTGTGGAAGAAGAAGGAGGATATGGCTGGTTTAGATGGGTGAGTGGATGAGAAGGATTCAAGGGTATGCATCTATGTTGATCTTGAGGAAAGATAGGAGATGGAGGGATGTAAGGACCCAAGATGGATGACAAATTAGGAGAATTAGGAGGGAAAAGTGAAGGGACATAAGGACCCAAGATGGAAGGAAGACATGAAGCCTTTGATATTGGTGGAGGAAGTCCAAGGATGGAAGTGGAAGATGCAAAAGGATAATCAACCAATTCATCAGAATTTATATGACAGCCAAGGACATCAGCATCTTTAGAGTGAGCATTAGGATTTTCAATAGGATCATGAACATCTTGAATAGGAGCAACTTCTTTGATAGGAATTTTCAAAGCTTGCAAAGACTTAGGAAGAGTAGAAAGTGGAGGTGAAGATGGAGTGGTAGAACAAGAAGATGGAAGACTTTGATCTTGACAAGTTGCTTTGGATAGCATAAGCACATCATTTTTTTCTTGATTTTCAATAGGCTTAGCATTGGAAGTAGTAGCTTGATCTTGCTTAGGAGAAGACTTAAGACATGGTGGAATGAATGAGAAAGGGTGTAGAGGATAAAAAGAACCACGAAATGGATGAGAGACATCATGAAAAGGATTGGATGACATGGAGGGCTCTTGATCTTGATCTTTCTTTATATTCTTTTCTTTATCATTTTTAAAGTCCTCTTGACATGGAGCCACTTCTAAGGACAAAGAAGCATGTTGGAATTGTATGGAAGATTTTGGAATAGATGGTGAAGGACTAGCTGAAGTAGGCATTATAGTGCATAAAGGCTTAGGCTTGCTAGGTGTAGCATTATTGGAAGTATTTGCAGCCAAGTTAAGGTTAGCTTGAGTTTCTTTAAGAGATAGCCCTTGAGGATAACTATAGGGAACTACATGAAAAGCATTAGGATATTTGTTGGATGAAAGATTTGTGAAAGGTTTGAAAGACTCGGAAGCTTTAGGAAATGTATGGGTTTTGGAGGAAGTAGAGGATGGAAGGGAACCATCACTAGATAAAGGTCCATCATTAACATGATCTTTCTTGAGAGTGTGATCTTTATTTTCAACATGGCTATTCTTAGAGGAATGATTCTTATAATATTTATGTTTCAAATTAGTGCGGTACATTTTATATTCCTCAATAGAAGTAGATGGATCATCATCAAGGTATTGTTCATAGAACTCATCAAAGTCTTTTTCAAAATCAGAGTCATACAAATCACCATCGCGATCTATCCAATGTGATGACCCATTTCCAGTAAGCATGAGCACACGACGAGGAGGACTCTTAGGAATAGAAGTTTCGTAGGTATGACTATATGGTTCATCATCATAGTAGTCATAATAGTCATCATAGTCATCAAAGGTGGGTGTGTCACTCTTTGTGGGAGAGGTATCACAAGGATTACTATATTGCTCATATTGAGGAGTAAGACTCTTGGGAGAAGTAGAAGAGGAATGAGATTTTGAAGAATAGGAAAGTGAAGACCTAGTGGAGGAAGAAGACTTGGATAATGAAGAATGTGAATAATAACTAGAAGAGTCATGATAAGACTTGGAAGATGAAGAAGAATGAGAAGACTTAGAAGATGAAGAATGTTTGGAAGAAGGAGGTCGTGATATGATCATGTCTATGATCCTAGCAAAGGCATCTGATTCAATCATCTTTTCTTTTATTTTTGCTTTAAGTTTGTCACCCATGAGATATCCAGAAGGACTATTGGAGGAATAAAATTATTTGAATTGAGCAATGAGTTTGAGATCGTCCATTCTCAAGAGAGGTTCCATAACAAGGTAGTTGAAATTCATGGTTGTAGAAGAGAATGAATCAAGCATAGAAGAAATGAATAGAAGAGATGAATAGAAGAAGATAGACTAGATAATAAGAGGAAAAGAATCAAGAAGACATGAGGAGTTTAGGAAGAAGCATGAAGAAGAGGAGAAAGGATGGAAATGGGAGACTAGGAAGACATGGAAGAAGTGGAAGAAAGAAGACCAAGAGTCATTTTTTGCAATTTGATACCATTGAAATTCATTTGGATATTGAGCAACATGTCATAGCACCTAAGATCTGACCTAGACCGACCAAAGGAGACTGAAAATGGTGCGAATCAGCTTTGGATTGCAAGCAACAGTGAGACAACAAAATAAGTTTGTGTGATAGTTTCCAGGCAAGCAGTGCGACTCTTGACTAGTGAACATGAAAAACTTAGTTTTGAAAGCAATTGGTCAATGTTTCAGTTTGGAAAGTTTGATTTCACAATTCAAAATATAGTAAATAGCATCTAATAGATAGGTTTGCAAATAGTAAGGAATCAAACATGTCTTCAAGCACTTGAAACAAGGGAAAAAGCAACCTTGCCAAGACAAGCAATTGTGATATCAAAATTGAAAAACTTCTATGAGCACTACCACAATGTTTGTATGTTCAAGAACGTTTGCACGGGTACATAACAATGAGAACAGTTCAAGCACTTGCTAGCTTAGAAGGACAAAGGCTCAATACTTAGCAACTTGGCCCACACTTGATGTTCCATTGCCTCACACAAAGTTGTTGTCCACAATAGATGTTGGCTTTGTCATGGAAGTGCCAAAGACACAACCAAATAAACACATATGGTGAGTAATCTTGGGGTGATTCGGGTTATTCCACTTGGATCAATCCTTGCACCAAGAAGCTAAGCAACAAAATAGGGTGGCTTCTATCTATGGTTCTTAGTAAGGGCTTCCGTTCATAGTACCCCTCTTGCTCCCCAAAGGGACTCCTTACCTTGCAGCAAGTAACGGACCTCACGGCCTCAAGAGTACCTTAAGCATTCTTGCTCAATACTTTCCTCATGGTCACAATCCCACAAGTACTCACATCAAGCGAAGATAAGCACTATGTCTACCAAGATTTTGTGTCCTTGATAGCCTTGAGATTATAGTGGGTTGGAATAGCTCAGTATTAGCTTGTCCCCACTTGGGTCGTTCCTCTTGATTGCTCAAGAGTAGGCCCGCTAAAGGATTCTAAATATCTAAACAAAGAGTGGATCAACTTATGAGGTTCAAGGATTTTGTTTCACCACAAGGATGAAGAGCATACTCCCTTATCCTAAAACTTTCTCCCAAACACACCAAGCAAATGTTCAATTACCCTCTTTCTTTCAAAATCTAAAGATGGGTCAAGATTTTCTGGTTCACCACAAGGGTGAAGATCATACTTCTCCTACCACCCAAGAATTCCTACAACAAGATATTATGTTCCTATGAAATGAAACAACTAGTAATTGCCACACTTTAAATGAAATAAACAACAAGCACTTGATTGGTTTTTTATGCTTTGGGAAGCCCTACAATAAATGTTAGTAGCCCTTGTGCATTTGAAGCTTTGACATGCATTCTTTTGGAAAAATATTTCAAGCAATGAGAGCACCTACAAGCACAACTTGTTAGCCCCACAATGGTTAGCACATCAAAAATTAGATAATTTGCAAGTAAAATAGCTGATCAAATGGAAAATTTTGAAAATGAAACCAACATGGTTGGATTAGGCTCGGAGAGAGCTTTCCAACAATATATCACACTAAATTTTCGATACCGTATGTGAAAATTTCTAAAAATTGGGTGCCAATTTTCCAGAGTGGCACGGATTCTGAAAATGCTAAAATTTAAAAAAAATAGAAAACCCAAAACTCAACTCATGACCAGGTATAGGTGATAGTATAGACACCAAAAATATCATGTGATACTTTACAGTATACTGGGGCGATAGTATATTTCTAGGCGATACTTCGTCTGACACCAGGCGATACTTCTCCTTACACCAGGTGATAGTTCCTGTAATATCTAAGTGATACTTTGAACTAGTAAAGTATCACACCAGTATACAAAGAACTATCACATGATACTTTTGAAAGTATCACATGATACTTTGAGCCAAAAAAAAATAGAGACCGCAAATGAGCTAAAAACTTGTCAAAAAATTAACAGAAATGCAGAAATTAAAGTACAAAACATTAATGTTCTGCCCCACGATGGGTGCCAACACACTCAAATGGTGCACTTCTCTAAGTCATTACAACCAAGGGAATCCATGAAGAAAAGACCTTAGAAAGTGACCTAGAGCTCTCTATACATGGAGTTGCAAGATTATTTGAAGTTCGCTCTCAGCTAGAGCTATTAAGCTTATGACCTTGCTAGTCAACCACACAATGAGAGATTCAAATGAAGACAAGGGAAAGAATGCCAATATCCCTGAGAATCCAAATGAAATGCAATGCAAGCTAGATTAAGATGAATATGCAAGCTAGAAATGAGAAATGCAAGCTAAGCTATGGAAATGAAAGTACAAACTATGCTATGAAAAGGAAAGTACAAGTATTACCAAGCCTTCCTAGTTAAACTAGATGAGTTACTCTAAAGCTTGAAAGGAAATATAAACTATGAAAGCATAAACATGAAGCTACTATGCATGAATGAAACTAAGAATGGAATGTAGATGCAAAAGCCAAAAATGCTCCAAATCTTCAAAAGCTCCAAAGTGACCTAGAAAACCTGCAGCATAACATTAGCATAAAAGATTGATATGCAAATGAAGAAGAGAGCTCTTCTTTTATAGGAAATGAGAAGGAATGGACCATGGAGATTAAGAGGCAAAAGATTTAATCAAGGGTGGAGCATCAAAGAGGAGCAATCCATGTGCACAAGTATCCTCCAATGAGAAAATAAGAGTTGACTTTTGTGTCCATATGAGACAAAAAGTACTTTTCTTCTTTTTATAAAATAAGAATAATGCTTTATTTGTGCAACTTAGGATAAGAGGAAAAGGTGGGGGCTTTTTATTTAATAAAAGGGGAGGAAATATTCCTTTTAAATAAATAAAGACTTTAGGATAAAATGGTTAGCCCAAGGAATAATCGAAAATGATAAAATAGGATTTGATCAAGAAAATTGATATAATTGATAAAATGCTGATTTTTGAAAATACTAATTCAGGGATTTGATAAATTGCTGAATGGGGGCCCAAATTCTAGGCAACCATTTTAGGGTGCATATAATTACTAAACATCATTTTGTTCCATCTTTTTAGCTTATACTTAACAAATTGCAATTGCTTGACAAAAGAGCACATTGTAGTCCCAGAAGAAGGTTTCCCTTCGCTCCACCAGTCCTCCATGAGATCATAAAGGGATGAATCCCGAAGCCACATAAGTTAAAATTTAAAAGAGGGCTTCTTTGATACTTGAAACTTATTAGTACAAAGCTTTATTGGCCAATGATATAAGCCTCTCCAATCCAAAATCTCTAAACTGGTATTCCAAGTATCCCCCATCCAAAAGCATGAGACTAGAAACCTATCTAGTCTTTCTGCTATAGCCTCTTCACCACATCTCCTATTGTTCTAGGTAAATAGACCATTGGAAGGTTTAACATCCACCAGCCTCAAAAGTTCAATATTATTTCTCAGAAGATTAGCACAAGGATCCAATCTGGGAATTCCCCCCTTCTCTCTTCCAAACTTGTAATAGCATTAAAATATCCCGCCAAAATACAAGGGAATAAAAGAACAAGGGACCAAATCAATCCCATATGTGACCATAATAGTGACTTCCCCAGAAATTTAGTTGGATCATAGACATTAGTCAAGAGAAGGTTCTCACTAGATTCATAGTCTATAGACACCAAAGAAATGGAAGACTTACTAGAGATCCACTAGAGTAGAAAAATCTTAAGTGGATCCCACAAAAGAGCTATACCTCCAGTACTGCCTCAAGCCCCAATACAATAATAATGAATTTGAGGCTAAATTTTTGATACCTTTCTGAACATACCATCAGCTGATAATTTAGTTTCTTGGATAAAAAACAACATTAGGAGAATAAGAAGCAATCAAATCACAAATAGCCTTTTTTCTATGGATGCTATTCAACTCCCTAACATTCCATGAGAGAACAATCATTCTTGTGATGGTGAGAAATGAGAATCAATGGTCTTCACCGATCTAGACTCCACCAAAGTCTCACCTACTAGTTTCACCTTCTCTTGATCTTTCTTCCTACCCACCTTTTGAGCCTTCTCTTGGTCCCATTTTTTGAGAACTTTCTTCTGGATTCCTAACACAAGAGGAGTCCCCTTACTCTTATTTTCCTTAGGAGAATCCTTTTAATCAAAAGTCATAGTGCATATGATACCTAAATTATCCTTAATATCTATACCTCCTCTTCCTCTCACCTCCTCTATGGTCCCCAAAGAAGTGTCAGTGTACATTTGCACACCTACAACCTCCTCATGTAGATCAAACTGAGCACTATTGTCCTTCTCTCCATCTGGATTTATTAAAACCAAAAGATCTTGACCCATAGGAATATTTGAAATAGTACCATCAAATTGGTCAAAGTAATCTAAAGCATCAAACCTATTAAAAACCTCATCAGATTGCCTATCTTGAAAAGTTTACTTCATCTCTTTTTTTGTTCTAGAATTTTACCAGGACAAAGCCTTCCTTATCTGTAACCATAGAAGCTTTCCCCTTATCCTTTTTAGGAGGTGAAACATTCATACCACTTATGGAGGTCCCTACAGGTTTAGACTTAGGGCACGTCTATTGTAAATACCCATATTCATGACAAATCCGACAACGAAATGGCAAGGTTTCATAATCTAGCTATTGAATCCAAGAATTTCATCAAACTTGATTTCCATAGAATCTTGTAATGGATTTCTTAAATCAATTTCAACATAATTAAGAGTATAAGTAATTACCTTTTTTTCCATAGTATATTGCGGAGGACCAACTGACCTTCCCATCTGTGCATCTACCATATTGAAGATGTCCTCACGCTAAAACTCCAGAGGGAACCATGGAAGTCTTGCCCAAATGGGAACCCTTAATGGAATCTCTTCAATAGGATTTAATCCAACATGTCATGGCTTGATAAAGAGACCAACCTGATTACAAAATTAGGGCCTACCATCAAAAGCCTTATTCCTATCATACATGCATGAGAAAACAACCAAGAAACATCCATTAGCTAGCAAAAGAACATCCATTTCCACCTCTAGATTCCATGTGCAATGAGTCCACAATTCCAAAAAGGGTAGAGACACTCTTATTCCCATAAATTTACAAATTAAGGTATGATTACACAGATATATAATATCTCCTTCTACTGAATTAGGTTGAATCACAAGGACAAGCCTAATCTCGCTCCTTGCAAGGAAACCATTCACCTTTGAAGGTCTCAATGTAACACCCCTCCAACCTTAACATGTTTGATATCACTTTGGAAGTTATGGTAATGTTGTATAGACTTATATTCTTGGATAAGAATAGGTTTTTGCTTGAAGGTTGAATAAAAAATTCATTCTTAAATATAATACTTTTACTTTCATTTAGGTAGTGATAAAGGTTTTTGGTATATTCTTTCATGTGTATTAATCTCTTGTTATGATTGCATGGGGTCTTGATGATATGGAGGCACCTAATAGATTCATATGAGATAATATTTATCAATGGTTATGATCTCTTGGATAAATTAGGGTCTATATTGATACTTGAGTACTTAAACTATAATTGATAAACAAATGATATGGTTTCCATATCTCTTTAACGGTTTGATTATTGAATTATGATTATGATTGCCATGACTATCATTCAATGATCACATGAATGACCATGACTATCTCTATGAGACTAACCATACTTATGTGATGTGTTATGACCTAACCCTTAACCCTTGTACTTGTAGTAACCTCTCTAGTAGTGTGTGATGATAGTATTCACCTTCATGAAATTAAGATCAAGTAGCAACAATTTAAGCTAAATATAAAGGAAATTTACTCTAAAATGCAACTACAATCTATAACATCTAATGGATCTCTAGAAAGAAGTGGTAAGTGAGCTCTCAGCTGCAAATCCTCACTAGTGACACCTCTAAAATGAGAAGAATGCTGCTACAATGCTTCTAAATGCTTATTCTATGATGAATTCATGCTTAATCTAGCTCCATTTTGATAACAATGCAATGATAAAATGCTAAAATGATAAACTCTAAATGCTCAAATGCTTCAATTGCTCTTAGAATGCTCAATTTGCCTATAGTAACAATGCTTTTGCAAATGACTTCCTAGATGGAAATGCTCTTCAAAATGCTTCATACTTATAGTAATTTCCCAAGGGTAGGGGGTAGAGTGAGTTGATCATGGTTATGCTTGGGTAAGGTCAATTGGCTTTGCTTTGTCCATAAATGGGGGGACAAGGAGGGGAAAATCATTTAAATGGTTTCAAAAGGCTGGACCATTTCAACAAAAGTGAGTGATTTGTGTCCATTTTGTCTCCAATTTGCTTTGTTGGGGGAAATTATGATTTATTTATTAATTAAAGTAATTAAATTTAGCCATGAAGGGTAAGAGGTTCATTTTAATTTTTGCTTTCAACAACTATGTCATTAATTGAATTTAATCAATTTCGTAGTGTTTTTCCCCTTTTCAAGCTTTATTTAATCATTTAATCATTTAATTGAATTTTCCTTTGATTTGAATTGCCTTTGTTCCATTTATTGATCTTTCATGCTATTTTGATGATTTGATGCACCTTTTGATTGATTTAAGCCTTTGGCCAATTTTCCATGTCTACAAGTAGTTCTACTTGTTATATTGAAGTTGGATAGGATTATGACATTCTAGCATTTATGGACTTTATGTTTCTCCCTTACCTTACTAGATTTATATAATAATATATTTTCAGACTTGCAGATTATGATTTTTCCCTTGAATAATATGCTCGGGACCATTATCTTTTATGCTTATGTATATATGATTTGGTTTATCCCTTGTGGTTGATTATAAGAGTTATCTTGCTAAGTAATGATTCATACTTTTTGTGTCATGCCCCTGACAGTCTCAGGCTTTACTTTTCTATGTTATGTTATGTTATGTTAGATTTCTATGAGTTCGAACTCTGACTGCGTTCTTTTGAACTTTGTTATTTGGATTAAATATGTTATCTCTATAATTCTGCCAGACACTCAGAGAATTATGTCTATTTCTATCGCTTTATGAGTCCTTTTCTGATGACAGAATTGGCTTAGACTGAATTTTGAATATTGGTTTGATTATGAAATAAGGACAAACTAAATGGTTAGTCAATTGTCTAATTATTGATTCATTGTTTTGGAATCCTTAATAATATGTTAGACATAATTAGAAATGGTTATGTTATTATGGTTAATTGTATCTTAATGATTATAGACAGTATATAGAGAATTATTGTTATTTAATGTTAATCTAATTCTGAATTCAAAATAAATAAATTTGTATATATGTATTTTTATACATATAATTATGAGTGAATGTTTTAGTAAGTATGTGGTATTTCATTTACTAAAATTATATGAATTAACTAAGTTAGTATATCCTATTTTGTATGTTAGTAGGAGGTTAGTGTGATGAAGTGTTAGTTATTTGGCATTGTCGTGCGCTGTTATCTTAGATGTTTAAGTTAGTAAGATTGACTAATGTTATTAGCAAAGATATGTATTAATCTATCCCTAAGTCTTCTTATTATAAACTGGCTCGAAAACATGACTTATCGGTAGGGTTTTAAATGCACTATCATCGCATTGAGGTGTTAGTGGGGTTTAAGCTATTTTTCGGGTTGTGGAATTGTACTTGGATGGACATTTGGCAAGAAATGAGTTGTGTTTACTGCAAGAGATAAGTTTGCATTGAATGAACTTATCGATGGAAATTCATTGTTGTGTTTGATGACCACCATTAGCTCTGGTGAAGAGTTGCAGTTGGTTTTTGACTCCATTTTCCACCATGTTTTTCTACGAGAGTTTGGGTAAACAGTTGGTTATGGACTTGTTTTTCTATTGTATCTTACATGATAAGTGGCTTGGAATGGAAAGGGGGTTTTCACGGCAAGATAAACTCTTTTGTTCATGGTCATTTAGGAAGTTGGGAGTTTCATACTGTTATCTCTGCATTTTGGGCTCTCTTGCATGACATTTTGGCAGTTTGTGATAAGGGATCTTCGTGGTTGAGTTTGGGATTCGTCTGTGAAGCTCACCAGGCAGGGGCATCTCTTACCTTAACCTCCGTTTCCATTTTATGATTCTGCAAATGTATTAATGGAATGTTGGTTACCACTATTTGTTAGTCGATGAAATGTGAAGTTTTGTGTTTGTATATTTTGTGAGTTCGGTCATGAATCGGTCTTTTTCTTTCTTGGATGGGTTAAGAAGTTAATCTAGTTATTAAATGTTGTGATTAGTGGAGAAATTTGGAAACAAACGACTGTTTAGTAAGTGTTTTGGTTTTAGTGTGGTATTAAATACATGTCTTTAATATGCTATTTTCGAGCATAATGTATTAAGGGGTTTTCTCTGTTCTGAGTATGGATTTGGCAGTGTTTTAGTTAAGTTGTGTCGAACTATGGAATATAGTTATTGCAGATGATATATGGTTATTTACTAGTGTGTTTTGGTGTCGATGTATACTTTATCTTTGGTCAGTATAAAAGGGAGTTAATCAGGAATGAGAACCAGTTTGGAATACAGGATGAGTGTTTGTTAAAAACTTCGTTAACAGTGTTCTCGCACTGTACCTGTTGTTAGGAACATTGTAGCAGCATAATGTATTCAGTTTGTAAAGTCTTGGTTATAAGGTGGAATCGGGTTTTCTACCACTGTCATTAACCGAAGTTGGTATCGATGTTTTCTTTTGAGTTGTATTGAGGAAATAGGGATTAGTGGTATTTCATAGTGTTTTAGATACCTGTCGTATTTTGTGTTTACACTTGCAACATAAGTGTGGATTAAAGTATTTCTTTTGGGCGGACTCCTTTAGTTATCTGGTGTCGATGTTTTGTCAATGGGTGTTTGTCACTGTATGTATCAGTCAATAGAGGAATGTGGATATCTTTGGTTATGCCAAAACTTGATTGTGAGCTTTATGATTCTTCAGTAAATATCACCAGTGTGTAATGCAGTTGTTACGACATTAGGAAGTGTTAAGGGATTTATAGGAAAGTCAATTACTATCTTGTTCAGACAGTAAGGAAAAACACTTTGGTATTTTGTTTAAAGGTAGAAGTCGGTTATTATTATTATACTGTCATTATTTTATGTATTCGATAGATTTAGTAGTATATTAAGGTAGGTGTATTCTGTGATAGAACTGTGATGATTAGTATGGTTTTTTTTCCTATTGCATATTTATGGACTTAAACTATTAATTACAAGTTTATGCAATTAGATATATAAATATATATACCTGCTGGGATATGTATATGTATACACAAGCTGTGGTGTATACATGTACATACGCCAACATGTATATAATAGATGCTATGACTGTCATTCTGAACTATTAATTACAAGCTTATATAATTATATATTCATATATATATATATATACTTGCTGGGATATGTATATGTATACACAAGCCGTGGTGTATGCATGTACATACGCCAACATGTATATAAATGGTATAAACTTGTAATTAATAGAGCAGGATGTATGGCCAATTAGTTTAATAAATTGGTTATGGCTAACTTGTATGTTTGTTAAAAGCAATGGGTGTTGTGTTGATTCAGTTGATGTATGATTATGTTAGTTCTTTCCTATTCAATGGAATCATGAATTCGATATGGACATTTTATTGTACAGTTTCAGATTTAATGTTAAGTGAATGTGGAGATTATTATTTGAATGGATTTGTGATGGAGAAAGAACTGTGATCTTTTCTTCTTTCGAGAAACATCATGTTTATGAATGTATGTTAAGGAATATGGTAATATGGTTTTATAATGGATTTCTGTTTGCTGTTTCAATTTTGTAAATTGATGCAATAGAAATAGAATGTTAGTGAAATTGTGTAATGTAGTTCATTTCAGTGCTTTCATTAATTGCTAGATCAAGTGTTTTTAAGATAATGCAAGTATGATCCTTAGATTGGGGACTGACACTAGTCTAGTACCTTGTGATGATAGAATTTCTGTCAGTTGTTTAATTAAGTGATAATTATAAATTCAAGGGTTATGGGTTTCAATTAACAAGATAAAACATTATGGTTTCATCAGACATAATGGATTACTACGAGGTTTTCCTTACGGATACATAGCGTAGGTCCTTATGTGGACACCCATGGACTATTGGATCAGTACTTGTCATTTTCTTTGCGAGTTTATTTCTGTTAGAAAGAAATTTAGTGCTTGATGATTTTGGTGTAAAAGAATGGAATTATGTTATTTGGTTTTCAATTTACATCTATGTTAAATTTGCATAAATGTTATATTATACTGACTTTTATGGTTGCAGATATTTGGAGATGATTCATTTTCTTTATCATTGTGACTGAGCCCTGTTTGCTGTTTGCGTTTGTGTTCATTTTGATTTTCAGGTTTTAGATGGATAAATCAATGAATATGGGACAGTGGATAGCAGTTGTTAAGTTTTATGGGAAATAGATCATTTCATGGTTATTAGTTATCAGATCTGTTCGTAGAATGTAATGGATTTGGAAAGAAGGAAATTTTGTTTTGAGACTAAGTCTTTGAATAAAGAGTATTTTTATTACTCTGATGTAATTCAGTTGAAAACTATAAAGTTCTTAGAAGCAGTTGTTATGTTTATATGTTCAGTTTGCAATTTTAAGAAAAAAAAATTATTACTATGGTTTTATGTGATTTTATTTATGGTTGTTTCTTCTTTAGTATCATCTTTTATCTTTAAGTATAGATGGGGTGTTACATTTTGCGTATATTCACGATTATAATTATTGGTCTAACCCTACTAATCCATGTTATGATCTATATGTATCCTACTTGGCATGGTTTTTGGATGAGGGAAGGCAGTCGTAGTCACTCCTACAGGAGATCTACACGATGTCACACTCCTCCTTCCTTGTCTGTCATTGTTTGTATATAGATATGTATACATGTGTTGCTTTTGTTTCTTGGTGATACAGGTGTGTGCAGGTATTAGGCATCGACTCCAACTAGTTACACAGGTTTGAGCGTGCCTTAAAATCCTCAAACTAGTTGTTGTTGTTCAGAGATGGTCCAGAGTTCACACATGGGAAAACCCTAAAATTTTGATTATTTTGTCCAGTCTCTTGGTTGGGTTTTGGGTGGATTTGAGTTCCTTATTTTATATATCCTTTGATGTCAGTCTCATTTGTATGGTTATGAGATATGTAGGATTATGATGTTATTTTCTCTCTCTATGTGTTAATCGTATATATAAAGTATGCATATATGGGTGCACACTTGTATATATGAACAATTATTAATGTGTTTATAGTGAAGTTCCTATGAGTGTATTAGTTATGATCACGATTCTATGTATTTTGATGTATAATATGGCTTTAGATAAATATAATAAATGCAAAGTGAATATTTAAGAAAAGAAAAGAATATAACTCTCTCTCTCTCTCTCTCTCTCTAGTGTAGAGGGTGGGAGTGGAACTCGGGACCTGCGGTTTGTAAGGGGTCCCAAGTTTCCATTGAGGTAGTGACTTCCTTGAGAAGCATACCCAAATATATTGTATTTATATAAGAGTTAGTTGCTATTAATTATAAAATAAATAATAATAATAAAACTATATAGGTGGAGTTAAATTATTTAATTAGTTTGGTAAGGGGTAAGTTAGTATGGGAAGGGTAGAGGTAAAAGTTAGTTACCTAAGGGGTAAAACTAACTATTGGTTAAGTTATTTTTTTTATTATTAGATTTATTTAAAAAATTAGGTGAGGACATTTCTTTATGGGAAGCAATGCCCTCAACCTCTGGAACTATCTGAAGGTTTTCTTATAGGGAGAAATTCCTGAGCATAAGGGAGGGGGATTTTGGGAGGCTGGAGAGAAGGATTGCTTAGGAAGTTGCATAAGGATTGGGAGAAGGCTAGGCCCGGGTAAAGTGTTGTGTCAAGAACCTCCATCACAGGATCCAGGTAGGCTTTTGAATCTAGAAAAAGCCTCCCTCCCCCCCTCTCTCTCTCTCTTTCATGGTGCTCTTCCCGTGTGTTTAATTATCTTGGTAGGTTAGAATTCAAATTCTTAAAATAAAACTATAATAACCTTAGCAATAATCGACATAAACTAGAAAACCTATAGTTAGGGGATAACTTTTTTAATACTATATTTATTCTAAATCTCAGAGAGAAAGGTTTTAGTATTAAGAATTATGGAACTTGGCTCCGTTTGGATTTTTGAATTTTAGGACTAAAAATTTGTGCACAGACATAAGTAAATTTAAAAATAATTAAAATAATAATAATGTTGTAATAATAAACGTATTAAATTAGATGTTGTTTTAAGGTTCCAAATTATTTTAATATTTAAAGATTATCATGTTTAGCTTATAATATTTTATTTGATAGATTTGTTTAATAAGCTATTTGTTAAATTAAATAGGGGATATTATTTAAATTTAATAATTATATATATATGATAAATTTTTTTTGCAAAAAATTCTTTAAAATTTTAGTAAAAACATAGGAGAAATTATAGGAAATTAATAAGGAAGAAAGATAGGAGAAAAATAAAGAGAGATTATAGGAGAAAAATAAATAAATAAAAAAGAAAATATCAAAAGAAATAAGTTAAAAGTGGAACATTACTTTATAACATAAGGTATAAAAAAATTAGAAGAAAGAAAAGGGGTTCAAATAAATAAAAGGGAAATATTTTTTTCTTTCATTAAATTTTATTTAAATTATTTCAAGTTTTAATTGTTTATAATTTAAAATTTAATTAAATTAGAATATAATAAATTTAGCCCATTTATTATCATTATTTTATTTTTATTCCAGGTGATGTAGAAATTAATTAAAATATTATAATAAGAACTAACTTTAGTTTATATTAAGTTTGAATGTAATTTAAGTTTTAACTTAATTAATAATGAACAATGAATTAAGTGTATTAAGTTTGTAATAAGCCTAAATTTTCTAAAGATTAGTTTATGTTAAATTAGGAATCTATTTTTGGATATCATAATTAAACAATTCATAGATATGGATGTTAGGTCCTATGTTTATATTTTGATGTTTGTTAATTCCAACTTTATTAATTTTTTTGTAAGGATTATAGTGTTACCTTGTATCATGTAGGTGTGTCTAGGAGTTGTACCTCCTTCTACACTTAACCTTATACTTTTATATTTGGAATAATTGTGAGAGCTCTACTTTTGTTGTATGTCATCTTTTGTCTTAAGGGTTAGGGTTTTCCCTGGTGGTATGGGCCCCAAGAAAACACCAAAAGAAAACCCCAAGGGAGGGATTTCTATGAGAAGGTATAAACTCTAGATAGCCTATTTTGTTGAGTAAGGTTGCTAGGTGAGTGGCTCACCATAGGATCCGACCAAGGAGGCTGAAAGGATAACCTTTGGGTGAGTTTGGAAAAGAAAACCTAATATAATTCAAAATTGGATGGGAATGGGTAAGGGATTTAATAAAAAATTAAAAAGATAATAGCTCGCATAGGTCTTGTTGGAGTACCAGGGTCATTATAGCTACTGGGGTAGGCCATGACATGAGGGCACCAGGGTACATGACTGGTAAGAAGGATCACAACACATAGGACTATGTGATGACACTCACCTAATCAGCATCCTAGGGAACTCCTCTCTTGGGCTTTTATTTTGTGTTTCTTTGTTTCTGGTTTGGGTGGTTTTCCCTCAACCTTAGATTGCCCTAGTTTCCCTATGTGAACAATGGTTCTATCTCCTAGCATGAGGAAGTGGACCTTTGTGGATCCATGTGATTGGGTGGTGATCATTTTCAAGGTATTGTTCATGTTTGTGCTATTCATGGAGCATCTGAAGATGTTGAAGACTTTCTCCATATTCTGCATGTTGTATCTTGGAAAGAAAATTGTAAAGATATTGTAAAGTGTTATTCATATTCATGTAAGCCTATAAGAGTGTGTGTTTTAGAAGATATATTGTAAGCATTCAAGTAATTGAGAAGGGTATATCTAGGAAAATTATGAGAATGAAAATCAATATGTATTATTTTTGTTAGAAGCAAGTGATAGTTTAGAATATGGAAAGTGTAATTGTTGAAAGAATATGAATTTAAATGTGTGAATGTTATTTCATGCTGAAAAAGAAAGAAATATTTGTTTTAGTACACTTGTCTCTCTCTCTCTACTTTCTCTTATGTGGTTAAATGGATCAAATGAATTTCTATCTTTATTTTATGTTAAATCTTAATGCACTATGAAAAGTGTTTTTAAATGAATAATCATGTAAGGGAACCTATTAGGACTTAAATACCTAGTTAACTTAAGTAAGTTGAATTTTATTTTTTTGTACTTTTCTCTTGTTTTTTTGTCTTGTCCTTCTGGGTGCCCTGGCAGGGCATGACATATGGTATCAGAGCCCTAGGTTTCTACACTGGGAGCTCTAGGGTCTAATTGCGCTTAAATTAGTTTTCCTTTCTTTGCATAACTTTGATATATTTCCTTTTGTGGTTACCTTTATGTTAGTAACCTCAAATATTAGAAACAAAGATTACACCCGTCTTTCTTTGATTGAGTTATCCTATATAAACTACTTATGTTCTGTGTTCTAATATTAATAATGTGTTCAAGTGAGGGTTTTTCTAAAATTATAGTGGCATATTAAGGAATTCCAAACACTTGTGTGACATTTCCTGTCATAACCCTATATTCACATATGATTAATATATAAATTATTCTAAATATAAATGCATGTTCTATTATTGTAAATGTCATCACGATAATTAATATTAATAAATAGTCTATTCATAATCAATATTGATAAGTAGTCTATTTATAATCAATTTAAATAATTAATTAATAATATACAACTTATATTATTAATAATACTAAACCATATCTATTAATCAATTATTATCCTTAATCAATCAATAGATATTCTAATATTATAAATACAAATAAAATAAGAAATCATATTTTACAAATAAAATAAGAAATTATATTTTACAAATTAAGGGACCAAATATTATTAATTAAACATTATAAATTCCTTTTATACATTCATTTTAAATAAACAATGATAATATTGTTAAAAGTAAAGATTATGAAATAACCGTCACACCCTTTTTGGAGGATGGGTACTTAAAGGTGAAGTGCATTCATAAAAAAAAAGAAAAATAAGGAAGAGATATTCACATTAAGAAAAGAGGAATAAAACATATTGAAGGGGAAAACATAGGATAAAAGTGGATAGGAAAACAAGGCAAATTAATAACCTAAATTATAGGGAAGGTTGAAATTATAGGAAATGCCTAGATTATAGGGAAGAGAAATAAACAAAGGTAATTACATTGCAAGGAAGATAGAAATAAAGTGAGTGATTTTATATGAATTAAATTTTATATATATATATATATATATATATATATATATATATATATATATATATATTATCTGTGTGTGTGTGTGTTCAAGAATTTTATTTCTTTTATCTATAAAAATATCTATAAAAATATTGATTGATATATATATTAGAAATATATTTATATACATGTGTAATTAAGATCTATGTAATTATGTTATAGGCATTTTGTGTTTTTGGATTTTTTATAAATATGAATATATGATCATGTGATTTACATTAATTTTTGGTACATTTATATGTCCACCCAAATTGATGATATGGAGACCATAGAGAGAATGAATCTGATATTCATTAAGAGATAGATCCCATATCTAGAGGGGACTAGAGGAAATTGTTATAGTTTCCCTAGGAGTGAGATTGTTATAATCTCACATAGGCAGTATATATACTGATGCCAGTCATATGCATATGTGTAGGCTTGGATGGCATTTATTGCTTCCAATATATTCTTAGAAGTGCTCTATGAGATGACATGTTGATAGCTCAATTGCTTAGAGTGGATCTTATATCCATCAAGCTGAGAACCTAGAATTCTATGAAGCCTGACCTAGAGGCAGCCTTAAGAATCAAATTCCCCCCCTTAGTAACTTAGAGTAGAGTATGAGTCATGTAAATATTGACGACGATTTTGCAGGAAATTATAAAGGAGAATAAGAAGGGATATTACAAAACACTTGTGTGACATTTCCTTACTATCAAAAGTACTCATAGTCCTAGAAAAGTTACAAATTTCTTTGTATCTAATGGTGGTAGTTGATCTCCTTATGCTACCTATAGTATATCCTATTTTCTTGTCATATAAGTTTAATTAGTTTGAAATGATGTGTGTTCTCTAAATGCTAAGTTGAATTCATGATTGGTTTTGCCTAACTTTTTATAATTCTCAATGTTCCATTATAAGTTAAATTTGTATCTTTACAGCATCTCCAATATAAAATAAGGACATGATTGTGGTAGTACTCTCTTTTATTATTGAATTTACAATAGTGTGTTTCATAGAATCTATACCTAGGTAAGAAGTGAAAATTTTGGTATTATGTCTCAATTTAAAATATGAAGATAATTCCTCTCTTACTTTTAATAAAATATGAAAGGAGTGGTAACATAAATCATGGCGTGAAAGAGAAATTAGGATCCTACCTAAGTGAATAATGTTGTTATCAAATGATTTGGCCATCTTTGTAAGGGATATGATAATTTAAATTCTTCTCTCTCTACCCTCTCATCTACCTCCTTAAGATTGTGAAATTAAAAGAAATGGTATAAATTACTATAATGTATCTCTCCCTACTCTTTCCTAAAGATAAATTCAAAGAAAAAAAATTACTTAGGAAAAACAACATCTGTTAAAATTCATATGTGCCTAACTAAGAGATCTTGGGTAAGAGGATTTATGTCCCCAAGGTTTTATCATAAATATGATTATAATTCTTATTTATTCTTAAAGAAGATGTATTTTATTCATCTTTTGTAAGAATTCAACACCACCATGTTAATTGTATGTCTAGGAAGAGAATATGTACGTAAGGGACTAAAAGAGATTTTTGGTCCTAAAAAATTGTCATAAATAAGTCTCATTTGCATCCTTCTAGATGCTTAGTGAACAATCAAGATTCTAGATGAGTATTAGGGAAATGAATCTAAGCATGATACTTTATGTATACATTATAATACACACTTTAGTAGTATAAAAATAACAACCGTAATTGATTGATTGACTATAGAAATGTTTGATGTTAGAGAAGTATATTATTATCACACCATATCACTTAAAGTTTTAGGTGTATGAGGTTAATCATATGAATGGTTGCTTTTGAATGAACACTTATTAAGGATAGAAAGTAAAGGAATTAGATAAAAGGTTTAGATGTGCTAATAAAATAATTAGTTGAAATAGGAGTAGCAGTAGGACTCGTGTGTTTCTCCTTCTCTCAATGGACGTATGATGAAACAAATTAAATGAACTCTTTACTTTACTATTTGAAATTATCTAGGTATGATAATATGGAAAGCTCCTAACTTACAAAAGTATAAGAAACAAATATAAATAGTGAGGATGAATCCTAATTAATGGTGTGATTAGATCTCCTCTAGGAGTATGAATATTGTTTTATAAGTCAAACACTATAACTATTATATTAGAAAATTATAAAAGATATCTTAGAATATATCTTTGTAAAATGTGGGTGTACCCTATGTTATTGTCGTATCATGACAAGTTTTGAATACCCATGATGTTTTAGTCCACAATTGCAAAGTAAATGTACCATAGTAAATTATTTTGAAGGAAACAAATATCAACATTATATACACTTTAATGTTGATCATGCATCTTTAGTAATAGAGAATGTGAATTTTGAACCCTATGGTAATTAAATTTTACATGTATGAGTACCTGCTTACGATATTGTTTCATAGGTTAAACCATCACTATTCATAATACTTTATTGTCATAATTGGCCAAATTGTTCTCTAGAGTTTTCTACAAAGTGGAGAAGTTGGCATGGATTCTTGTCTTTCATATTATTTTCTATGGATGGAATTTTGAAGATTGATAAAGGAAGGTGAAAAATTTAAATGATAGCTTTTTCATAATCCAAGCTAATTTGTACCAGTGAGCTAGGAGCAACCAATTTTTTTGACCCAATTAAATGACTTTGTTTTATAGCTTATGATAATGAAATTTGAGTACCTTCTGATTTCCAGGAGTAAGTCAAATCTTAGGGGGGGGGGGGGGGGGGGTGGGGGGGTGTAACACCCCTCCAACCCTAACATGTTTGATATCCCTTTGGAAGTTAGGGGAATGTTGTAGAGACTTATATGCTTGGATAAGAGTAGGTTTTTTCTTGAAGGTTGAATAACAAATTCATTCTTAAATATAATACTTTTACTTTCATTAGGCAGTGATAAATGTTTTTGGTATATTCTTGCATGTGTATTCGTCTCTTGTTATGATTGCATGGGGTCTTGATGATATGGAGGCACCTAATAGATTTATCTCAAGCTAATATTTATCAATGGTTATGATCTCTTGGATAAATTAGGGTCTATATTGATACTTGGGTACTTAAAATTTAATTGATAAACAAATGCTATGGTTTCCAGATCTCTTTAACGGTTTGATTATTGAATTATGATTATGATTGACATGACTATCATTCGATGATTACATGAATGACCATGACTATCTCTATGAGACTAACCATAATTATGTGATGTGTTATGACCTAACCCTTAACCCTTGTACTTGTAGAGCCCTCTCTAGTAGTTCTACTTGTTATATTAAAGTTGGATAGGATTATGACATTCTAGAATTTATGGACTTTATGTTTCTCCCTTACCTTACTATATTTAGATAATAATATATTTTTAGACTTGCAGATTATGATTTTTCCCTTGAATAATATGCTCGGGACCATTATCTTTTATGCAGTTTATTCTTGTGGTTGATTATAAGAGTTATCTTGCTAAGTAATGATTCATACTTTTTGTGTATATTCATGATTATGATTATTGGTCTAACCCTACTAATCCATGTTATGATCTATATGTATCCAACTTGGTATAGTTTTTGGATGAGGCGAGGCAGTCATAGTCACTCTTGCAGGAGATCTACACGATGTTGCACTCCTCCTTCCTTGTCTGTCATTGTTTGTATATAGATATGTATACATGTGTTGCTTTTGTTTCTAGGTGATATAGGTGTGTGTAGGGTATAGGCATTGACTCCACTTGGTTACACAGGTCTGAGTGTGCCTTAAAATCCTTGAACTAGTTGTTGTTGTTCAGAGATGGTCCAGAGTTCACACATGAGAAAACCCTATGGTTTGATTATTTTGTCCTGTTTCTTGGTTTGGTTTTGGGTGGATTTGAGTTCCTTATTTTATATATCCTTTAATGTCAGTCTCGTTTGTATGGTTATGAGATATGTAGGATTATGATGTTATTTTCTCTCTCTATGTGTTAATCATATATAAAAAGTAAGTATACATGGGTGCACACGTATATGCATACCTATATATATAAACAATTATTGATGTGTTTGTAGTTAAGTTCCTATGAGTGTATTAGTTATGATCGCGATTCTATATATTTTGGATGTATAATATGGCTTTAGATAAATATAATAAATGCAAAGTGAATAAAAGAAAATAATACAATATAAAAGTAAATAAAACTAATTACCTCTCTCTCTCTCTCTCTCTCTCTCTCTCTTGTTAGTGTAGAGGGTGGTAGTGGAACTCGGGACCTCTGGCTTGTAAGGGGTCCCAAGTTACCATTGAGGTAGTAACTTCCTTGAGAAGCATACCCAAATACATTGTATTTATATAAGAGTTAGTTGCTATTAATTATAAATAAATTATAATAATAAAACTATATAGGTGGAGTTAAATTATATAATTAGTTTGGTAATGGGTAAGTTAGTACGTGAAGGGTAGGTAAAAGTTAGTTACCTAGGGGTAAAACTAACTATTGGTTAAGTTATTTTTGTTATTATTAGATTTATTTAATAAATTAGGTTAGGACATTGCTTTATGGGAAGCAACACCCTCAACCTCTAGAACTATCTGAAGGTTACTTATAGGGAGAAATCCTAAGCATAAGGGAGAGGGATTTTGGGAGGTTGGAGAGAAGGATTGCTCAGGAAGTTGCATAAGGATGGGAGAAGGCTAGGCTTGGAGAAGTGTTGTGTCAGGAGCCTCCATCACAAGATCCAGGTAAGCTTTGGAATCTTGAAAAAGCATATATATATATATATAATATATATGTATGTATGTATGTATGTATGTATGTATATGTATACATACATACATACATACATACATACATACATACATATATATATATATATATATATATACATATATACATATATACATATATACATATATATACATATTGTATATGTATATGTATATATATATATACATATACATATAGAATGTATATATATATATACATATATATGTATATATATATATAGATATATATACATATATATATATAGATATATATATATATATATAGATATATATATATATAATATATATATATATATATATATATATATATATATATACATATACATATGTATATGTATATATATATATATATATATATATATATATATATATATATATACATATACATATGTATATGTATATATATATATATATATATATATATATATATATATATCTATATATATATATATATATATACATATACATACATATTATACATAATACATACATATACATACATATATACATATACATACATACATATATATATATGTATGTAGTATGTATATGTATATAGATACATATATGTATGTATATATATATGTATATAGATACATATATGTATGTATATATATATGTATATAGATACATATATGTATGTATATATATATGTATATAGATACATATATGTATGTATATATATATATATATTATATATATATATATATATATATATAATATATCTCTATATATATATATATATTATATATATATATATATATCTATATATATATATATATATTTATATATATATATATATATATCTTGCCCCCCCTCTCTCTCTTTCTCTCTCTCTCTCTCTCATTGCTCATGGTGGTCTTCATGTGTGTTTAATTATCTTGGTAGGTTAGAATTCAAATTCTTAAAATAAAACTATAATAACCTTACCAATAATCTACATAAAATAAACTAGAAAACTTATAGTTAGGGGATGGCTTTTTTTAATAATATATTTATTCTAAATCTGGGAGAGAAAGGTTTTAGTATTAAAAATTATGGAACTTGGTTCCGTTTGGTTTTTTATATTTTAGGACTAAGAATTTATGCACAGGCATAAGTAAATTTAAAAATAATTAAAACAATAATAATGTTGAAATAATAAATGCATTAAATTGGATGTTGTTTTAAGGTTCCGAATTATTTTAATATTTAAAGATTATCATGTTTAGCTTTATAATATTTTATTTGATAGATTTGTTTAATAAGTTATTTGTTAAATTAAATAGGGGATATTATTAGATTTTAAATTTAATAATTATATATATATGATAAATCTTTTTGGCAAAAAATTCTTTAAACTTTTAGTAAAAAAATAGGAGAAATTATAGGAAAATAATAAGGAAGAAAGATAGGAGAAAAATAAGGAGAGATTATAGGAGAAAAAGAAATAAATAAAAAAAGAAATGATCAAAAGAAATAAGTTAAAAGTGGAACATTACTTTATAATATAAGGTATAAAAAAATTAGAAGAAAGAAAAGGGGTTCAAATAAATAAAAGAGAAATGTTTTTTTTTTAAATTAAATGTTATTTAAATTATTTCAAGTTTTAATTGTTTAAAATTTAAAATTTAATTAAATTAGAATATAATAAATTTAGCTCATTTATTATCATTATTTTATTTTATTCCAGGTGATGTAGAAATTAATTAAAATATTATAATATAAGATGTTAACTTTAGTTTATATTAAGTTTGAATGTAATTTAAGTTTTAACTTAATTAATAATGAACAATAAATTAAGTGCATTAAGTTTGTAATAAGCCTAAATTTATAAAGATTAGTTTATGTTAAATTAGGAATCTATTTTTGGATATCATAATTAAACAATTCATAGATATGGATGTTAGGTCATATGTGTATATTTTGATGTTTGTTAATTCCAACTTTATTGATTTTTTTGTAAGGATTATAGTGTTACCTTTTATCCTGTAGGTGTGTCTAGAAGTTGTACCTCCCTTTACACTTACCTTTATACTTTTATATTTGGAATCATTATGAGAGCTCTACTTTTGTTGTATGTCATCTTTTGTCTTAAGGGTTAGGGTTTGTCCTGGTGGTATGGGCCCCAGGAAAACACCAAAAGAAAACCCTAAGGGAGGGATTTCTATGAGAAGGTATAAACTCTAGATAGCCTATTTTGTTGAGTAAGGTTCCTAGGTGCTCTAGGTGAGTGGCTCACCACAAGATCTGGCCAAGGAGGCCGAAAGGATAACCTTTGGGTGAGTTTGGAAAAGAAAACATAATATAATTCAAAACTGGTCGGGAATGGGTAAGGGATTTAATAAAATTTTAAAAAGATAAAAAAAAGATAATATCCCACATAGGTCCTGTTGGAGTATCGGGGTTATTGTAGCTACTGGGGTAGGCCGCATGAGGGTGCCAGGGTACATGACTACTAGGAAGGATCCCAACACATAGGGCTATGTGATGACACTCACCTGGTCAGCATCCTAGGGAACTCCTCTCTTGGGATTTTATTTTGTGTTGCTTTGTTTCTTCTTGTTTCTAGTTTGGGTGGTTTTCCCCCAACCTTAGACTACCCTAGTTTCCCTGTGTGAACAATGGTTCTATCTCCCAGCATGGGGGAGTGGACCTTTGTGGATCCACGTGGTTGGGTGGTGATCCTTTTCGAGGTATTTTTAATGTTTGTGCTATTCATGGAGCATCTGAAGCTATTGAAGACATTTTCCCTATTCTGCATGTTGTATCTTGGAATTTTTTTTGTAAAGATATTATAAAGTGTTATTCATATTCATGTAAGCCTATAAGGGCTTTTGTTGTAGAAGATATATGTAAGCATTCATTTAATTGGGAAGGGTGTATCTAGGAAAATTATGGGAATGGAAATCAATATGTATTATTTTTGTTGGAAGCAAGTGATAGTTTAGAATATGGAAACTGTAATTGTTGAAAGAATATGAATTTAAATGTGTGAATGTTATTTGAATTGTATAAAAATGGAGTCTTAATAATGCACCTAACATTCAACACTATTCATTTGTATGTATTTTGAATTGGAATAGCATAAGTAAAGTAAATCTGGAAATACTTGAAAATTAATTAAGATACATACCTCATCATGAAATAGATTTAGAAATACCTATTTTCTGTAGTCTATGTAGAGTTTCAGAAGATTCTGCAAATAGATCTGGGACCAGAAAACCGTAATAGAGAAAACCCAGAAAACTTTCATTTTTCTGATAGAAGGTAGTCTTTGACCCCGATAAAAGGTCAAAGGCTACATTAATATTTTGAAGGTTGACTTTGACTTTGTCCGTAGATCTTGGAAGTTCACCGAAAAGGGTACTCAGATTTGTCCTCCAATTATTGAAACAACGACTATAGATATCTGAAAGAGGGTGTTTTTGGGGTGGCTATATAGGGTTTTGCCTTAGTCAAACCCCCATTTTGGTGATCTGCACCTCCACAAATAGCCGATTGAAATGGAATGTGTGTGTATGTGTTGAAAGTGTAATTCCAAGATCTAATCCTCTAGATTAAAACCCTAGCATGAATATGTATGAAACAAAAATGCATAGATTTGAATGAGATAGGAAAGCATACCAAGCCCCCAAGGATAAAGTACTCCTACCAAACTCACAATCCATAATTTCTACCCCATGATTGTATCTTTGAGTTCTTGAATGTTGATAATGGTGGATCAAGGAAGAAAGGATCTCTCTTGCTCCAAGTGGGTGTTCACAATGGTGTGCTCACAAAGATGCTTGATGTCAACAATGGCTTGATCTTCTATATCATCCTCTTGCAATCTTGCATCTTCACTTCACCATTCCTTGCTTGCTCAATTATGTTGTCTCCACTTGAAGGATACTTGCTCATGAAATTGCTTGGTGAAAATGAATGCAAATGAGAGTCTTTATATAGAGGTTTCAAGGTGAGGCTCCTAGAGCAATGTGAGGACCCATAATTCAAATTTCACCTTGAATTATGGTCCAATCACAATAACCAACTATGGAGGGAAAATAATTAAATGAATTTTGAATTAAAACCCTTCAACACTTGGATTTGATGGCCCAACATTGATTTCAGGCCCCGCAAGGACCAAATCTGAAAAAGGGGCACAAATTCTGGAGGAGGTCAAAGACAACCTCATCTCTGACCTAGGTCAGGGTCAACCTCAACCCTAACCTAGGTCAAGGATGACCTCAACCCTGACCTAGGTTAGGGATGACCTTGAATTTGACCTAGGTCAGGGTCTAGGTCGACCTAGACCCAGAGATCTAGATCCTTCTAAAATAAGGGACAGAAGGTCCCAGAGATGTTTGAAGACCTAGAAATGATGCCATAATGGGACAGAATGCCAGGGAGAGGCACAAAATCCTATGATGATTGCATTGAAATCTAGAAGGACCTATTTCTAAATCCTACCTAGAAAATAGAGCCATGGAAGAGGGAAATTAAGGAGAATCCTCAGGATGCTAACCCTAATTTCACCTAAAATGAAGAAATCAAGTGCATAATGCATCCTAAATGCAAGTCTATCATGATAAATGTACTAAAAGAGGGTGCTAAACCTATAAAGATGGAAGTGATTCCATTTTAAGATGATAAATTTAGCCCCCACTTTAGCTTAGATATGACACTACATGAATATGCAAGCTAAAGTAAGAAAATATCATAGTAAATAAAAAGGATATAGCCAAGTCCTCAATGTAGAGATCTTGCACAAAACTATTAGAACCCGCAACACACAAGCTTACTAAAAATCCATAAATCACCTAGGGCTTACTATATGACAATTTGAGAAGTGTATAGATCCCCTTATGCCCCCCCTATTTTGGCTTTCTACTTTGGAAGGGTGAAACAAGGTGATAAGAAAAACTCTATACATTGGATATGTAGTTTGTTGAAGAGTCCTTTCCTAAACCAATTAGAAAGATTCCTAACCTTCCTAAAATAGTTCAAGGAGTTATGTATCTAAATCATGATGCCAAAACCACTGACGACATTAAAAATGGAGTTACTGAACTCAAGTTATCATGAAAATAATGGATGTCTGTCTAAATGCATAAGAAGGGAAATCCGACTTTACCCTAAGGAAACCCTAAAATAAATCCTAATTTGAACTTATAAATAAGGAAAAGAGAAAGATAAATACTCATTCTTACCATTTGTAGATTCTAAATGAGGAAGCAAGATGCCGAGAAGAGAGGAACTTTGAGCGACGCGCCTAGAGCTTCTGAGACACAACTCGGCTACTGGACGGTCACTACCTGAGGTGAGTTTGATGTTGTCTACCTTTGTACTTTCCAAATTCCTATTTTTTATAGGCAAGGTCAAATTTACCCCTCTTAGGTCGACCCTAACCCATCTAGGTTGACATTGACCCATCTAGGTCGACATTGGCCCATCTAGGTCAACTTTGACCCATGAAAGTCAACATTAACTAGAGGGTTTTTGCCTTTAAGTTGACATTGACCCAGTAAGGTTGACTTTGACCTAACTAAGGTCAAATTTGACCTAGCTTAGTTAGATATGCAAATTTGATGATGTAGATGACTGATATGATGTTTGTTTGTGCTTACAGGACTTGGTCTATTTTTTAGAGCATCCCTTTAGAGAGTTGCTAGTCATGGTCAAAGAGAGACTGTCTGAGCTTGATGATGAGGAGATGCAATTACTGAAGGATGTGGGACTATACTAGGTATCAATCCTTCTATAGATTAGACTACACTGAGCCATGCTATCAACTCTGATAGAGAGGTGGGATGAGGATACATGTTCCTTCCATCTTC
This sequence comes from Chamaecyparis obtusa, assembly GCA_027943335.1. NCBI lineage: Eukaryota > Viridiplantae > Streptophyta > Pinopsida > Cupressales > Cupressaceae > Chamaecyparis > Chamaecyparis obtusa. The sequence continues at coordinate 328,654 of BSBK01001071.1, read as the reverse complement.
CCTCTGGTGAGATCACAATGACATTAGAGGATGTCTACAGGATCATGCGGCTTCCAGTCTGAGAGGAGACTGTTAGACCTAGATCACAATGTTCTTGTGAGGAGATTCATGTATATGCAAATTATTGTACATGATGACTTCTACAGATGCGGACCCGATTAGATCAGGTCCTATTATCCTCTATATTGTCAGGCCCTACACCTTTAGTATGGAGGGTGATGCTTTGCATAGTATCCTTGGTTGGTTTAACCAACTCAAAGGGTACTATATTTTGTTCACCTCTTACACATCTTATATAGAGGATGGAGAGAGAGAGGATCATGTTCTCATGGGGTTGCAAAATGTTAGCTCAGCTATACCATGAGCTAGGTCAGCTAGTGAGGTATTAGAGGGAGAGTCTGTCGATATGCACGCTCTTGAAAATTTGGATGTTTGAGAATTTTGTATGTACACACCCACAGGGAGTTCTATTGATGGTAGATGTGAGTACAACAAGAGTATTTTCATATCCCTTGAGAGATGTTTGGTAGTTTGGAGATATGCTCTACTGGAGAGTACATCTAGACTGCATTTCAAGCACTGATGTGATATGGAGACCCTACTGCCAGATGATAGAGTGACCTAATACATGATTCTAGATGAGACATTCATAGTAGCGTAAGCTGTTAGAGGGTCATCAGAGTCATATAGTGATGCCATACTATTATGATCGAGTGATGAGGTAGTTTGTCCTATTACAGGGAATCCCTAGAGGAGTACCTCACTATGTGCATCCGATGAGTTACTATCAGAGACCTGGTGCTATGTGCCGACCATCGATAGAAGACATAGAGGATAGCGATACAGATGAGACAAAGGAAATAGAGGTACCATTAGATGTGACCTATTTAGGCATGAGCTGGGATTACATTAGGTATAGGAGTCTGAAGGGGATCCATCCTATCTTTCCTAAGGATTATCCCATAGGTGATCCAGGTTCCATAAAGAGGACACACTAGGATAGTGGTACCATAGAGGTGGATGAGGATATCAGAGATGAGGAGGAGCACATCTCTAAGGGAGATCCCATGGAGGAGGAGAGAGCAGAGAGAGAAGAGGTGAGATCAGAGGAGAGAGTCAAGGACATACCTCCAGCTAGTGATACTGGTGCAGATATACACATTACTCACACATCACCGCTGAGATCATGACAGCCCCCATGGCCCCACATAATGACACCACCACCGATGCCTAGATATAGCAAGCGTGGAGAGAGTAGTCACTCCATGCCCCCACCATCTAGACACTTTAGTGATGTTTAGGAGGGAGACCCAGGTATGAAATATGAAATTTGATTGAATATGTGATTTGATTAGAGATAAAAAGATACTAGACTGATAAATGTCATCATTCTATAGCTAGTGTAGTGGAGTGGAGGAGCTTTGTATCTGAGATTATCAAGGATACAATTATATCTTACCGACTACCAATTGACGAGCGAGATTCTTCCATTGGTCATAGAGATCCCGACAGCCATGCTAATATCTTTGCATGCATCCAACGAGAGCTGAGATTGTGTAGAGAAAGGGAGGAGAAGCTGATAGCTAGGCTACAGAGTTCCTGAGAGCATCCACATAGTATGAGCATATCAAGGAGCCACACATGGACACACAAATCTTCATCTTCCTTTCATAGGGGAGAGAGATCTGGAAGCCATCAGCCATCAGAGCATAGTGATAGATAGGGCCATTAGCCACATATGTATCAGAACTTGAAAATTCTTTTTGATGAATGAAAAACTTTCTCTACTGATTAGTTCTATGTTTGATTACTATGTTTTCATCAATATAAAACTTAATAGAAAGAAAGAAAGTAAGAAAGTGCATAAATATATTCAATATGTAATTTTGCTAGAACTACATAACCTATAAAATAAACTTTATAAGGAATACATAAATGTACAAGGAAAGAAATGAAATTAAGGATAATAACATTTGAGATGCATGATATTAATAGGTTCCTTAAAAGAAACACCATCCATATCAGCAAGTTTATAAGCACCCAAACCAAAGTCTTCAATAACAACAAAAGGTCCAAGCCAATTAGGGCTAAATTTTCCTTTTTCGCCCGGTAAAGCATTCACATTTTGTTGATTCTCATAAAGGACTAAATCACCAACCACAAATGTTCATTCAATTACCTTATGATTGTATTATTTTTGAAGAGATTTATGATAAGATTTTATATGTTCTAATGCATGTATTCGTTGTTCATCCAACATTTCTAGCGCTTGTAAGCTTTGCTCATGAAAAGTATCTTTATCAATTATCCCATGAAATGAAACACGTAAAGAGGGTATTTCCAGTTCCAAAGGCATAATAGCATTAGTACCATAGACAAGGTTGTAAGGAGAAGTACTCGTGGTAGTACAAACACTAGTCCTATAGGCCCATAAAGCATAAGTCAGTTGACAATGCCAATCTTTCGCATGCTTACTAACTATTTTTCTCAGAATTTTTTCAATGATTTTATTTGATGCTTCAGCTTGTCCATTAGATTGAGGATAATAAGGAGTTGAAAATCTATGTTGAATTCTATATTTCTCCAAGAATTTCATGACTTCTTTATTTTTAAAAGAGGTACCATTATCTGAAATTATCGTCGAAGGAATACCAAATCTTGTTATGATATTATTAAGGATGAAATCACAAATAACATCTGTCGTTGTTGAATGAAGAGGGATAGCTTCAACCCACTTTGTGAAGTAATCTGTAGCAGTGCGAATGTAAGTATGTCCTTAAGAAGAAGCCGATGAGATTTTTCCAATAAGGTCAAAACCCCAAACACTAAAAGGCCATGGAGAAACCTCATTACGAAGCTCACGAGTAGGAGCATGAATCAAATTACTATGTTTTTGACATTGAGGACATTTCTTAACAAACATGAAAGAATCTTGTTCCATTGTTTGCCAATAATATCCCATTTGAAGCAATTTATTAACTAGGGATTTTCCAGCAAAATGTCCCCCACAGGAACCAGAATGAGCTTCTGCCAAAGCTATAGGAATTTTAGTTCTATTGAGATATCTTAATAATAATCCTTCATAAGAGCATTTGTAAAGTGTATCTCCTAAAATGATGTAACGTGCTGCAAGTTTCCTAATACAATTACGCATGTTCCTTGTTGCTAATTTAGGAAAAGTACCATCCTTCAAAAAATGAAAAATATGTGAATACCATTCATCTGAATGCAAATTGAAACAATCAAAGGTAATCTTGTCAGAAAGTGCAGGGCGTTTAAGAGTTTGTATAGTAAATTGAAAGTTTTTAGCATTATTCTCAAGACAAACCAAAGAAGCTGTGCTTGCCATGACGTCTGCATGTCGATTATCCTTCCTAGGTAAAGTCTGAATTGTATAAGAGGAGAATTGTGAAAGCACATCAAGAGCTAAATCTCTATATTGTGTCATTTTAGCATTCTTAGTCTAACATCCTCCTTTAATTTGTTTAACAATTAATTGTGAATCTCCATATATTTGTAAATGTTTGATATTAAGGGATGAAGCTGCTCGTAGTCCAGCTATAAGAGCTTCATACTCTGCAATATTATTAGTACAAGGAAAGGTTAATTTATATGATAAAGGGATGGGTTTTTTAATAGGGGGAATCAATATAATACCCACACTAGAACCTGTCTTACATTTAGACCCATTGAAATATAATTCCCAAATATCGTCTTGTTGAATAGATAGAATATTATCATCAGGGAATTTTATTGAAGTAGAATATGTATCTGAGTGAGGACAAGGAGCTTCAACTAGATAATCTGTTAATGCTTGTCCCTTAATAGACTTTTGAGAGATAAAATTAAGATCAAACTCTATAAGAAACATCACCCATTTTGCCAACCGGCCAAAGAGATCAGTCTGTGAGAAAATATATTTCAAAGGATCAAATTTGACAATCACATTAACTTCAGCATTTATAAGATAATGCCTAAGTTTCTGACATGCATAAACTACAGCTAGACATTATCTTTCTAAATCTATGTATCTTGTTTCATAATCAAGTAAACTTCGAGTAATGTAATACACATGTCTTTCCTTACCATCACCATCAATTTGAGCTAATAATGCACTTATGGCCCGCGGAGTCACTGAGGTGTATAAATGGAATGGTTTATCAAAATTAGCAAGCTGCAAGATAGGAGGATTCACAAGATACTCCTTAAATTACTCAAAAGTTTGTTTACAATCATCATTCCAAGAAAAAGTGGTATCCTTTCTAAGAAAGGAAGTAAAAGCGACAGTTCGGTCCACTAAATTAGAAATAAAGTGACGAATAGCTTGTATTTTTTCTTGTAAACTCTATAACTGAGAAATATTCTTAGGAGGAGGCATACTAACGATAGCTTCAATATTTTCAATATCTACTTCTATGCCTTGCTTATAGATTATAAATCCTAATAATTTACCAGAATCAACTCCAAAGACAAATTTCTTAGGATTCAATCTCATATTGTAACTTTTAATCCTTTCAAGTATCTGTCGTAAAATGGTAACATGATCTTCTCTTTGTATAGACTTTGCTAAGATATCATCCACATAATCTTCAAGGACCTTATGAATGTAATCATGAAAAATCAGAGTCATAGCTCGTTGATAAGTCACTCCTACATTTTTTAATCCAAAAGGCATCATGACCCAACAAAAGGTTCCCCAAGGTGTTATAAATGCAGTTTTAAATTGATCTTTAGGAGGGATAAAGATTTGATTATATCCCAAAAAACCATCCATAAAAGATAACAAGGCATGACCCATTGTTGAATCCACAATCATATCGATATTAGGTAACAGGAAATCATCTTTCAAGGATGCCTTATTTAAATCTCTAAAATCAGTACACATCCTTATCTTATTTTCTCCTTTTGACACATGCACAATATTTGAAATCCAATCTGAGTAATCAATAGAATAGATAAATCTAGAATCCAATAATTTTTCAATTTCACCTTTGACTAATAAAGTAATTCATGGATTCATCTTTCAAATTTTCTGTTTCACTGGTTTCATATTCGGTTTTAAAACAATGTTATGAGTAATAATCTTAGAATCTATACCCAACATATCTAAATATGTCCAAGAAAAGATGTCTTTAAATTCAATCAAAAGGGAAACCAACTGATCATGTTCATCCTGATTCAAACATTTCCCAATTCTTATCATCCTTTCAAAGTTGTTTTCATCCATTTGAATATCAATAGTTTCAGTTATTAAAAAATCACTTCTTATCAAAGGATTCATTGGTAAAGGGAGAGTATCCTATTTATCATGTTCTCCAAAATAAGCATCAGTTTTTAAACAATAAGGCTTTCCTCGTTTGTGATGAAACTTAGGTAAATCTTCATAAACCCCTAAAAATTCCATTAAGGCTTCATCTTTAGGAAAAATATCCAAAGAGGGTTCTTGATTAAGGTCAATAAGCAATGGGTTAACCAACTTCAACTGTCCACCGCAAATATGATTAACATTAAGAGGAAAAGCCGATGGTTGTCTATAAGGATTGAATCCTAATCCATATGTATGATCATAAACTTCATTATCCAAAGGTACTTGTATACCTTGTTCATATTTACCACATCCTTTCCCATCAAATCTCAATTTCTTAAGCAAATGATAACCAGGACCATATCGATCAGTCATATCAGAAGGATTCCAAGGAGTGGCATATGTCACAATGTCATAACAATCAGGCTTTATAGTTTCAATCATTTCATTAATCGAAGCAACAAAAAAATTAATTTTTAGTTCTTCAGAAAGCGGGGAAGAAATAAATTTTTTTTTCTCAAATTCATTTTGTTGCTTCATAAATTCTAAATTAGAGACCTTGTATTCTCCAATAAAAGTAGGATTAAACTCCAATGTCCCCCAATCATCCTCAGTCAAAGAAGAAGAAGATGGAGCTTCCTGTTGTTGAATCTCAGGTTGTTTTATCTTAGATTTTTGTATCTCTGATTGTTTTTCAGACTCTTTACTAGGTTGAAGAGGCTCAAAGATTTTGGCATATTCCACATTTAAGCAAGGATTCAGGGCATCATCTACATGTAATGTATACATTAAGTTATTATAGATGAACCTAACCTTGTGATGAAGAGTAGAAGGAACTGCATGCATAGTATGTAACTGAGGTCTTCCTAAAAGAAGGTTATAATTGAGTGGTCCAGGCATAACATGAATAGGAGTACTTAGAATAACTAGACCAACTTTAATAGGTAAGGTAATAATGCCCAAAGTTCTCTTCACAATATTGTCAAATCCACGTATAGGAACATTATCAAGTTGAATAGTGGTAAGATCAACCCTAATTTCCTTGAGCATATCCATGCTATAAACATTAAGCCCAAATCCATTATCAATTAAGGTTCTTCAAATGATACAATAGAGACAACCACCATAAGAGCATCATATTGATTCTGCACCTCTAGGGAAGGTAAATCATTATCAGAAAACACAATAGGAGGTACGAAAGGCATAGTATGCATACAATCCAAAATAGAATGAATGTTTTCTTGATTAGGAGGTGAAGCAAGAAGAGTAGATAAAGCTTTTTTCAATGCCTCATGATATGTCAGGGAAGTTTGAAGTAATTCCCATAAAGATATCTTAGCAGGAGTAGCACGTAATTGGTCAACTAAGTTATACTCCTTAAATGTAGATGGAAACCTAGGTGCTTGAGGAAGCATAGGTTGAGAAGGCGGTAAAGAAACCAAAACAGTAGGCTGAGGGTTATTCCATGTGTGATAAGCATGTGAAACAGAATCAATGTTATTGAAGAAATCCAAAGGATTTCTAGGTTCACCCTTAATTGTTATACGAGGACATCCTTTTACCATCATCAAAGGTGTAGGATATATCATTTTAGGTTTATCAATGTTACAAATAGTCGGACATGAAGGTAACCATGCACACACCCTATGGTAAAGGTCAATTGGAGAGGTTGTGGAGGAGAGTGAAATAGGAATAGGATCCATGAAGATCTTATTTGAACAATTTTCATCCTCACTACCATGTACCTCTTTAGGGAATCTATCCTCTTGTACAATAAAAGCCTCATCAAAGTACTCAATACAAGAATCATACATGTTGAATACAAAGAAATACTAAAAGCATGAAAATTTAAATATTTTTGTATTTTTAAAGGTATTTTGCAATTTTTTTTTGTATTTTATAAGCATGCAAGATTTAAATCTAACACGAAAAAGAAAGAGTTGTCGTAAACGGGTTCACCAAAATGAATTGTATAAAAATGGAGTCTTAATAATGCACCTAACATTCAACACTATTCATTTGTATGTATTTTGAATTGGAATAGCATAAGTAAAGTAAATCTGGAAATACTTGAAAATTAATTAAGATACATACCTCATCATGAAATAGATTTAGAAATACCTATTTTCTACAGCCTGTGTAGAGTTTTGGAAGATTCTGCAACCAGATCTAGGACTAGAAAACTGTAATGGAGAAAACCCAAAAAACTTTCATCTTTCCGACAACAAGTAGTCTTTGAACCCGATAAAAGGTCAAAGGCTACATTAATAGTTTGAAGGTCGACTTTAACTTTGTTCGCAGATCTCAAAATTTTTCTGAAAAGGGTACTCAGATCTGTCCTCCAATTCTTGAAACAACGACTGTAGATATCTGAAAAAGGGTATTTTTGAGGTGGCTATATAGGGTTTTGCCTTAGTCAAACCCTCGTTTCGGTGATCTCCACCTCCAAAAATAGCCAATTGAAATGGAATGTGTGTGTGTATGTGTTGAAAGTGTAATTCCAAGATCTAATCCTCTAGATTAAAACCCTAGCATGAATATGTATGAAACGACAATGCATAGATTTGAATGAGATAGAAAAGCATACCAAGCCCCCAAGGATAAAGTACTCCTACCAAACTCACAATCCATAATTTCTACCCCATCATTGTATCTTTGAATGCTTGAATGTTGATAATGGTGGATCAAGGAAGAAAGGATCTCTCTTGCTCCAAGTAGGTGTTCACAATGGTGTGCTCACAAAGATGCTTGATGTCAACAATGGCTTGATCTTCTATATCATCCTCTTGCAATCTTGCATCTTCACTTCACCATTCCTTTCTTTCTCAATTATGTTGTCTCCACTTGATGGATACTTGCTCATGAAATTTCTTGGTGAAAATGAATGCAAATGAGAGTCTTTATATAGAGGTTTCAAGGTGAGGCTCCTAGAGTAATGTGAGGACCCATAATTCAAATTTCACCTCGAATTATGGTCCAATCACAATAACCAACTAAGGAGGAAAAATAATTAAATGAATTTCAAATTAAAACACTTCTGCACTTGGATCTGAGGGCTCGACATTGATTTCGGGGCCTGTCGGGACCAAATTTGAAAAAGGGGCACAAATTTTGGAGGAGGTCAAAGATGACCTCATCTCTGACCTAGGTCAGGGATGAACTTGACCTTGACCTAGGTCAATAATGAACTTGAATCTGACCTAGGTCAGGGTCTAGGTCGTCTTAGACCCAGAGATCCAGATCCTTCTAAAATCAGGGATAGGAGGTCCCGGGGATGCTCGGAGACCTAGATATGATGCCAGAATGGGACAGAATGCCAAGGAGAGGCACAAAATCCTATGATGATTGTGATGAAAGCTAGAAAGACCTATTTCTAAATCCTACCTAGAAAATAGAGCCATAGAAGTGGTAAATTAAGGAGAATCCTCAGGATCCTAACCCTAATTTCACCTAAAATGAAGAAATCAAGTGTAGAATGCATCCTAAATGCAAGTCTATCATGATAAATGTACTAAAAGAGGGTGCTAAACCTATCAAGATGGAAGTTCTTCCATTTTAAGATGATACATTATTTCATGCTGAAAAAGAAATAAATATTTGTTTTAGTACACTTGTCTCTCTCTCTCTACTTTCTCTTATGTGGTTAAATGGATCAAATGAATTTCTATCTTTATTTTATGTTAAATCTTAATGCACTATGAAAAGTGTTTTTAAAGGAATAATCATGTAAGGGAATCTGTTAGGACTTAAATACCTAGTTAACTTAAGTAAGTTGAATTTTTTTTTTTGTACTTTTCACTTATTTTTTTATCTTGTCCTTTCAGGTTCCCTAGTGGGGCATGACACTGAAACCTTCCATTTGAGAGGAAGTATCCCCCATGTTTGCACCAAATGAACCAAATATCAGATTATCATGGATATGAGAAGTTGAAATTCCTCCCATTGCAACATCACTAAATGAAGACTTTTACTACCCACAAATACCTATGGTATTCTCCATACACGACCAAATGAAACTTCCTGATACACTGAATGCCAAAAAAATCCACTATAGCTTACAAAAATACCACTTGACCCAAAGGAAACCCTCATGTTCCCCTTATCAAACCCCAAAACCCTCTGATAAGAACTACCTCTAAGAAAATAGAAATAAGAAACAAGGACCTCTATTAGAATAACTGAGAGGGGGGGTGAATCAGTTATCCACAGTACCAAATCAAAATGTATAATCCAAAACAATTTACTTAAACTTCTGTAGCTCGGTAACATAAAATACTATACTGTCTGTGTTTTTACCAATTACCAGTCAATAACATGTAATGATTACCGATCAAATACAACATGCAATATGTAAAGTATGATAACAAATAATCACCACAATGAACACATAACACAAAATATTTAACGTGGAAACCCTGTGAAGGGAAAAACCACCTGGGACCGGCAACCCAAAAATTATTCACTCTTTTGAAGTGAGGTCGGTGAAGACCCAACCCTGTTAAAGGTTACAAACACACTATGAGGTGTGACCTTGTTAGAGGATTTTAGACCAACCATTATTGTCCAACCATCATTCACTATGGGGTTGATAGGATAATAATGTTCATTCTATGAATGATACATATAAGACTTTCAAGTCCAATCGGTTAAGAGATTTATCTATTTACAATGGTTAAAATGTAATAGTAGGTGATCTGATTACAATACAACTTCAATTGCAGATTATCAGATCTATGCTAAGCTCATTGAAATCCTCTGATCAATATATCAATTATGTATCAACAATAATCAATGACTTACTGTCACTCGGTAATAGATTTCTGACGCTCAATAAAATTTGTAGTTCGATTCTCCTTAACCAGTTTGATCAGGCATACATGAACCTTGTTCATGCAAAAATTCTATAGTCTCCTTCTTCTGGCATAAGTTTCATAACGAAACCCTAGTCTCTTAAATAGACAAGTAAACCATTTTCTTCTCCTCCACAAGATTTTGCTACTTATTCTCCTTCATCCATTTTGCCACTTAAACCTTTCTTGGCTGATGTGTCAGTAACACATTTTGATTCCATCTTTTAGATCTTCCTTGAATTATGCTAGCCATTGATCTTCATAATAAACATTATCTCCATCTCTGATTTTGAGGTAATTTCCAGCTCATCAATCCTTGTCGACTAAACTAATCATTTAGTTCCTTTCTCCTACTCAGTTAACAAAGAAATGTGTCGGTGAACACAAGCTCAATTTATACTATGCTCGGTATACACTACACTGCTCAGTGTATACTGTGATGTGTCATCAACCGACCACATTGCCTTGTGTCTTTCAGCTCGTTTCCTCATCATAGATGAATGAAACATAATCAAGTCAATAACATAAGGTCATAGACTCATCAACAAGTTACCCAATGTATTCCTTATCCTCATCTATAATATACATCTTCCTTATGTAGATATTTTTGTTCTTCATCTCTTTTACCTTTTTCTATAGATGTTTAGGTATTGTAACTTACAAGATAAGTGATGTCAAAATAGTTGACATCAATGACAATATATTACTAATTTAATTATATTACATATCTAATCAGCAACTCGATGATCTCTAATCATAGATCTTCAATTAGGTTCTAAATCAGTTGTAGCTCATCAATATCTCCCTTTGGCATTGATGGCAACTCAAGTAATATGGAATATACCATACACATACCAAACATGTATTCTACAACTCTGTGAACAAATGTTGTACAAGCTCTCCCTAGCTTCATATGTTTAATCACTACATTACTCAACAACATTACCAATGCAGCTTTGACATTCTGCAGATATGATCTTTCCAGCTCTTTGATTCCTTCTTCTATTCTTAGTATCTAATCTTTAGTGCTCTCCCTTTCTTTCAATTTGTCTCTCCCTTAGATAGATGTTTCAGTGTTCTCATCGGTGCATATTGTTTCATATTGTTTATCTCTCCTTTTGATAACAATGCCAAAGAAACAAATAAAGATACAACTCTATAGTAGCCATGTAGGTCTCTATTATCTAGTGCATTCTCTGTATCTCTGTATACTGATATGCCAATCTGTTCCAGTTCTCCAAAATTTTCACAACCTTAGACATGATCCAAAGTGTGAACTATGTTGCATCAACATGAATGATCTTCTGATAAGATTAGGTTGATGCAACATCCAGATCACATTAGTGACTGGTAGACAGGGGACGAACCCCAAGTCTAGTCCTCAAGTATTCAAATGTATCCTTCGGTAGAGGCTTTGTAAATATGTCTGCAATTTATTCTTTAGATGTAACAAATTCTAGCTTAACTTGCTTCTCCTATACTTGTTCTCTTAAGTAGTGATACTTAAGATATATGCTTTGTTTTAGATTGCATCACTGGATTCTTTGAAATGTTTATTGCACTTGTGTTGTCACAATATATAATCATTGGCTCAGTGATTATCTCATTCAAAGCTTCCAACAATTGCTTGATATATGTAATATTTGAACAGTTTGTAGCAGTAGCAACATACTCTGCTTCAGCTGTAGACTGAGAAATGTAAGCTTGCTTCTTACTTGTCCATGTAACAAGTCTTTCACCAAAGAAAAATGCTCCTCCGGTGGTACTTTTTCTGTCATCCACATTTCTAGCCCAATCAGCATCGGTATAGATTTTGAGTTCAAATTTGCCTTCCTTAGGATACCATAATCCATAATCTTTTGTTTTCTTTAGGTATCTTAAGATTCTCTTTGTAGAAACCATGTGTGACTATCTAGGATTTGCAAAAAATCTTGCAACAATTCCCACAACATGTGCTATGTCTGGTCTACTATGCACTACATACATTAACTTACCAATCATAGATCGGTACAGTGTCTGGTTCATCTCTGTAATTTCATCTTCCTTAGTCAATTTACATCCAGTAACCATCAGTGTTCCCCCAGGTTTAGCATCTTCCATGCCAAATGTCTTCAATACTTCCTTGATATATTTGGATTGTGTGATGAATATACCATCATTCTACTGAATCACTTGTAGTCCTAGAAAGAACTTAATCTCTCCAAACATAGACATTTCAAACTCTTTTCTCATTTCATCAGCAAATGACTTATAGATTTGATCTTTTCCTCCAAATATTATGTCATCCACAAATATTTTAGCAATAAGAATAGTATCAGTAGTATCTCCTTTCATATACAAATTGTTGTTCTCACTTGTTCTAACAAATCCAATACTTAACAAATAAGTATGTAGCCTCTCATACCAGGCTCTTGGTGCTTGCTTCAAACCATATAAATATTTATGTAATCTACATACCATATCTTTTTTTTCCAGATCAATGAACCCTTCAGGTTGTTCTATGTAGACTTCTTCTTCAAGTATTCCATTCAAAAAAGCTGATTTGACATCCATTTGGTAAACTTTGAACTATTTGTGAGTAGCATATGCAAGTAATATTCTGACTCCTTCTAATCTAACAAAAGGTGCAAATGTTTCACCACAATCTATTCCTTCCTCCTATGCATATCCCTTGCATACCAATCTAGCTTTATTCCTTGTTACCTCTCCATTCTCATTTTGCTTGTTTATGAATATCCACTTAGTACTGATAACATTCTTATCTTTAGGTCTGGGCACTAAGGTCTACGTTTTGTTCTTCTCTATTTGTTCTATTTCCTCTTTCATTGCATTAACCCATTCATCATTTTCCAATGCAACTTTCACATTCTTCGGTTCATATTCACAAACTAGACATGTACCTTGTCTTGTTTTACTCCTTGTTTACATGCTAGCTTGTCTATCTCCAATGATTTGTGTCTCAGGATGATGTCTTTTGACAAATCTTGCCAGTATCTAATCTCTTCTTTCTTGTTCATCCTATGTAGGTTCATTTGCTTGCTCGGTAGGTCCTTCCTGCTTGTCAATTTCTCTTTCCCATTCCTCGGTATTGTTTTCTTGCTGACCGGTTGTCACAGTCTGCGGCTTTGGTAGGTACTCAGGTTGTTCAATGTAAGTGAATCTACCGTAGTCTTCTAGTTCCTTTCTGCTTTCCTCTATATTCTTATCATCAAACTCATCAACTCGAACATTAGTACTTTTAATCATTTTATTAGTTACTCTGTTCAGACACTTGTATGCTTTACTTTTACTGGAATATCCTAAAAATATCCCTTCATCACCTTTTCAGTCAAACTTTCCATTTCTTTCATCTTTTAGAATAAAACATTTGCTTCCAAAAATCTTGAAATAACTTACAGTGGGTTTGTGTCCAAACCATAACTCATAGGGTGTCTTGTTAGTGTCCTTCTTCAGTTGTACTCAGTTTAACACATAAATAGTAGTGCTAATAGCTTCTCTCTAGTATGTCTGAGCAACATTCTTTTCTATCATTAATGTCCTTGTGCAGTCAACAATTGACCTATTCCTCCTTTTAGCAATGCCATTCTATTGTGGTGTCCTCGGTGTAGAGACCTATCTTTTAATACCATGCTCATTACAAAAATTAGTAAATTCATCAGAGATAAATTCACCTCCTCTATCAGATCTTAAGCATTTCAATTCTTTACCAGTCTCTTTTTCTACTTTTGCTTTATACCGCTTGAACATCTTGAATGCCTCAGATTTTTCTTTCAAGAACATGATAGTCATCAACCTAGTATAATCATCAACAAAAAGAATAAAATATCTGTCTCCATAGTAACTTTGAGTTCCCATAGGACCACATAGGTCGGTATGCACTAACTCAAGTATTTTCTTTGTTGAATAATCTTTTCTTTTGAAACTAGATTTAGTCATTTTACCTTTCTGACATTCATGACACATAACATGATCAGGCTTTGACAAGTTAGGAAGACCTCTAACTCTTTTCTTTTTACTGATCTTAATCATGTTATCAAAATTCACATGACATCACCTTTTATGCCACAACCATACATCTTCATCTTTCATCATTAAACAAGAAGACTGATCATTATCAAGATAAAACATATTACCTCTAGATTGTGTACCAGTTCCAACAAGTCTTCCTCCATCACCAAATATTTTCACCTTTTTGCTCTCAAAAGCAACTCGGTGGCCTGAATTGTTCAGCTGTGCCACACTTAGAAAATTATAGTTTAATCCTTTTACCCAATAAGCATTTTTAGATTTTAATCTATCATTTATCATCAAGGATACTTTACCTCTTACCATACAGGGTGCATCATTACCCATTCTTACAGATCTTCCATTGTATTCTTCAAGATAATCAAATTTTTCTTCATCACCAGTCATGTGATGTGTACAACCACTATCTATGATCCATGTATCATTTTTATTAACCTTAGAGATAAGTGTTGTCTCTACATACCTTTCATCTTCTTCTAAATCATCCTTCATTGCCACAAATACTACCTCCACATCATCATCAGTGTCGGTATCAGTGATATATTCTTCCTCAACAATGTAGCATACCTTCTTGCCTTTATCATTATTGTCTCAGTTGTCTCAGTTGTAGTGTCAGTAGCCTCTATTGTTTCTTCTCCCATAGCTTCCTTTAGATCGGTCTTTGGTTCTTTCATCATCTTTCTTGTGTGGACATCTAGCAGCAATGTGACCAACTTCTTTACAATTAAAGCATGCTAAAGGTAATTTGCCTCTATATCTTCCTTTTCCTTTAGGAAACCTCCTGGCCATAAGAGCTTCAAGTTTGTCAAGCTCATCATCGGTATTGCTATCATTATCATCATTCTTATTTTTGCTACTAGACTTACCAATCTTCAGAGAAGTCATGAAAGTGAATTCAACATTCGGTACAACACTATTATCATAATTGTTTAGTTCAAATGTTGTAAACTTTCCAACTAGATTATCAAGAGTGAGTGTGTTGTTAGGTGCTGACCTATTTTCATGAATTGTAGATATTCTGATGGCATAGATAGGCAATAGGGTCCTTAGAATTTTGCTTACCACAGTGTCTTCATCAATAAATCCATCTGATGCTCTAATAGCGTGAACTACCTCCTTTATCCTGTTTGTGTACTGCACAATGTTTTCACCTTCTTTCATCTTCATGTCATCGAATCTTCCTCTTAAGATTTCAGCTCTTAGTCTCTTGACATTCGCATCACCACTATAAATTATCCCACATCTGCTTAGCAGTAGTATAGTCCTTGATGTCTTCAAATTCGACATCTGAATAGGTAGCAACAATCTCCATCATAGTAACATTATGTTCATGCCTGTCTCTTAGTTGATCAAGGATCAAGGGACCAGTGGGTGGTGCAAGGTATCCATTCTCCATCAGATCTAGGGCATAATTCCCAATTCCAGATATATGCAGCTTCATTCGACTTTGCCATATTGTGAAGTTATCTTTGTTTAGCTTTGGCACTTCCCTCTTAAACATTTTGAGACCTTTGTGCTGAATTCCTTAAAACTCTATTCCAAGCAACCAAAGCTTTGATACCAATTGTTAGAATAACTGAGAGGGGGGGTGAATCAGTTATCCACAGTCCCAAATCAAAATGTATAATCCAAAACAATTTACTTAAAATTTTGTAGCTCGGTAACATAAAATACTATACTGTCTATGCTTTTACCGATTACCAGTCAATAACATGTAATGATTACCAATCAAATCCAACATGCAATATGTAAAGTATGATAACAAATAATCACCACAATGAACACATAACACAAAATATTTAACGTGGAAACCCTGTGAAGGGAAAAACTACCTGGGACCGGCAACCCAAAAATTGTTCACTCTTCTGAAGTGAGGTTGGTGAAGACCCAACCCTGTTAAAGGTTACAAACACACTGGGAAGTGTGACCTTGTTAGAGGATTTTAGACCAACCGTTATCGTCCAACCAACATTCACTATGGGGTTGACAGGATAACAATGTTCATTCTATGAATGATACATATAAGACTTTCAAGTCCACTCAGTTAAGAGATTTATCTGTTTACAATGGTTAAAATGTAATAGTAGGTGATCTGATTACAATACAACTTCAATTCCAGATTATCAGATCTATGTTAAGCTCATTCGAATCCTCTGATCAATATATCAATTCTGTATCAACAATAATCAATGACTTACTGTCGCTCGGTAATAGCTTTTTGATGCTTGGTAAACTCTATAGTTTGGTTCTCCTTAACTAGTTTGATCAAGCATACATGAACCTTGTTCATGCAAAAATTCTATAGTCTCCTTCTTCTGGCATAAGTTTCATAATGAAACCCTAGTCTGTTAAATAGACAAGTAAACCATTTTCTTCTCCTCCACAATATTTTGCCACGTATTCTCCTTCGTCCATTTTGCCGCTTAAATCTTTCTCAGCTGATGTGTCAATAACACATTTTGATTCCATCCTTTAGATCTTCCTTGAATTATGCTAGTCATTGATCTTCATAACAAACATTATCTCCATCTCTGATTTCGAGGTACTTTCCAGCTCATCAATCCTTGTCGGTAAACTAATCATTTAGTTCCTTTCTCCTGCTCGGTTAACAAAGAAATGTGTCGGTGAACACAAGCTCAGTTTATACTGTGCTCGGTATACACTACACTACTCAGTGTATACTGTGATGCTTCATCAACCAACCACACTGCCTTGTGTCTTTTAGCTCTTTTCCTCATCATAGATGAATGAAACATAATCAAGTCAATAACATAAGGTCATAGACTCATCAACAAGTTACCCAATGTATTCCTTATCCTCATCTATCATATACATCTTCCTTATGTAGATATTTTTGTTCTTCATCTCTTTTACTCCTTTTATATAGATGTTTAGGTATTGTAACTTACAAGATAAGTGATGTCAAACTAGTTAACATCAATGACAACATATTACTGATTTAATCATATTACATATCTAATCAGAAACTCGGTGATCTCTAATCATAGATCTTCAATTAGGTTCTAAATAAGTTGTAGTTCATCAACCTCGTCCCCCGTGCCCACCCTGCTCACTGAGAAAGCCTCAACCACTTCCTGCTCATGCTACTCACAACAACACAGAGGCTAAGACGTGTGCCTTAGCCCCTATGTACACCATCTTCGATCCTCATTTCATTTTTCCCACCCTGCTCAAGAACAAACATATTCATATTAGGAAATAATTAAACATACAATAAAATAAATAATTTTCTAAACTAAAATAAAACATTTTAAATATTTTTAAATTAAAGTAAAATAATTCAAGATTGATATTCTTTAAATAGATGTATTTAAGATATATGTATTATTAATATATTATATATATCTTCATCATGTACACATATTTGGCTTTGACTTTATTTGTCTTCATCATGCCTTGACCAAAATTCCTTTCATCACTTATTACAATAATTAAGTTGACTTAATTTTTCTTCACCATAACTTGACCTAGCTTCCTTTCATCACTTATTGTGCAGTTACTAACTTATGCAAGAGAATTATTTACAATGGTCCCTCTCTATTTGTTGGCCCATGTCTTATAAGTTAATATTGCTACAAGAGTAAATATTAAAAAATTAATAATTTAAATTATTTATTAAATTTTAATAATGTATAAATGAACTAATTTAAAATTTTTATTAAGAGAAAATAAAAAAGTAATAAAATTATTTTTTAATAATCTATATATAGTATTAGTTTAGGATACAACTTTACAATTAGTAATTATGTCAATAAAGTATTCAAAATATTATATTAAGAGTGATGTAATGAAAAGATATAGTAAACTTATGAACACACATTTATTAATTAGTAGGGTAATAATATATTTTACATGTGAATTATCAATTAGGGGTTCAAACCTTTTGATAAAATAACAAATAAAAATATATAAATTAGCATCAATTCAAAAAATAGGGGCATTGTAGGTCTATATGAAAGGATTTTTCTTTTAAAGATCAATCCAATCCATCCTAGATGTGGAGGGTAGTTACAATTTGATAATTCATGATTAACCCGCTTCACTCCTTGGCCTGTTTGTGTCATCTAACATTTCATCCTTCACTTTGTTTATCTTCTCAGTTAAAGATTCTAAATTTACCAAGTCATTTCATTATTGCTAATTGTACCACCCTTAGTAAAGTCATGTTTCTCATGAGGAAGAAGAAAGTTAGGTAAAGAAATACTATGTATTATTGATTTTGGATTTGATTGTGTATTAGTTTTTGCATCAACATTTTAGATCACCCTATGTGATCCATCATTAGGATGAATGAGTGCACTCTTGATGATGATGATGGATGGACGGGTGTTGGTGTGTTAAGTGTTGTACCTAGTAAGTTCTTCTCCTAGGTCCTAAATACAGATGTTACTTAAGTTTACTTAGGGATCACATAGGAACATTCCCACTTTCAGTGGTGTTATCACATTATCACTTTTTCATCTTAAGTGGAACTTTCACCTTTGGTGGACCTACCATGCTATCACTTTTCTACATTAGGTTTGCGCTCAACCTTTAGTAGATGTGTTACACTATCACTTTTCCACCTTAGAAGGGTGACCCACCTTTAGTGGACGTATCACACTATCACTTTTCCACCTTAGGTGGGTGATAAGTTATGTCTCATGTCATAAGATTAAGACACTTGTCATAATCTTATACCATTGTTTGTGTCACCTTGGACTTTATAACCAAGAAGTCTCATTTGTAATCTTAATTCATCTATTGCATAATTGATAGAAAAGCATTATTCTTCATTTTTTATTGCTCTTGTGCTTTCATGGAGTGCCTTGATCATGGGTGTCTATAATATTTATCCAATCTTGCATGGTATAGATAATTCTATACCCAACTCTAATAATAGAAATAACTAAAGAGGGAAAGAAAAAGAACTTACGATGCTCTTGAACTCCATTAGTAATGGATTTAGGGCTTTCACTGCATTATACACCTAGGAAATCCATGGCCCAATGAAGAGAAGCACTTTGGTGGGGGACAACAGGATCAAGTCTATGCATGAGCGATGGGGAAAACAATGACTCCTCTGCTTTGTCTTCTATAGATAAGGGGGAATTTCCATGAACAATAATGATAGTAAATGGAGGAGGAAGAATGTATAGGGGTTTGGTCTTAATATTGCTAATGGGAATGATTGCCCCATAAAGGAAATGAGTTTTACTTCAAGACAAATCTAGTTAACCAAATGAAGAGTAGTAGTTTGAAGGGTTTTGAAAAGGGAGATTCATCTCAGTTGGGGGCAAATTATCGGGCAACTGTGGAAAAGGTGTGTACGGGTTTCTGGGGAAAGGAGGACAATGACCAAGAGAAAAATAAATTTTTTGATGTGGCTAAAAAAAGGAGTGTGATGAAGGTAAGGGCTTGGTATGGATTGAACTTCTTGCAAAAAGGTTAATGGTCTATTTGAATGGAAATATTGAAGGGGAGGTTTCTGAAAATAAAAAAATTTAGAGAGATGTGACCAATCAAGAGCTTCAATGGTTTTTGGCCAAGTCTAGAAAAACTTCATAAATGGATCTTAGAGAAATGGAGCCCCATTCTAGAAGGGGAGGTGCAAATTTATCCAAGTACTCGAGGTTTTTGTGTGGTGGTGTTTGACAATGAACTGGAAAGGAAGAAAATGTTAGGATTGAGTAATACTGAGAGGGGGGGGGGGTGAATCAGTATTACATCACTTTAAATTAAACTTAAATCAATTATTAATAAACCATATGAATGCTAAAATGAAGAACATAAGCACATAATGCATAACTCATAACACCATTATTTTTTTTCGAGCAAACCCTAGCCAAGGGAAAACCATGGTGGGATGGTACCCACAACTATGCACTAAAATATAATATCCTTGTTAGGAGATCTAGCCATGTTAGGAGTTGAGTATTACATATTACATTTCCTTATTGGAGGAACATCAACCCTGTTAAAGGTATACAAAACCTTGTTAAAGGTATACTGAGCTTACAACTCTTACAATCAATAATTCTATTATAAGAAGTGTTCTCAAGAGTGAACAATAAAAACATCTTCTATGATTTGATACTTCCAGTTATACCTCTCAATAGTCTCTGTCAATCTCTAATCTCGCATATGCTATCAACCATTACTGATATCCCAAATTTTCATCCATATCTCATACATATCTTGTACATCTATCACTTTCACAAAACACTCTTTACTTATATCTATTCTATCATCCAGTCGATTCTCAAATACAATACAAAATATAATAATTACTCATGTAAATAATAAATGAGTTGACGATCTTGTTTTACCAATGTGTCGGCAAAATACAATATTTTTCTGACTTAGCATGTTACCATTCCATCTAGCATTCCCTTAATCATCACGACTGCTCATATGCCCTGTTTCACTGTTCCTCTATCTTCGCATATCTTCATATCATTGAACTTACTAATATCAATACCAAAACATGTGTGACCTTAATTGAAGGTCATACCTATCCCAAAATGTCTTCATCTTAGCTCGCAAGCCATCACATAGCATATACTATCTTCGCTGACCAAAACAATACTGCAGTACACTGTAAATTCAATTATGTACTTAGTCATTTTCATGACTATGTCTCCAACACTCATACTTACTACATGCGATCATTATAACATATGTATTTTCATAAATGAAAATCCTCAAGTGATCCATAGTGCTCTCAAAACATCACTTGCCAACAATCTCTCACTTTGGCATTGATGGCAACACTTAGCAAAAAATGACTAAGTGTCTGAAACACTAACTGTACTCTTCCTTCTTATTTATACATATACATATTCTCTTTTTTAATTTTTAATTTACAATTTGCTTTTCTTCTTTTCATTTTCTCTTCTTCTCATTTTTCTAATGGAAACGGTACTCATAAAACTACAAAATTGCAAACATATAGGACTTAGTGCTTACTCACCATTTTTAGAATATCTTGGAAGGAATCTTCCAAGGTCTTTACTTCATCATTCCAAGACTTAATTAACATTTCACTAACATGAATTATTCCATTCAGTGCATAGGATGCAGTGTCTACTGCCTTCAGCTCAGTGGGTACAGAATTTGTCATTGACTCCCCAATCTTTTCCATCTCAGTGAGATGAGCTTCAAGAATTGATAGCTTAGGAGTAATTAAATTCTTTAGCAAACTAGATATTGTCACTACTCTCCCTTTCTCTATGTCCAAAACATTTACCTTGTCCAAGATTTTGGATGTTTGCTTATCCATTTATAATACAGTTTGTCAGGAGGTCTCACAACTGTCCATCATATTGTCCAATGTAGCCCTGTCCTTGGCTATTATGTCTTTAATGTTCTTGATGTGTCTAATATGATTGATGCAATAACTGTATAACTTTCTTTCTTGTGCAACACAAATTTTGGCCTTTGTTGTAGTTTCTTTTAGAATGCCCAAGTCCCATGAGATGGACTGAAAAAATTCCTTCAACTTCTTCTCTAGGTATCTCTTCTTTGCCTTTTCCTCTGCGATCTTCACAAGTGACTCATAATGGCTATTGAAGTTGTCTAGTGCCATGTTTAGGTTCTCTAAATAATCTTTTCCTTGAAATATAAGAGTTTTAGGGAGTATTTTATTCATAATATCTATTGCTCTAGCGATCACCTTAACCTTCTTATCTCCTTTTTGTTCTGATCTCTCTTTTGCCTTAGAAAATGCCATGAAGGATAATTTCATTAATTCATCCTCATCCATAATCTCCACATCAGTGCTCATAGGCTTGGCCATAATTGCCAACAATAAGGAAGTATTAGGTTCTTCTTTGTCTGTTCCCATCTCTTCTCTCTATTCTTCCTCTTGCTATTTTTCCTGTTCACATCATTCTTCTTTTTGTTCTACTTCTTTCTGATTTTCTTCTTCTATCAGTGCACTATCCAAGTTTCCTTGAAAATGATCATTTTCATCAAGTGTGGTATCAAGTGTCACAGGTACACCAACAACAAAAAAGTCTGGTTGCTTGTCAACTTCGCTTCCTTCCATACTCTCCTTAGATGTCTTAGAGCTTTCTCCCATTCCTAGTGGTACTATAGGCTTGGTAGCTTTGGGAGGTGAAGTCTTCTCAGGCATGTCGCTCATCACTATTTGATCCAATGCCTTTAGTGTGTCCTCAATTAAATCATCATATTTCCTTGCCATTATTTTTACAAGTCTGGCCTTGGTCCTTAGTAGGGGTTTGAGTTCCTTACTTATTTTCTCCCTTTCTTGTATAGAAACTAAATGCAACATATCTTCAATGGATTTTTTGTTAGAGTAATAAGTTTTTTTCTTATTAATTGAATCATATTGATTTAATTATTAAGTCACTTATTATCTCTTTCTACTTAAGCTAAAGTTTAGGCATATAATAATTAATAGCTTTATTAATTATTATTGTGCAACCTAGGTTTTACCTTTTTAGGTTTTTTGATCTCCTTTTATAAGGATTGATCTCATAACACTTTGTAACCTTTTCTGACATTTCATTATTGATTGCAACTTTTGTTTTTGCACATCAAGGATTTCTCCTCTCTCATGGATCCATATGTTCAGGTCTCCATAGCTATTTGCTTCTCTCTATTTCTGTGATAGGTGTTTGCGTGCAGGTGTTCTTGGGAGGTGTGGGTTGTTTTTTATCAACTCCAATATGGTATCAAAGCTTTAGATCTGCTTTCACCTGTCCTCTTCCTAAGAGATTCAGCTGTGTTCGTCAGATATACATTTTTAGAGGGTTTCCTGTCAGATCTGGGGGGATCTATTTTTTTGGTCATCTTGGCTTCAAACGGACCTCACAGTTGCGTTCAGAGCATCCAAGAACCCCAAGATTTATATAAAATTTGTCCAATTTGGACAAAATTGGAATCTGTGAGAAAGTTTTTTGCAATCATCCTTGACATGGATCCTGAGGTGATCACTATTTTTTGGGGCACTTTTGGCCCAAACGGACCTCACAGTTGCATTCGGAGCATCCGAGATAGTCAAAATTGATATAAAACTTATCGATTTTCAACAAGTTGGCCTTGGAGGCAAAAAAATTTGGCCTATTAGGCTGTACGGCCTAACATGCAAATCGATGCAGTACGACATTAAAAAAAAATTAAAAAAATTCTTTTTTGCAGGTCCCACCACCCGGGCGCCACCCAACAGCCACCCAGGCACCACCTGGCAGCCACCGCGGGTGCCATCGCTAGCGGCCCCACTGACGGCCCCACTAGAGAGAACTACTTTGATGACTGCTAGTGGTCAACATCAGTGGTGACCCCACCATGACTATTGGATTTAACCACCGACGCTCATAGTTAAGGTGAAAGTTGCATTTTTTTTTTCCTTTTGCATGGTTTGAGTGCACCTTCTGGCAGACAATCAGAGTTTTGAGCATAACTTGGGCATCCGATATCGAAATTAAAAGAAAGAGATATCACCAGAAAGGTAATTCTGAGATAGATCATAATTTTCTAGTGTGGTTTCCTGATTTTGACATTTTTGCTGCATTTATTTCAGTCAAAGATAGAGGTTTCTCTGCTAGCTTGCATCTCAACCCTCTTGCGCTCCAGGTTCGATATCGTTTGCATCCGGGCTCCATTTTCGGCAAAACAAGATATTGTCGAAAAGCTCTTTCTGAGATTTTATCAGATCTGATGGTTTCATGTGTGATTTTGTCCTTTTTCTGACGTCATCCATTTTCAGATCCTTCCAGACACCTTCTTTGGGCCCTCCAACGTAGCTGGTGGTTTTTTGCTCATATCTTGAGCATACGGTGTCAAAATTTGGAAAATGAGATATCGTTGGAAAGATAATTCCAAGCTATTTCTAGATATTTAGGTTTGATTTTCTATTTTTAATTTTTTGATGGTGTTTTTCACTATCAAAGCTAGATGTTCATTTCTGCACTCCAGGAGCTCTATCTTGCGCATCCAGACTCCATTTTTGGAAAATGATATATCGTTGGAAAGCTTGTTCAGAGAGATTTTCAGTGCTATGAGTCATTTTTCTAGATTATGATCTAGGTTCATTTTATTTAGATTCTTACATTTTTGCAATCTAGTAGACTTTTGGATGTTACAGGTCCTGGGATCTCTTCCCTTTGAGGGATGACTCTTCGTAGGCTGTTCTTTTGTTTCAGCAGCCTTCTCTCTTCTTTGAGCAATGCATACTTCACTTTTGTAGCATTCTTTTATGCACACACACTGAGATAATGTACCATTCTATTGTATGTATGGGATCTTGCACATGTTCATGCTTTATGTACTCGCACTCCATTATAAAGTGCTAGGGGGTTTTGATGTTTTCCATTGTTTGCCATCTTCTTTTGTCATGTGAGAGTTCCTCTAATGACATTAGCCTTAGGTATCTCTATATGTGTTTGTACTCTCTCTACACATTCGATGTTTTAGATTCTTCTTCATCATGTAGTTCATATTGGATGATCTTTTCAGTGTACCTATCATTAATCCCTTGTCAATAGTATGGGAGGGTTTCTACTGTTAGTTCTACTACTTCCTTGGTTCCATAGTGTGAGCTATGTATTTAGTATTTGATTCTATGTACTAGGCGGTTGCAGTGGCTGGGTACCTATGCATTCTGGTGAGATGGATCATTTACCATATGGACACTCTTTATTTCCTATTTTTTGGATGCACTCTTCCAGCTTTGATTGATCAGCTCTTTAGACTTTTGGTGATTATGCCATCTGTATCTTCGAGTTTAGGTGTTTTTCTTTGTTTGCCTTCTGATTCGAGTAGTGTCATTTAAGGGCACTCATGCATATTACAGTCTTCTCTACCTGGTCATATTTATGTGGAGGATCTTCAGATCATCAGTTTCTTCTTGATAGAGTTTGTAGTTTCATGCTTCAGTGATGTTGTACATGTTCATCTTTGTTCCTATTTTCTGGAACATTCCTAGTTTTGGAGGCTTCTTCAGTCCTTCAGACTAGTCTTGGTCTCTTTTTGGAGTAGAGTTTTTCCCATGTGGTTTTCTTTATTTCTCCTCTTTATAGAGATTCTCTTTTGTACTTGGGTATTTGATCAGGCCTTTTGTTGCCGGGACCCATTTGCTTTCAATAAGTTCTTTCTAGGTTTTTAGCTTCTCCCAAAGTTCATCTTAAGGGGGGGTGTTAGAGTAATAAGTTGTTTGCTTATTAATTGAATCATATTGATTTAATTATTAAGTCACTTATTATCTCTTTCTACTTAAGCTAAACTTTAGGCATATAATAATTAATAGCTTTATTAATTATTATTGTGCAACCTAGGTTTTACCTTGTTAGGTTTTATGATCTCCTTTTATAAGGATTGATCTCATAACACTTTGTAACCTTTTCTGACATTTCATTATTGATTACAACTTTTTTTTTTGCACATCAAGGATTTCTCCTCTCTCGTGGATCCATATGTTCAGGTTTCCATAGCTGTTTGCTTCTCTCTATTTCTGTGATAGGTGTTTGCGTGCAAGTGTTCTTGGGAGCTGTGGGTTATTTTTTCATCAACTCCAATATTTGTTCCTTATTGTTTCATCCTCTAATTGTGGAAATTTTTTTATGATTTCTAGCTTCCCATACAAATCTTTAGGAATACTACCTTCAATTTCCAATAAGTTCCTTTTGTAGGCTAGTAAATTCTCAATCACAATGTCTTCTATCACTGATTGATTAACAGAATCATATCTCTCATAATATCTATTAAGGGTCTTTAAGTTACCATATTTTATTATTATTTTCTGTAATATCTTTATGTCAGGTTTCCATAGATTCTCTGCTTTCTTTGGCTCTACTTTCTCTTCTTTCTTTTTTGTCACCTTATCTTCTTTTCTCTTTGCTTCTATTTCAACCTTTTGCTTCTTAGGGCTGCTAGGTCTATTTGATCTTGTAGATATCCTAAGAGTGTCCATAGGTACATCCTTTTGTGTTATCTTTTCAGGGGTGATTGATAAATTAATTATGTCAGAAGTGGGACTTACTATCTTTTCTACTTCAAAAGGAGGAGGTGCTTCAATTGTCATGCTAGAAGATTCTTCTGTCATTTTAGTCCTTATACCTTTAAGTTGTTCCTTTGTGATTCCTGCCTTCGCTACCATGTCATTGAACATCTTTTCTATCTTCCTCTTCCTTGTTCCTTTAATATCTTGTTCATCTCTAACCTTTGCTAACTTTTCTTGATATGTTCCCCATCTCTCTTCAGATGTGTCAATTTATGACGCCAGTACATGCTCTATTTGCATTACAAGTACCTCAGAACTGACCTCATATCCTATAGGATAGCACCATTTCTTCCTAGGCTCAATTGATTCAAAGCATACACAATCAGTTTCAACCATGAAAGAGATTGTATCCTTATATCTTTCAACTAACTCTTCAGGAATCCTGTACCTTTCCTTCGTTTGCCTTTGCACAATTTTGATCATAGAAAATAATTATCCATCTACCCATGTACTATTCTATCTTTGGTAGCTTTCTGATATTTGAATACCAGTAGGTATGTTGTCCTTCCATGCTCTAGGGTGCATTCCAAGAAACTTGTGCTCAATGTGAATGTACATATGTATCAAAAGTGAACCAAATTTGAATGCTTTTGACTTGTCCTTCTTAACAATCCTCACATTCTCCAAGAGTTGTTGTGCCAAAATTTCACATAAGTTATACTTGGTGTTCTCTTTCACCATTCTATAAGCCATCATTATGACTCCCGCTGATATAGAATTAGGTCTACTACTATAGTATAACTTGTATCCTAGTAGAATTGCTACCAGTCTCACATCTTCTTGAAATATATCATTGACAATCATCACTCGCTTGTCCCATTTGGAATGTGTTAGGGTTTCTACTTTCTTCTTAATGTTTTTCCCTACCACAGGGATAGATCCAGTGTTTTCTAGTCTAGTTATATCATGAATTAGTTGACTATATATCTTTATAGGCTTCTCTCCTATCCATATAAATTGATCATGCACTCTTCTTAGTATAATATTAAACCATTCTATCTTGTTGAATTCATTTAGGAGGGTTAGCTTTATGATAGATTGGTCTTCTAAGTGTTTGAATTATTCCTTCATTTTCCCATTAGATTCTATCATCTCATCTATTTCCCTATATATCTCCACATCCCCTATAGTCTCATATTTATAGTGAATGTAAGCCCTAATATCCTCTACGTGAAGGATGTCGTATGGGGTTTCTGAAAACACTCCTTCAAGATAATCCTCACAAGACTTAAAAGGGTGTCTTTTAAACTTATACCTTGGCCTATCAATAACATCATAGATCATAGGTGCATCCATAGATTCTTGATAGAGTAAATGGTCTAAATACCTTGAATACATTAGATTCCAGAACTTCTGCTTCAATTGATCACGTAATGTGGCTGCTAGGTGGCTGATGTGCTTCTCAAATCTACTCTCCTTGGCTGCTGCTTATCAAATGGTGAATAAATTATATGCCTTAAGGTCTTTTATCCATCGCTAGGTGAGTGAATGCATTTATCACAGTTAGCTCAACTTTGCACATTGTCCAGTCAAACAAAAATCTCACGCTCATAGGATATGAAACTCCAAATACTGCGATCACAGATATAAACTCCATAGTGTTTGTATATACCATATCTAAGCTCACATGAGCTCATTCCACATAATCAAGGGCTGGATATAATCTTTTATCTACATCTAATGCTTCCCCTAAAGCCATGCTCGACCTTTTAGGTTGATGTAGCAATGTTAACATCATATGAAATCTATTGTCTCTCCCTAAACCAATGTCTTAGTGAAATCTTTTACCTTCCACATCTTTCCATCATCTTCATCTGTTGGTTTCCTGAAATGATTCTTGAATTCATCTATGTATTCATTAAGACTTTTACCATTGTCACCAATATTCTTCTTTATAACCACAAGAGGTGGTCCTCTTCTTTTTCCATTCCATCATACCTACAAAACTTTTCTATATGTCCTAAGTTGTTGCATTTGTAACATATGGGTGGTCTTTTGTCCTTACTAATCTACAATTTACAATACCTTACACTGTTGGAAATTTGGCTAAGTTAGATTCATAGATGTTGTCATTATGGCAACATATGATCTACATGAAGATCGCATAGGTCAGAGAGCAAGTATGTCAGAGCACAATGCAAAATTGTCTAAGTATGAGATAATGTTTTTGCCAGTGTACCCGATGACATTTTTGATTAGCGATGTTGATTGGAGTAAGTTCAGTGCTTGTACACTTGAACATAGATACTATGGTGACTATAGAAGACTCACCTAAGAGCACAAGTTAGTATGGCATGTACGAAAGAAGTTCTGAAATTTTTACTGAAGACAGTGTTAAGCCGACAGGATAGAATATGAAGACATAATTGGTAAAAAGTTAAGGGATTATTTTGTTTATCAAAATAATGTCTTAACAATATATAGGGACAACATCCTAGATGTTAACCCTTGGGTAAAGATATTTTGTATAATGTAAGCCGACTAAAAAGAGTTATTAGTCTTAATAACTTGTATAAATGTAATGTATGAAGAAGATGTAAAAAAATGAAAATTGTACATGATATGAATGTAATAGCGATAGTGAAAAAGGCAGTGAAGAGATATTGATGCAAAGTTTCAAGCAGTATAAGGTTATGTACCTTGATCTATTTTGTAATTAGTAAATATTGTATATTACTTGTTTGGGTAGTGGGCTCATCTGGTAATCATATTTTGTACTACCAACTCCTAGTAGGGTTGAGGCTTCTAACAAGGCCTATAGTCCCTTAATCAGGACTGAGACACTATATGCATGTAATAGGCTCCTAACCGGGTCAACATCCTTAACATGATACTTTTGATTAGTGGATCTTTGTGGGTACCATCCCCACCAGGGTTTTCCCTTGGCCAGAGTTTCCTCGAGAACAAATAATGTGTTATGAGTTCTTTTGTTTTGTTGTTATGCATGTTGTTTAGCTTTCTATGTTATGCATGCATTACGATAATTTGTTATATCCATAATTGGGCAAAAGTAAAAGTTTGTAGAATACTGATTCACCCCCCCTCTCAGTATTCCCTATTTCTAACAATTGGTATCAGAGCTTAGTTACTCAGAAAAGATTCATTCAAGGAAAGCCTAGCAGCTTGAGTAAGATCTCTATGGATATGGATCAGCTACAGAAAAATCTTGAAAAAGCTCTTGAACAGATTGATATGCTTACTGAAGAAAAAGACACTCTGAAAGGAAAATATGATGATGCAAAGAACCTCATTAAGAAATTGAAAAACAAGTTGGAAGATCTAAAATCAGAAAAGGAATCCAAAATACAAATTGAAGATTGTGATGGAAACCTAGAAAAATAAAATGAGATCCTTAAACATGAATTGAAGATAGAAAATATGAAGCTAAGTCTAAAAGATGGAAATGGAAAGAATGAAGCAAATTTGAAATCTGAGAATGAAAATCTGAAGCTTGAAAATGAAGGATTAAAATCTAATCTTAGTAAAGTAACATCTGAACTTGAGAAAGTTAATTTGCAATATACCGAACTTGAGAAATACAATATAATTGTGAAAGGTGAACTGACTCGATCTAAGTAGCAACTTGAAAGACTATATTCAACTAGTAAGAAGATTGATGAACAAATGTCTTATCACAAACCATTCTATGATAAAACTGATCTTGGATTCAACACATCTAAAGAAAGTGAAGAAAGCAAGGAACCATATCTGAAAATGTCTGAAAGCATAGATGAAAAGAAATTTGATAAAATTGACAAATATGAAGATACACCTAAAGAAGAAGAACCATTGAAGCAAGAGGAATCACCTAAAGATATGCAAAGAGAATTTAAAGGTAGATGCTTTACTTGTAATACTTTTGGTCATATGAAGAAAGATTGCACAGGTAAGCAATTTAAACCTCTTAATGGTTATTGTTATAATTGTCATGGTTTTGGACATAGAGCTATTGAATGTAGAAAATCTAAATTTGTTGAGAATAATAATAATAGTAGAATGTTTAGGAATACTAACCATGCAGATAAGAAACCTACTGAAGATATGAACAGGAGAAATGGAGTAGTATGTTATAGATGCAACAAAGTTGGACACATTGCTAGAAACTACAAATCACAGATCAATCAGTCTGGACCAAGATATGGAAACAATGGCATAGTTTGTCAGATATGTAACAAGATTGGACATACATCAAGGTTTGGCAGAATGAACAATAGATTTTTTCATCCTAATCCTAACCCTAGAAGTCATGCAAGGAGAAATGAAGATGCAAGTAATAGTCAGAAAGGATGCTGTAGTAATTCATAAGAAGTGAAGTTTGTAAAAAGAACAGATCAAGGAGACACATTCAGCACTGAAGGTAACCAGAGAGGTGAAGTATCAAGTGGTAAGAGTGAATCTCTACCTAACCCATCTCAAAGTACTTAATTCATGAAAATTACAGTAGAATAAGAACTTAGATTAGTGTAGAAGTAGATATATGATGAATTGAGTCTTGCACAGTTAATGCAAGGTAGTATATGATGTATTGATACTATGGTTAAGAGCACATAGAAAAATATTATGTTTTGCGAGATCGCAAGAAGTTTAAAGTTTTGTAGGTAAGCAGAATCAACTTTTTGGAAAGAAGTGGCAAAAGAATTGAATGCGATGTCAGATCTATAATGATAAAAGGTTATGATCGGTATTATTTGATCATCTAAGTGAATACAAGTTCTAAGGAGGTCAAAGAACAGTGATTGAAAGCATTTTGCAAGGATTTGGTGAAGGATTTTCATGTCGAATCTACGCAAGCCCTAAATTATGAAATCAAGGTATTTTACTTGGAAAATCTCTAAATCAGTTAAGAAATTAACATAAGTCATGGATATTTCATTGATTCACAATGTCAGAGATAAGAATAGACCTAAAATCAAAAGGGAACCAGTAGAACCCTTGGAGGAAGACCCTAAGTTAGCTTTATCAGTCGGTACCAGATAGAGTTTTACATCTAGAAAATGTTAGAAGTTATTTGGGATGTAAGCTAGAGACTCTCAGTGATGGTGATTTTACAAAAGAATATCAGAAGATTTACAATCAAGATATGTCATTAAAAGTATGGTTTGAGAATTTGGAAAATAATGAGATTGTTAAGTATTCACTGCAATATGAGTTTGACAATGAAGAATGTACCAAGATAATTTTAAGCAGAATTCACAATGGAAAGTTTTGGTTAGATGACATAGTGATATATATCATAGCTGACTTAATTCATGAGGTAACTGGTCTATCTAAAACTGGAGCTATTCCTTTGAATGAGAAGAACATGAGGAAAATAGTTATAGACAACACAAATTCATCTTACAATGGCAGAGGAATAGTAATTAGCAAGATACAACAAGATGTTAGATATTTGTGCAAAATCCTTACAACTAAGTTTTGTGCTAACTCAAGAGAAGATGACATGGCAGCAGGAATGATACATGTAGCCTATTTAATGTGTGTTGATAAAGTACAAGTTGACATGTGTGAGATTTTGAGAATTCAGTTGTTTGAGAATTTGGAAAAGATAAAGAAGACTAAGTACTCTCAGTTTAGATTCTCATCATTGATCACGTATATATTTTTCCATTTGTTAAGAAGATTTCCTTACACCATTAGTGTTGATTGGAATGATGGTCAAAATACTATGGAAAGGATTAACAAAGTGTACAGAAGACATCTTATTGACAAAGTCAATGAGAGTGCAGTGTTGGTGATTAAAACATTTCAGAATTTGATGTCAAGTAGATCAAGGATCCCTCAGTCTTTAGTAGAAAAGTATAAGAATGAGATATGCTTTATGGTTGATACTGAATTTACATACATTGAAGCAGTAGAACCTAGAGTAGAGTTCATAGACCCTCTTGGCTATGAGATTACTGAAATTGAGATAAAAGAATATGTGAGTAGACTACTTAAGAGCAAGTTGTACATTCACAACAACAGGTTCGGAACCTTTGAGGAGAACTTCAACTCCACAAAGATTATCCTTGAAGAGAAACAATCAAAGAAAAGAGTAGAGAGCACAATCAAGAAGATATTAAAGGACACAGGAATGAATGAACATGAGTTCTTAATAGCCAAACAGACAGCAACAATAGTTAGAGAAATTGGACAAAATGAAGTTTTGTCTGTGCCACCTTTATCATCAGTTGCAGTACAACAAGAAGAGACACAAGTCAAGGTGAAAGTGGAAGTAATTGAGAAAGATCAAGAAACAAGAAAATCCACTAGATCAACCTCCTCCACACCTGGTAAAAGAGTGAAAGAGATTGCTACTGGACTAGGTAGAAGGCATAACTTTAATTCCACCAGTTAAAAGAAAGATTGCATAAATTAAAGATGATGAAGAGACCCTTCTTAAGAAGAAAACTTGGAAACCTAGAGTTGAAAAAGTTAATGAATAGATTATTCAAGATGGAGATTTCACAAAGATGAACACATATTATGATCTCTATGATTATTCAGAGAGATTGAACCTAGAAAATGCAGTGGTAAAGCACATGATATTGACTAAAAAAAAGTTTGATACAATTCAGGGTAAGATATCTGATGATTTGTATGAGAAGCTTGTAAATAGGAAGAAAAGAGCATCAGATGAAGATATCAGAATTAGAGAAAATATTGTGAGGAAGCTATGTGATGTGAGAGATGAAGATCAATTCAAACATATCATGAAGGATCTGAACACCCTTTTAAGAACCAAGAAAAGAACAATTCAGATTATGGGAGGCAAGTATGAAGAAATCAACAAGGAAACAAAACTTGCAATAGTTAAGATAATGACAGAAAATGCTGGAAAACCATCAGTTGCAGTAGAACCTGAAGAACAAGTAGAAGAAGTAGAACAATAAGATATTCCCTCTCCATTTGCTATCAACATTGAAGATGACTCTATGAATGTTGAAGGAAAAAAGATCACTTTGGATAGTGATGATAATCTATTTAAAAACCTTGAAAACATTGTTGACAATTTAGCTTTTGAAGAGTAGGATAGTGCCAAAGGAGAAGAGAAGACAAAAACCAAAACTGAAGAATCTAAAGAGACAGAGAAACAAGTATCTATTCCCACCCAAGAAGAAATCAGTCTTACACCTGAGATTGGTAAGAAAACTCAGATTGGTTTTATATTTGAGAGTTTGGGAAAATAAGTAGATGATGATCAGATGGAATTGATCACATCTTTGATTAAAATTATTGGAAAGAATAAGAAAGTGAAGAGCCTTGAAGGATGCCTAAAGGAGCTAACTAAGAAGTTAAAAGGCATTGTAACCACATAGATTGCAGAGGCTGACCCACTGGAAAAAGAAAAGAAAGTGATGAATACATTTGATGATGAGTTTACTAACTTATCTGATGTAGCTAAGGTGAAGGCACAAGCAGCCTATGAGGCCAAAATACTTTTGGACGTAACTCAGAACTATTAGGAATAAGGTGTCTCAACCTTGGATAATTCCTATTCTTATTATTTGCTTTGTAAAATGTATTTCTTGCAAATAATGTTGATGTGTCAGCATCTTGAATTGTGTGTAAGGAGATCATGGTTAAAACGGTTATGACGGATTCCTATGACACGTAAGAGCTATGTCAGGAAGATTCAATGACAGGTGAAGACATGTAGCAATTGATAAATTTGAGTACTGTACACTCTTCCCCAATTGTGGGGTTTGAGGCATCAGCCCAAAAAATTTTTTGGGGTTCCTATTTTCTCAGAGAATGGTAAAACCCTAATACGTTTATCTTTGGGAGTAGCCCTAAAAAGTGAAGCGCATGATATAAGATTTTTTAGGGTTGTGAAGAGATGTGATGCAAGTGTATGGTTGGAATGTTTATATGCTACCGTGATTTGTCTTCAAGGTTTTAGAAATATTCTGAAAGAACTTGCATTGCAAGTGTATTGTAAGCTGTAATAGTTTTGATCAATACATTGTGCAAGTTTTGGAGTGCTGGGGTTTTTACCGAAAGGTTTCCCCAGGGTATATCATTGTGTCATTCTCTATTTTTTTGTATGTATGGTATGTGGTTGCAATATCTTTGTTAAAGTAGTTAACAAATCTAAAATTGTAAGGATTTAAAAGAATTTGCACAATACTCTCCTATAGAGATTAGCGTAGGAAGTTGTTTCTGCACCTGAGTTTCCTTACAAGAACATCAAGAATGATATCAACAATCTTGATATCTGTATAAAAGACTTAAGAAGGAATTTAGATAGAGGAAAATCTTTGTACATTTAGTGTACAAAATCTAAGATCCTTATAGCAGAGGAAGAGCAGAAGATTAAGATCAAGGAAGCTGAAATTCAAACTAAGATAAACCTTCTTTCTAGCCCCAATATGAAGGTACTTGATGTTGAGAAGAAAATCTGCAAGATTTATTGTGAAATAAGGATTTTACAAGATGACAAGGATAGGAAGCTGAAAAGATTCACTCTTTTAAGAGAGCATGTTTCTATTAAATTGAGCATTGTTGAAGAACAACTGGAAGAATGTCTTTCCAAGACATCTTTTCAGAAGTTTAGTTTTGCGAATCTACAAGCTTGTGAAATTGTGTCTTATGGATTATGTGCACTACTTAGTGTTGCAGATTCGATTAAGAAGGCATGAGAGAAAGAGTTAGAGAACATGAAGATTAACTTTGCAGATTGTGTTGCAAGCCTACTGGCTTTGCAATATTGAATCAAGGTATAACTTTTGTTTGAACACAATTTTGTCACCCTCCTTACCTTTTTTTTTGTCATTGTTGTCAAAGGGGGAGAGATATTTAGCAGAAAATTGATAAGGATGTATACTCCTAGGGGGAGTATATTATGTTTATAAGATTTATGGAGTCATAAGGATAGTAGATACATATTTTGTAGTATGGCCACAATTTTGATATTTTTGAAATCTATGACTTAGCCAATTTTCTCATATGTTGCCACCAATGACAAAGGGGGAGATTGTTGGAAATTTGGTTGAGTTAGATTCATAGATGTTGTCATTATGGAAACATATGATCTACATGAAGATTGCATAGGTCAGAGAGCAAGTATGTCAGAGCGCAATGCAAAATTGTTTAAGTATGAGCTAGTGTTTTTGCCAGTGTACCCAATGATAGTTTTGATTAGCGATGTTGATCAGAGTAAGTTCAGTACTTTCACACTTGAACATAGATACTATGGTGACTATAAAAGACTCACCTAAGAGCACAAGTCAGTATGACATGTAAGGAAGAAGTTATGATAGTTTTACTGAAGACAGTGTTAAGTCGACAAGACAGAATATGAAGACATAATTGGTAAAAAGTTAAGGGATTATTTTGTTTATCAAAATAATGTCTTAACAATATAAAGGGATGACATCCTAGATGTTAACCATTGGGTAAAGATATTTTTTATAATATAAGCTGACTGAAAAGAGTTACTAGTCTTAATAACTTGTATAAATGTAATGTATGAAGAAGATGTAAAAAAGTGAACATTGTACATGATATGAATATAATAGTGATAGTGAAAAGGTAGCGAAGAGATATTGATGTGAAGTTGCAAGAAGTATAAGGTTATGTACCTTGACCTATTTTGTAATCAGTAAATATTGTATATTACTTGTTTTGGCAGTGGGCTCATCTAGTAATTATATTTTGTACTACCAACTCCTAGCAGGGTTGAGGCTTCTAACAAGGCCTATAGTCCCTTAATCAGGACTGAGACACTATATGCATGTAATAGGCTCCTAACAGGATCAACATCCTTAATAGGATACTTTTGATTAGTGGATCTTTGTGGGTACCATCCCCACCGAGGTTTTCCCTTGGCCAACATTTCCTCAAGAAGAAATAATGTGTTATGAGTTCTTTTGTTTTATTGTTATGCATGTTGTTTAGCTTTCTATGTTATGCATGCATTAAGATAATCTGTTATATCCATAATTGGGCAAAAGTAAAAGTTTTTAGAATACTGATTCACTCCCCCTCTCATTATTCCCTATTTCTAACATGCACTATGCCCAAGGTTATTGCATTTTTAGCATGTGATCTTCATTATTCATTCTTCTCTGATGTAATCTTGCTTGTTTCTTGACTAATCAGGTTTCCTACATTCTTCTTTCTTGTATCCATATGCATAACAGTTATAACAATAACCAATAAATGGTCTGAAAGGGGTTTTACCTCTAAAATCTCTTTTCATATATCCAGGCTTGTTGCATCCATAGCATCTACCTCTAAAAGGTCTGGTCTAATTTCTAGCTCTCTCAAGAGTAGGTCTTTCTTCAATCTTTTCTTCATGTGATTCTTCCCGAGTTTTAGAATATTCTCCTTCATTATATCCAATTCCAGTCATGTCACCTTTAGGTTTATGTCTCTCTCTTTGTTCATCACTCTTATCACTGCTCATATGTAACTTCTCAACATGTAATTTGGCTTGAGTGAGTTCACCTTTAATGATCTGATTGTATTTCTCCAATTCTAGGCATTTATCCTTGTAGTGATCAAGTTCAATATGCATTTCTCCCATATGTGTGTTTTCTCCTTTTAGAATCTCTTCAACTTTGTATCTTGCATCCTTTTCATGTTGAATCTCTTTAATCATTAGAAGATTAATTTGTTCTTTTTCTTTCTCCATCTTTTTTACTTGGTTTGATGTATCATTTTCTGAATCCTCCTTGATCTTTTCCATAAGGTCTTGTCTCTGACTTCTTGAAAGTTCAAGCTATTCCTTTAGTTTCTTGATAAAACCTTCTACTCTTCTTAATTTAAATTTCAAATCGCCATTCTTATCCTTTTCTTTGTCCAAGTCATCAAGTGCTACTTCAAAGTTTTCTTGCAAACTTTCTGAATCCATTCTGATCTCCCTTAAACTGTTACACTTTCTCTCCAAGGGCCAATAGTTTTGATACCAATTGTTAGGATTGAGTAATACAGAGAGGGGGGTGAATCAATATTACAACAATTTAAATTAAACTTAAACCAATTCTTAATAAACCATATGTATTTTGAAATGAAAAGAACATAAGCACATAATGCATAACTCATAACACCATTATTTGTTTTCGAGGAAACCTTGGCCAAGGGAAAACCTTGGTGGGGATGGTACCCACAACTATGCACTAAAATATAATATCCCTGTTAGGAGATCTAACCCTGTTAGGAGCTGAGTATTACATAGTACATTTCCTTGTTAGAGGAATATCAACCCTGTTAAAGACATACAAAACCCTGTTAAAGGTATACTGAGCTTACAACTCTTATAATCAACAATTCTATTACAAGAAGTGTTCTCAAGAGTGAACAATACAAGCATCTGCCATGCTTTGACAGTTCTAGTTATCGCTCTCAATAGTCTCTGTCAATCTCTAATCTCACATCTTCTATCAACCATTATTGATATCCCAAATTCACATCCATATCTCATACATATCTTGTACATCTATCACTTTCACAAAACACTCTTTACTTATATCTATTTAGTCGATCATCTAATCGACTCTCAAAAACAATACAAAACATAATAATTACTCATGTAAATAATAAGTATTGATTCAAAAATCTTGTATTACCAAAGTTTTGACAATATACAATCTTTGTCTGACTTATCACATTACCATTCCATCCAACATTCCCTTAATCATCGCGACTATTCATATTCCCTGTTTCACTATTCCTCTATGTTCACATATCTTCATATCACTGTAACTTACTAATATCAATACCAAAACACGTGTGTCCTTAACTAAAGGTCATACATGTCCCAAAATGTCTTCCTTTTAGCTCGCAAGCCATCACATAGCATATACTATCTTCACTGACCAAAATAATATTGCAGTACACTGTAAATCGGATTATGTACTTAGTCATTTTCATGACTGTGTCTCCAACACTCATACTTACTACATGCGATCACTATAACATATGTGCTTCCATAAATGACAACCCTCAAGTGATCCATAGTGCTCTCAAAACATCACTTGCCAACAAAAAATACTATGTGAATTTCATTCATGTTGGGAGAATAAGTATGATTTGTTGTTGAAACCTTGGTATGCAACTTTCAATCCGATTTAGAATCCTTCAATAAGATTCATATATAGGTAAGGCTTCCTAATTTGACCCTACAACTTTGGAATGATTATTTCTTTGAAGTTATTGGGAATACTTTGGGAAGATCTTTGGGTGTGGATGAGGGTTCTCAAGAGTTTTTCCATATGATTTTTGCTCGTATATGGTATAAATAGATATATTAAAAACCAACACTATCTACAGGGACATGGATAAAACATGTAGATTATGAAGGAATTCATTTTAGGTGTAGAAGACGCTTACAGACCAAGCATGTTGTTGCTAATTGCACAAAGAAGAGAGTTTATAAAAAAGGCTTCTTGGTGGAAGGAATGCTCTGAATAGTTGTGTAATGTGGAAAAAGGAAAAGCTAAAAAGGAAAAAATGATTGCTAAGCCTATTTTAGAAAATTCTCTAGTGGTTGTTGCAGATGT
Organism: Chamaecyparis obtusa; assembly: GCA_027943335.1. NCBI lineage: Eukaryota > Viridiplantae > Streptophyta > Pinopsida > Cupressales > Cupressaceae > Chamaecyparis > Chamaecyparis obtusa. Next base: position 289,963 of record BSBK01001071.1, on the reverse strand, counting down.
TGAATCAGGATAAGAGGATGTATTAGATCAACCTAATCTGATCACAAAGCCTGTAGAAAAATTTAATAACAACTCTTTGAGGAATAAATCTACATCTATGATGATTAACTAGGATAAGTATCCTATTTTGTCTGAGAGGATAGATCAAACTTCTTCTCCCAAGGAATCAGATGGAAAAGTGCATCAATTTAAGCCCAATGTAGTCACTAACAAGGAAAATGTAGGGGGAGGAGGGGACCATGATGGCGATTCTTTGATATGGTAGAAAGAGGTTGCTAAGATGGAGGAGGGTTGGAAAGTTGTGAAAGGGAGAAGGGATAAAAGAGTATAATGAAAGGTTAACCTTAACATGGTTCTTCACTCTCAATCTAAGGGTGAGTGTCCTAGTAATAATTGATTGTATAACCTAAACATTAATGGGTTTTATATGAGGTTTCTTCTCTTTGGGGAGGTGGATCCCTATTTTTATCCACCCCTAGTTTGGGCTAGGCTAAAAACCTAGACATCCTAATAAAATAAACCAACTTTTTACTGACCAAAAAATATTTAAGAGGGAAGGAGAGATGGAAATGTATATTGAAAATAGATTTGGGAATAAGGGATATGTAGATGGATAGATAGGGAAGGAGAGGGAAAGGAGAAATAGAGAGAGGGGAGAGGGAAGGAGGGACGAAGGGGGTAGAGAGAGGTAGGGAAGGAGACATGAGTAAGTAGAGAGAGAGAGAGAGAGAGAGAGAGAGAGGGAGAGAGAGAGAGAGAGATGTGTGTGTGTACACACACATATAAAGATATGCTATAATCTTGGTGATTATTTAGAACTAAGTTTGAGAAATTATAATATTTAGAACTTGAGGAGAGAGAATAGAGTGATATAGAGACATGTAGAGGGGGGAGAAGGAGAGTGATAGGGAAATAGATAGGTCCAGAGATTGTGGGAGATAAAAAGCATGAGATAGAGAAATATCAAGAGAATAATGATATGCACCTACTAATTACTATAATTTGACAAAGTCTAAAAATAAAATATCCTAAAAATCTAGAATTTCCATTATGACTCCAAGAGATCTGAAACCATTCTCAAACATCCTACCAATATATACATCAAATATAACTTAAAGTATAAGAAATGTAAAAGACATATTTTAAATGTCACTTACACTTTAATTGTTATATTTTCATGTATATAATATGGTGAAAAATTCTAAGGGGAGGACAAATGAATTATTATTCAAAACACATGTGCTTTTTGGAACTAAAAGCATGAGTGTATTTTGCCTTGCATAAGGCACGTGCATGTTTTGGCTTGTACTTAGGCTTGGATGACAAGTTAAAGTTTATATTTTATGTATATATTATGATGAAAAAAATCTAAGGGGTGGACAAAGGAATTAGCATTCAAAATGAATGTGTTTTTCTTTGCACAAAACACGTGCACATTTTGGCTTGTACTTAGGCTTGGATTGTAAGCCTTAGGCTTGGGAGGTTCATTTGCCTTATTTTTACATGATCTTTTCTTCCACTCTCTTTTCTCAACTTGCTCATCATTAGGTTTACACAACATATATCTAGCCTTATTAAAATCACCACCATAATTTTACACATCTTCTAAGCTTGCTAACCATACATATATTTTTAGATTTGAATTAGATTAACATATTTATTTTAATTTATTTAATAATGTTTCTATAGTTATCAAAGATAGATGTGTTACATTTTTGAATAACTTTTGACTTGTTTGTCCAAGTTTAAAAAAATTATATATAATATTGTTCTACATGTCATTCTTTACACATTAATTTTTGTTTGCATTTTTTATTACTTTTGTGCAAGTTATGTGATACCATGTGCACACTCAATGATGTGATTTTCATGATGCATTGACTTTGAAAAGTCATAAAAATAGTCAACAAAAAAATATAAAACTTCTAATGCTCACTCTTAACTATATTCCTACTAATGTGTTTTTTAAAATACTAAATGCAACTAAAAAAAAAGAGGGGCGCACACCAAACACTGCATTATGTTTTCCTAAAAAATATGAATATTCTTGTGTGCATAAAGAATTTGATCCTCTTGATCTTATCTATTTTTGAAAACCTTAAGAATTTTAGAAACTAGATTTAGAGTACTACAATTCTTGTTCTTTTGATATCTACAAATTTTGAGTGCACGAGTCTCAAATTACTACTCCAAGTTTAGGTAATTGATTTATGAAAAAATGGCCACTTGAGACTTCCTTTTTGTATACCATCTTGGTACACATACCCAAACTTAGATATTTTCCATACATGTCAATAATCATATTTTGATAAGATTTTTCTATAAGAAACATAAATTGCACACAAGGGATGAAAAAAGTGGACTTTCCCCCTCTATTATAAGATCATGTTCTTGAAATTACAATCTACAATAATATAAGATATGTAAAGAAGACTTTAGGAGGTTGTGTGTAGTTAGTAGAACATGTACTGCACCTTCAAATATTTCTCTCTACATAAGTCCACGATATTTAAAATAGTAGTGAATGGCAACAATATTTTATGATGGTAATTAAACAATATAAATTTCATGATGTTATGGAGTCCATGTCTAGCACATAATGAAATTGCTAATGGTAATCCTGAGTGATCATTTGACTTTCACTAATCTAAAAATATTTTTAATATTGCAAGTAGTGTAAGTAGAAATGTTGTATTGTAACCTTTGTAACCATGTTGACATGTTGAAATTATTTATGAATGGTATACTTTTCTTTACTAGGTTCTTTTTAATAATTTTAAACATTATTTTTTAGAAAAAAGAATATTGTCACTAGTGTTAAACAGATTACTACATATATACCATTGTAAAGTGTTCTTTAATAATCCAACCTTAATAAATAATTTACTATAATTTATGTAATATCACATTCTATATGTAAGATACTTTCTATTTAACAAAGTATAATAAAGGGCTCAATTTTTTTATTCTTATTCAATTTAATGCAATTAAAAAATTTTCAAGGCAATATTTATGAATACAAATCAACAAATTAATGTTGCTCATTTCATTGTAAATGTGAATACAACAACACAAAGGCATTTGGCTTGTGGCAAGATGCAAGTAGCACTAAAAATGAGCAATGCCGCTATAAATTAGCCTTGTTGGACCACCAAAAGTTCTAATATTATAATATTATGCTTATGCTCAAATTTAAATATACTTTAACTTCTACCCATTATTTTGCTTTCCCCAATGATCAATTGTTGAAAAAAAAAAGTAAAATGTAGTTGATTATTTAGCACAACATAATTTAATTGGAACAACCATTGCTTCATTCTCTTAGAATTGAACCTAAATTTTAATCATTCACAATCATTAGTTTCATTGTTAACAAAAAATGCAATTTTCTTATTATGTTGTGAAATTGATTAGCTCAAATCAAAATATGATTACCTCTTGCAACACATCCATTTTTTTGGTAAGTCTAACTCCAAGTTATGTTTAATTGAAATGCCATGTCAATTTACATATCTACGATATTACCAAATTGCCACCTCATAAAGAAACACAATAGAAATGTTCTTCAAGAATAATCAACTATTGAGATTCATAATATCACAAATTGTATTAAAGCTAAAAAAAGAGTTCTTGGACCTTTCTATAATAGTATAGATGATTATCATATACTAATAACCAAACTCACCACTAACAATCCATGCAAATTGTTATTTTGTTTTTATGACCTTTATAATAAAGCACTTTTATCACACAAACAAAAAAATGATTTGCACAATACACAAAAGATATGAGAAGAGTGTAAAACCAACACTCCCATTAAAACAAATGCTAGTTGATTATAAAGGAGTACATTGATGTCAACAATTACATTGAAGTTATAGAAGTTCTTGGAATTCACTATAAAACAATAAACACATTCACATTCTTTAAAGCCCATGTTGTTGAGCTTGAATGCAATCAACAAACTTAACATTAGAAATCCATGAACAATGTTATTTTCATTTAAATTAGCATTCCAACAAAGCATTCCCAATACACGAATAAAAAAAAAACTATGGAGAGGACATCTTTTGTTTGTTGCAAAGTCAAAATATTAAGTAAAGCGTGATCTAGTTGGTTTTAAAAATAAACACATTCACATCCTTTAAAGCCCATGTTGTTGAGCTTGAATGCAATCAACAAACTTAACATTAGAAATCCACGAACATTGTTATTTTTATTTAAATTAGCATTACAACAAAGCATTCCCAATACACGAATAAAGAAAAAACTATGGAGATGACATCTTTTGTTTGTCACAAAGTCAAAATATTGAGTAAAGCATGATGTAGTTGGTTTTAAAACAAACTATTTTTTTGAATTGTAGACATTTCTATTAATATAAGAGATAAAGTACACTATTCACACAAAAAGTAGGAGGATACAAGATCACCCCCTAAGAGTCATGCAAAAAAACATTTAGAGAACCAAAAAACACACTGACAATGCCCAAAAACAGAAACACAAGCTAAGCTCAGATAGCTGACACTACAAATAGGCTGCTAAATGGCTAAAGTAGTGGTTGCGGGTGACAGAGGTGGATCTTTGTCCTCCTTGAGACCCCATACATTAGAGGGGCCAAAATTAGTGTCTGGGAGGGATCGCCCTTCTTAAAGAAAACTATTTGATTTCCTTGCCTAAAATATAATTCCTTCCCTAAAATAATTTTCCTTGATTAACCAATTTGATCGCCAAACCTATTTTTTCCTTAAATAAATGTTTCTACTAATATATAACCTCACTAAATCACTAAAAATTTCAAAATGCAATTTATTATACAACACACCTTACTTTAAACATATCAACAACTTTACATGCTCTCCAAACTAAATCTATATCATTGAAAATAGAAGTTGCAATTATATAATTTATTTTCCCTTCTATAAATTTTTCAAAAGAGAATGCTAATGACATTGTTCAAAATTAGACAATTTATCACCGAATTATGAATTGAGTCAAATATAAATTTAATTTTAATTCATATCTCATTAAATTGCTTTAATACATAACATAAACTTATTTATTTGTTTAATATCCAAAACTACAAACTTTCCACAAAACAGCTTCAATAAACTGACTCAAAAATTACATTAAAGTTGCTAAAACAGATTTGGTCTTGCCAAAACATATCTAACGTCTGCCCTGCAAATAGTTCTTCCTCTACAGCCCTTATTTGTGAAAGCAATTATCCCGCATGTAGATGCAAAAGCTCTGATTTGTTCAATTTGCGTGGTCTAAAATTGACCTGCATTCGATCTAAGTTCACAATTATTTGTTTCTGAGTTCTAAATGATATTCTGTGATGCTCAAATTACAATTGAAAATAGATTTCTCGCACATCTGGAAATGGAATTCTGCGAGCAGATTGCAAGGATACCGAGTGACATTACTGACATCAACTTCGCACAAAGGCTGGCAGCGATATCGGAATGCATATGTTTATCTTTTCTTCACATATCCACAAATATTACAGAACGAGATGGTTAATGATTATGAGAAAAATCTCCAATGATGGTAAAGCTTGTAAGACAGGGTAAGTGCAAACTTATGCCATTTTTTCAGTTAAAGCATCAAGGGGTTACTACAAAAGCACAACATATTTGCGTCAGTGAACATAACATTGTAGACTACATTCATTTCTTGCAGAGTTGCATTAAGGAGAAAGACATAGTAGGGGGGAAATTAATGCACGCTCGCATAAATGTGATAGGGTTTACCTCAAATACAGTTTTACATAATGTGGTGGGCAATATGTATGTGAAATGCGGGAATGTGGAGGACGCTCGCAAAGTCTTCGATCGAACTCCTGATCGAGACGAATGCTCGTGGAGTGTCATGATTTCAGGTTATGCAGCGCAGGGCTTTCAACACAAAGCATTGGCACTCTTCCAGCAAATGCAGACAACAGACATTCAGCCTAGTCACTTTACCTATTCCGGTGTTATTTCTGCATGTACATCTCTTCAACAAGGTATGGAGGTCCATGGACATGTGATTAAAACTGGGTTTGAGTGCCATGTTTCTGTGTGCAATGCCCTTGTCGATTTGTATGGAAAGTATGGATGTATCGTGGATACACGCCGAGTGTTTGACAAAATGTCTCTGCAAGATGCCTTGTCTTGGACTATTATGATTGCTTCTTATGCAAGGGGAGAACATTACGAGGAAGCGTTGAACCTGTTTCGGCAAATGAAGCAGTCAGGCTTCCAGCCATGTCAGTTTGTATATTCAGGTGTGCTTTCGGCATGTGCACGTCTGGGATTGGAAAAAAAAGGTATGGAAATCCATGATGAGATCATCGGGAGGGGATATGAGCTTCATATCTCTGTAGCCAATGCTCTGATAGATATGTATGTGAAATGTGGAATCATACAAAAGGCGCGAGAATTGTTTGAAAAATTAACCCAACGGGATGTTGTCTCATGGACTGTGATGGTTTTGGGTTATACAAAGCAAGGGTTTGCTGAAGAGGCATTGGCATTGTTTTGGAAAATGAGAGAAACAGGATGCAAGCCTAATGAGCTCACCTTTGCTAGTGTTCTTCCGGCAGTTGCTAAAATGGGATCTCTCAAGCTCGGTATGCAATTCCACGAAGAGATATTAAGATGTGGATTCCAGTCTTATGTTTCAGTGGCCAATGCATTGATGGATATGTATGCAAAATGTGGTTGCATAGAGAAGGCACAGGATGTGTTTGCTCAAATGCATCAAAGAGATGTGGTTTCATGGAATACGATGATTACAGAACTCGCAAGTCACGGATTTCTTGAGGAGGCCCTAAAACTGTTTAACGAAATGCCTCGACGAGATGTGATATCTTGGAATGCAATGGTTGCAGGGTTTATGCAGAATGGGTTGGTTGAGGAAGCTGTGAAACTCTTTAACAAAATGCCCGAAAGAAGCATCATCTCGTGGACAACAATGATTGCAGGGTTTGCACATAATAGAAATCTTGATGAGGCCCTGAAGCTCTTCGAGGAAATGGCTTTACGGGACACCGTCTCATGGAACGCAATGATTGCAGGATTAGGGCAGAATGGCTATGACGATGAGTCCCTGAAGCTTTTCCAGCAAATGCACTTAGCTGGTGTAAAGCCAAACTCGAAAACCTTTGCTACTGTGCTACCTGCCTGTGCAAAATTGGCAGCTCTAGGACTCGGGGTGGAAATCCATGAAAATGTAATAAGAAGTGGATTTCAATCAGATGTTCTTGTGGGTAATGCCTTGATATCTATGTATGCAAAATGTGGTGACATTCAGAAGGCAAATCAAGTATTTGAAGGAATGCATCTAAGAGATTCAGTCTCTTGGACATCGATAATTACGGGGTTTGCGATGCATGGCTATGGCAAGAAAGCTCTTGAACTCTTTGAACAAATGAAATTTTCTGGTATGACACCAGATCATATCACCTTTCTCAGTATTTTGTCTGCGTGCAGCCATGCAGGTTTAGTGAATGAGGGCTATAAATACTTCGATTGCATGAGGGCGTATTATAATATCAGCCCTACAATGGAACACTATAGATGTATGGTTGACCTTCTTGGGCGTGCTGGCCGTCTGGATGAAGCAATCGATTTCATTTACAAAATGCCAGTAAAACCCAACGTCGCCATCTGGAATTGTTTGATGGGTGCTTGCAGGATACATACTAATGTGGATTTAGGAGAATATGTCGCAGGACAAATTTTTGAATTGGAGCCTTTAAATGCTGCACCTTATGTGCTTCTTATGAACATCTATGCTGCGGCTGGCAGGTTGAGTGAGATTGAAAGGATACGGCAAATGATGCGTGACAGGGGCGTTAAAAAGACACCCGGATATAGTTGGATTGACATCAATAAACATGTAAATGCTTTTCTCGTAGGCTAAAGGTCACACAGAAAACCCAAGCAAAGGTCGCGACATTATCTTGGAAGATCAATCTATTCCTATTTAAGCTCTGTGATGAATAAATTAATGAATATGGGAGTGAATTCTTTTGACACCAACTAGATTGAATAGCTAGTTCTATGATTCAGGTAGCTATATGACTGTAAACGTTCTCCTCGAATAGCTAATGAGACATCACATGACTTTAGTGGTCGAAGGCAAATCCCCTTGGGCTATCAGAAAACTGTATGTGAAAGTCTCACTCTGGAGTCTGAATCAAATCTTTCTCTATGATTTTTTAATGAAAAACTGCTCTCAGGATGCAAATCTTAGTTTTGTGGAAAAATTTCCACTCACAAGATAAAAACTGAAAATCTTGAGAGTATCATCAGAAGATAAGATAAGAGTGTGCCCTACTCTACATCAGCAACTGAAGTCAGCTTCTCTCAATATCTGAGAACAACTGGAGGGATCAATAATTGACAGTATTGGAAGAGATATACATGTACAATTTCCAATTTCTTGTGGACCACAACAAAAGATTGAAGGGCAGAACCAGAAATTTAAACTACAATTCTGAAAATTCCAGCAGAACCATCTCAAGATCCAGTAATTGCAGAAGTAAAAACTTGGGATTATTCTCAAACACTGTAAAATTGAATGACCCGAAAGATTACTACAGCATTTTACGTTCAATATAACAAAGGCTCGGCTCTACAGGAGCAGAAGTGATTGGAGTTTGAGATGTAAATCCTATTACTCTCAATTAAATTGAAGCCTACCTACAAAGTCTCCAGATCATGGAAGCGGGGTCAAACCTGAAATCTTCAGATATCTCTCAACTGCTCTTTAAATGACTGGTAATATTTGGGTGTCTACACATGATTCTTGAATTCCATGCACAAGACTCGAATTGTTGTATTGCTTGTTAAAAATTGGCTATGACAGGTTCAGCGATGAGAAAGTACAAAGCTTTACTCTTATTAGTTATGCTGGTGCATCTTATATATATCACTATAGTCTATATTGGTATGTGATAGGCTACTAGTTTAGCTTAAAGTCTCAGTTTTATGTTGTCTTCATAGCTCTTCCACAGAGACCGGCGTAGATTATTCTGCAATTTTAAGATGCAGAATTGTATCAAGAGCTGAAGATAGATGTGAAGAAGGAACAAATTACCTGCCACCACAGCAAGGCAATTTTAATGCCATTTATGCTGTTAAAAAACTACCCTGCCTCAACAGAATGTTGTAATCTTGGAGTGTGCAGCCACCGCCATTTGAAGCCGAATTTCTAGCCCAGATTGTTGCACGAGAAAATGAACCAGAGCTCAGTTTTGTTTCATATTAATGCTTATTCATGGAATGTTTTTCTGCCCTTCGATTTGTACTATTTCGAGAAAGCCCACCTAGTTCTGGAAGAGTTTTGGTAATCCAAGATCTCAGATAAATAAAACGGAAGGCATTTTTCCACTCTCTTTGCATAGCTCGTCTGCAGTAGGATATCATAACCATCTACTATCCTTTATATCACCTTCATTTATGCACTTAGGTAAGAGATCAGTATTCATTAAAGTAGGCATTATCCTAAGTACTTCATTAATCCATACTCATTTTGACACACTATGTAAACATAAACCAACTATTGAACATTGCAATCAAGTTACTATCTATTTCATTGATTCATAATTGTTCATTATTTATTATTTTGATTACTAATCTATCATTTCACAATAATGTTCTTTGAACCTTTTATCAAGAGATAATGCATTCTTTCCTATGTACATGAATGCATAACTATATCCTTTATAGATGGAAACATAAGAGAATAGGAGAAATATGAACAAGTAACATAAACCACTTTCTTTTAATGCTGATAACATGTCCAATCTACCAAATTCTTTCCCCTTTTCTTTTACCTAGAGCTACCCATTCCCTTAAACATTGCTTGAAATGGAATTGCATCAATATACATCATTATGCCACATACATATGACTCCCTTTTGGAGATTACAATTACATGAATACATATACATTAGTACATCTCAACATGATACAATATACAATATGAAGTCTTCAACTACAAATTTGGAAAGGAACATGTGCAAGGATAATCTAATAGACCATGAACAACTCTTCAATATGATAAAGATTAACCACCCAACCACGTGGAACCAATAGGCCCACTCCCCCAAGCTAGGAGATAGAAACCAAGGCCCCACATAACAGGAAACAACTAGAACACACCTAAGGTGGTCAAAACCCTTCCTAGAAACAAAGCATGAAATCGAAATAGACCACAAGTCAAACAGGACTACCAAAGGCAAAAGTAAATACTCTAGGCTGCAACTAGGTGAGTGTCATCACATAGCCCCACCCCTTGGGTTATCCTAGCAGTCAACTCTAGGCCCCGGCCCCCAAGTAGGCACATTGCGAAATTGAACACCTTTCATGAAGACAAGGTTGTTTGATTGAGCCATCTCTATTGACACCTTCTCCCACTCACATCCCTAACCTGTACTAGCGCTAGAAGCATGAGTGAGACATCAATTAATCTTTTTAGTGTGTATTCTCCACATTCCCAATTCATTTATTTAAGTTATCACTTGACTAAACAATTCACCAATGAGTTACCCTGGCAGCCACTTATGGCCCCGACCCCCATTGAGAGCCACTCACCTATTGCACCTAGTTTCTTTACCCAAGAATCCAAGCATATCAAATGTATCATGAAATCATGTCATAAGAACATCAAAGTATCACAATTTTAGGTTTAGTTATTTACTTATTACCCCTAATGCTCTAGGCAACTCTACACCCCCATACAAGAATTCATATTGATTCAAATGCATAAAAAGATATCAAAGTGCACCACACATAATATCACAACAATATTTAGAATGTACTGAAGTCATATTCATCCAAAATCAGGTCCTAATAGCCTCTAGTCACCATACAAACCCCTAAAACTTGGCAATTTTCTTAAACTAATTTATTTCAAACAATGGTTAAATGCAAAGAATAGTAATTAATATCTTCTACAAATACTTAATGATCTAATCGCTTTAGTGAGAATTAATAAAACATGATTATAGACTCTCCCTCCAATTTTTATGAAGATCCAATGGTGGGAGAGAGAGTTATGGCTTCTAATCTAAAACTAAAAATCCTAGTAGGGGTTCAAACCCACCTTCACCAAAATGGGTGTAACTTTCTCAAACCATAACAAAAATCCACCAAACCAATGGCATATGAAAGATAATACAAAGACCTATCTCTGATATCAATTTTAGACTTGTACATGACCGAACTAGTATGTACCATATAGATAAATATGGCTGAATAATCAAAACAAAGGATGGACAAAAATAATCCAACAAAATATATATAATAGGAAATTAATTGGACCCTAGAAAGGAAATATGAGAGATAACCATTTAATATCCCTTAATTTCCTTGCTAGATAATCAATTAATCAAAACTCTAGACCCAATTTCATTTATGCAAATAACAAATTTCCAAAAATAGGTTGGTAGAAAACCTAGGAAAACACAACAATTTTCACCAAAATGAGCTCAAAGTTTCAGATACTTCTAGGAATGAAAAATATAGATATCATGCATTATTAAAACATATAAATGACTCCATATTTCACCAAGTAAATAATATCATTGGGGAATTCAATCCCTACCTTGGGTCCTGTGAAGATTCAACCAAAAAAGGAAGAAGAAGAAGACAATGAGAGGAAGATGATCCAAACTTGAAATGCATCATGCAAAACCCTCTCCACTTTCAAAAATATCCATGAAAGAAAGTTCAAATCGACCACAATAACTCCCTCTCTCAACCATTGAAAAATGTCCCTCTCCCAAAGGCAAAGAAAACCATGAAATCTTCAAGAAATGTGCTAACAAGCTCTCCCTCACATCTCATAAATTTTTCTTCAAAATTTCCATGAAAAGTACACCCAATCTCTCCTCAAGGCTCCAACAAAAATGCCCCCAAAAGAAAAAATGGAATCCATACAAATAGATTTGTCAAAGGTTGAGAGGAAAGGTAACCAACTCCCAACCAACTCTTAACTAAAGGGCATTATTAAATAACTTAATATTATTGTAAACACACAACCATTTCTTACTCAAATATAACTATAAAGCTTTTATACTCGTTCATACACACATATAATATTATCATAATATGTTACATATAAGGTATGAATAATTACATCAATATCTATGTATATATATAACCTATCCACATAAGTAATAATTAATAACTTATAAGATCACAAATTTCCATTAAGAGATAAATTAATCCTGTAATGCACCACCAAGGAACCCTTGGAAACAAAGGAGTTAAATATGTACTAAATAATTTATTTTTTTGAAACATAGTATAAACATTACATTTGAATGTGCATCCCTTAACCAATACATAGCAATAAACCACAAGATAAACATAACATAACGAACATCACATGTTCGTACACAAGAGGAAGGCTTCACAACTCTTCCAAAGGTTCCCAGACAACCCTTAACATGCTCAAAACATAGAACACACATTCCTGAGACCGCCCTTCATGGACCTGGGCAACATCCACAGATCATAAGAGGTAAGCTGACTGTAAGAATTCATGGCTAACAAAATGGACACAATATCAAGTTTAATCCCACAACTCAAAGATTCTTTTTAAGACCAAAGTAAATGTTCCTAGATGATTAACCATACAAGCTCATTCCTTTTAAATCATAATTGTAATCAAGAAGAAAACCACCATCCTCAAATGATAGTGTTAAGGCCTGGAAGGAGTCCAAGAACTCTCTGAAAACCCACTCAAATACATTGGTCCAACACCCCGATCTCCAAACCACTTAAAAAGACAAACTAGGTAGAAACAATGAAGGTAGGAAGAGACGTTGATCTGTGATACAGAGATCCTGATATGTGATTGGTGAACTTTCGAGCCAAAAAAGTCTCAGTGCAGTGAGGTTGGAGAAGCCAATCAATAGGCAAATATGTTGAACAATGTAGACATTGATCCATGTAGATGTCGATTCATGAATAATGAACCTTTTGAGACCAAAAAGTCTCAGTCTAGAGAGGCAAAGATGTTGATCAGCGTAAACGCCAATCTAGGAACTTAGCCAAAATGCAAAGCGTGAAAGCCTGTGACCTATGTCAACTCTAACATACAGATAAAATCAACTAGCTCCACACCGGGGAGTACTAGAACAAAACACATCAAGTTTGTAGTAACTCGATTACATCCAAAATACATAAATTAGTGCATTAAGGAAACTAGCTAATCAAGAACATCAATGTGCATAAACCAATACGTATACAATTGCACATACAAAGTGAAACAATCTCTCAAGCTCCAAGTCTCTGTAGCTAGAGGACATTCATCATTTGTATACTGATCCCAGTAGTGGTAAAGTACAATGCCACCCTACCATGTGGAACCCTCAGGCCCATCCCACCGTCCTTGCGAAGATAGCAACCTGACCACAAACACATGGTCACCAAACACACCAAGAAAGCTACACTCATTCTAATCAGATGAAAGGCTCAAGGACAATGCAAGGTCCAAGTATAAACACAATGCAAGTACATATAGAAAGTAGATAGAGGTCACTACTCAAACTAAATAGAGTATAATGTGGATACTTGGGAATGGAGTGTCATCACATGGCTCATGTAGGCTTGTGCGGCTTCGAGCGACTCTTCTCTCGTCAAAGATGCTCTACTTAGCCATATCAACATATGCATATGGAAAGGCTACACTGTACCATATCAACATCCTCATATGACGACAAGGTAAAATGCCATATCAATGTTCATAGATGACAAGGCAAGGACATACCATATCAAGGTCCTTAAAAGATGGCAAGGTAGTCACATTTAATCTTACATTAAGTTTTATCCCCATTAATTGTTTAAGGCTATCAATTATTATTAGAGACTTAAGAAAGGTTACCTTGGATCCCCTTTGTACTCTGGTCCATCTTGAAGAGCCACTCCATCCCACTACTCAACACAATCCATCAAAGGCAAAAATGCACAAAAGGCTCACAAGTCCAAAAATCCCACAATGTATCAAATGACTCAATTGGTCTCAAACCAAAAGTAAGGGTCCCAATGGGATCCCATCATGAAACTCTCAAACTGAATTGTGATGTGGTCTCAATCACCAACATCACACACTCCAAATGCTCTCATAAACAAACACGGAGTCAAGATTCTCAAGAAGGAAAACACAATACAAATGCACATGACAAACTCAATCAGGCACTTTGTCGAGAGTACGGATTTGTCCACAAATCCTGAAACTACAAAGAAAAACCATAAAGTGGTTGAAAACATGGAGGAAAATCCATTCCAACATTTTTAATATGTCGATCATACCAAATGACAAATCTGCGTGCCATGCAAATTGAGAAAAACCCAAAAATGCCCAAAAAGCAAACATCACAAAATTCAACAAAATCAAAACAAATTTGTCCTTAGGTACCCAACATCACATTTATCAAATAACAATCCATTTTTTAGCACTTTATGGAAATCTGATAGCATAACTACGCTAAACCCCCAAAATCAAATGGGAAAAACACAAAAATGCTCACACCCACCCAACCAAGTGATGAAATCAAATACAAATGTGGGGGAATACTAATTCTCAACCCACCAAACTAAAGCAATTGATTTCAAATGAGAAGATAGATCAAATAAAAAATTGTGAGTTGCCCTACCTCACACAATATAGTGTAAACCCAAATGGAGAGCAAAAATAGAAGACTCCACAGAAACACAAATGACTCCATAGGAAGTTGGAGATTTGCGGCACAAATCCAACAACTGCTCCATGCTCAAATCCTCAAATCCAACAATTGGATTTTACCCAACAAGGAAAAATTTGATTTCTCCAATGCAAATTTGGAGCAAATCACAATTTTTCTCACAAATCCAAAGTGATAAGTGAGTAAAAATAACTCACTTTAAAATATAAATCACTTTTCCCAAAAGTGACTTTCAAATAGTTTAAATAAAATATTTTCCTTTTTCCCAATTATATAAAATTGATTCCAATTAATTGGATCCCAACTATGGAAAATTTTCTGCTAAATGAGAATAATATTAAAATCCCCAAAATACATTAAAATTGATATTTTAATTAAATCCTTCTGTGACAAATGCGAGAACTCTAAATGCACAGACAATCATTGATTTATAAAAATGCAATATGAATCTGGATTTACCAATACGTACCAGAGGGAAATAATATAATAATACAGATACATTCATGTCCATACATGGATGACATTGGCTCAATATGAAGGGCCAAAGTTACTATCTCCTGTGCCACTGCTGAGGATACAGACACATTGAAATCCTGTAGCTCAAGAAGAATGTGTCTAGTACCTGTTCACTAAAACAAGTAAACATAAAGTGTATATATGCTCATGATACATATAACTGAAGCACATAATATACAAGATAAAAAAACAACAAAGGAGAATGACACCATTGTGTGGACCTCACGAATGAGTAACTGCGACTTCAACTACGTCGTAACTCCACAAAGGGCATAATGCATAGCAATTGTGTGAACATAGAGGTGAACAATATCTCATTAAATTAACATTTCATCATAATCTAAACATCTCATTTAAATATAAACATTTAAATAATCATTCTACAAAAATATGAACATAAATCAGTGAAAGTAAACAACTGAAGTTTCCAATAGCATATACGACACAATATCAATGAGTCCAATAAAATCATCCCGATAATCATAATCAATAGTCTCAAATGCAAAATATATCATATATCATCATAAGGCATCATGTCACATATGATCATCATGCAAATATGATCAAACTAAAATAACAACACAATCTATCAATCTATCACAACCAAGATAGTGACAACCAAAACAATGAACTGTCATTGATGCATCTCATCATGCCAATCATCACATAACAATAAACCAAGAATATATCTTGGATCAAAATCATCATAGAACATAATGAAAATACGAGAGACACAATAAATCTCCCTGAATAACCTATGCATATAAAAAAGATAATTAAGGAAAACACAAAACAAGGTTATTGTCCAACAAAACTTTAAACTAGGAGGCCTAATCCTTCCTACATATAAAAAAAATGAACTTCAGGATATATTTTGATCCAACTAGATTTCCATATTTATCATCACTATCCCTTTTAACACTAGTGCACTAGACTTTTCTAGTCCTAATAAACAACTAGTGAAAGATATGTAGTTAACATTATGCACCTTTTTAAGATATTATTAACTATATGTTGGGGGAGTGAGGGTAATTATTCATTGAATATTGTGTTTCTTTCATCATTTTTACCTTTCTAGGGGTAACTAGCCCTATAATTATGTATCATTACATATTGTTTCGTTGTGCCTTCATTCTTATTTATCGACATGCTTGTACATTACTATTAATATTAGATTATTATATCTTCTAAGTTATTGTTGCATTCAAAGGAATCACGCCTTTCCCCTAGACTACTATGCTTATTATTGTCCTACCTTACATCAAGGGCATCAAGTTTTTCCCCTTTACACCTTATTTTATTTCCTTGCACATGCAAGAATATTACCTTGTAATGGGTAAATCCACATTCATAATATATATTGACACACTCATGTGACATAATCACATCTTGAGAATTATATTTACCATATTAGGGGGCATCAAGAATTATGCCTTCCACATATTACTAGCTACTTTTCATGCACTAACATCTTCACAAATACTATATGATTGTTGTATTACCTATACTAATGCACGTGTTCCTGCTCTTAGATGCCATATTGAGGGAATAGGTTTCTCTAGTGTCTTACACTTATCCATGGGTTTTCTTGGCCATGGAGGACCTCATCACCATCCTTTATTTTTCCATGTCAAGAGAAACATCATTATGCCTTGTTACCATACTTAAGCAATGATCTTACAATTCTTATCATTTCATATATCTGGATTCTTATTATAAAATGTATTCATTTTTAACACTTATCACTTCTATATTTTAGGCACTATTTTCCCTCTAGTACAATCCTTCTATCTTATGGACATAAATAGTTATCAGGTACATGTTCTATCAATAAAAATTTCATGCCAAAATGTGTAGATAGTTATAAGAACCTATAAAGACTCATCTTTCGTACATGACTTCCTTGCAATTCTCATGATTTATAACCCATTGAGCATCAAATGGTGTAGATCATTATATGTTTTCTTACAAGATATCATTTCAGATTATTATAGGAATTTCCTATTTCACAAGTGGTTATACTTGACCTCAAGTATAATTGATTATCTCCAAATAATGGTTGTTGGCAATAAGATTTATGGCAATTGTATTTTTTCATGATTTCCTTATAGATTCCACTCTAAAAATGTTTATCCTCTATTTTGTGGGTTACTATGGAGAGTAAGTGAAAAATAAAAAATATTCATGATCACACCCCATGTACAGGATTCATTACTTTGGAATTGAGCCTTTTGTATCCTTGAGGGTTTGAATAATTACTTAATATGATATTTGTGAACTTGCTACATACTTTGAGATGAGTGATCATTCTAGGATCCCCATGTATTTCGAAGTAGGGGAAACTTATGATGGTTAAATTTGTACACCCATTCCATTTTCCATTTAGTTTTGTTCTCTTTTTGGGAGAGTTTCTTAATACAAATAAATATTGGCAAATAGTACAATCTTGTACAAAATGGGGCTCGTTCCCCTATCCATAACTATCCTTATGCAAGTAGATTCACACATATTGTAAATATCCCACCTTTTCATAGTTATATGGACATAATTTGATACATCCATAAATTTTAAGCCTTTGATGTATTAGACTTATTCATATACCTACCTAAACATAGCTATTAACCATATAAATTTGGAACTTTGTTCGCTCTAGGTCATTTTTTATAATTGAAAAGGTTGACCCTTTTATTGTAGTCTTGGGCCTTTTTTTTTTAAAGATTTAAATTCACAATGTGGCAAACTAGCCCCCTTTAGTTTGTACCCTTGGGATTTAAAATAAATACACGATTTTGTGAAATTTAATGATATGTTCTCATATTCAAAGGAGTTTAATGCATTACTTTTTATCATCTAATGATATCTTTATCCTTCAATATTTATACACATATCATCCACATTTCATTAGTTTAATTTTATGTAGTAACAAGAAATTAAATCTAAACAATTATTCTAGGATCATATTCATGTCGAAAGATTATTATGTTTTAATCTTGTACACATACTTGGATAAATATTGACCTTGAATTATTTGTGATGCAATAACACAAAAAAATCCTTTATAAGGTTCCTTAAATGTCACAATCCCTTAAACATGAGAAAGAGTATACAAAAGAAGATTATTTTATGAATAACATATCAAAATTTCACATTGTGTAGGGTTGAATCGAAACTTAGAAAAACTAGTGATTATGGTCTTGACCCAAACCCATGAACTTTATATCAAATAGAACATAGAGTGAACACAAATTTCAACACATTCTAATTACAAAAAAATTATAAAGTTTAAAAATAAATAATTGAAGTTTAAAATTTTGATTATTATTATTATTATTTTGACAATATAGTTATATTGCAAGCTTGTTTATGATTGAATTCATCCTAATGATGGATCACATAGTCTGATTTGAAACGTTGATGCAAAATTACTTACACAATCAAATCTAGAAACAAGCTTGCATTGATCTTATGGATTGTGGAAATCTACTTTCTCCAATGTAGTTATATACTTTTATTATTTATATTCAATCTAAAATACATTAACCCACATTTTCTAAATTAATTTATACAAAATTGTTAATATTTCAACCTAAACTAAGCTATTAAGGAAACTTTGTCTTCCTTTACAATCAATGAAGATTTAAGACCTTAAAAGTTGTCTTTCATAAAGAAAACAAGAAAAATCTGAAAAATAAAGTTAAAAGACTTAAATGTATGTACAACTATTCTAAAGGTTTTATTTTATGGAAGAGTTTATATCATATCTAGATGAAATCATTTTTCTATTTGGTATACAAGATCATGAACTATTTCGAGATGTCTTTGGTTCTGATTTCAATATTTCATGCATGTGTCTCAACATTCAAAATATAAAAAAATGTTCAAGAACTTAAACTCTAAATGAAATTTTGTTTAGATAACATGAACCACAATTTAGAAGGGTTGCATGAAGCCATTATATAGGTTGAAGGTGAAGAAAGAGTTATTATTTACCCACAACTCATTATTATTCTAAATTTATTTATATTGAATTATAAGCATTTCGACCTAGACTAACCTTTTAAGGAAAGTTTATCTTCCCTTTCAATTAGAGAAGATCTTAAAAGTTATCTATCATAAACCAAATAAGAAAATACTCAAGACAACCATAAAAGGCTTCAATATATACTATTTTAAAGTTAATGTTAAAAGGATTTTATATCATCTACAATATTTTTTTATTATCTACTAGGGGATATAGGATCAAAAACCTATTGTTGTGCTTCTTTGACTATTATCTTCAAGATTTCATGCATATATCCCCACATTAAAAAATCAACAAATGTATATGCACTTAAACCTTAAAAATATCCTTAATTTGGAATGGAGTGGATGAGAGCGAGGTGTTTAATTTTCTCATGGACGCACTTTCTAGACCAAAACCACTTCACCCTCCTTTCCCTCCCTTCAATGCTTTTGATCTTGTTAATAATCCTTTATTTGCCTATGGATAGTTTCCCATGGCTTCATGTGGCCTCCTTGAATCTTCATTCATCTTGAGATAATGATCACAATTCAAAAGGGCCACATGAAGCCATTGGAACATAGGCTAGAAAGGTGAAGAAAGGATTATTATTTATATTAATTTTTAAAATATAGAAAATCCACAACTCATTATTTTTCTAAATTAATGTTGCTGAATTATATAAACCAAACAAGCAAACTCTCAAAACAATGTTATAAGATTTCAAAACATGTAAAATTTGCTTCAAAGTTGTGTTTTATATGAACACTGTTGTATCATCCACAAATTTGTTTTGTCATGTTGTACTCGATAAGAGAACACTAGACTATAGTATATCTCTTCAACTACTATATATACAAGTTACTCCAAAACTCTCTTTTTTAATAGAAAGTTGTATATCATCCATAAATTCATTTTGCTACACAAGTCTACTCTGATACCACTTCGACTACCACTTACAATATTTCAAAGAAATGATGAAATAAGATTCACTTCAAATGATGAATCAAGATTCAAGAGGACCACATGAAGCCATTGGAAAATTGCCCATAGGTGAAGAAAGCATTACCAACAAGATCAAAAGCATTGAAGGAAGGAAGAGGAGGGTGAAGTGGTTTTGGTCTAGGAAGTACATCCACAAGAAAATCAAACACCTCGTTCTCACTCACACCACTCCAAATATCTTTGTTTTGCAAGGTACGTCTCTTGCCATCCCGAGTTCTTATCCACGCCCTCACACTCAACTCTTTCATCATCATTTCACAGGCCTTTCCCATGACAACAACCGCCTCAGCTGAAACCATCTTCGCCTCATCTGCTTTCATTATCTTCTTCACTCTCGCCAACGGCAAATCACCTGCACTTTTGCTTCTCACTTCCCTGCTATCCAATCCTCCCATTTCCTCCATTTCCCTTCTCCAAAACTCTCTTAACTCGCCCTTTTCTTCATCACTCTCAATTCTCACTCTTTCCCCCATGGAAGGATAAATGGGAACATACTTCTGCTTCTCCATATTTCTTTCTCTCTTCAATTGTTTCTCATTTCTTATGATTAACTGGGGGTGATGGGCAACTTATATGAGAGGCTTACATGCATACGTTGCTTATGCTTACAGCTTTGCTTAACCGGATAATTAGCTTTATGGCAGAGATTTTGAACAAGATTTTATGAATTAGGTTTTATGAGTTCCTGTAACACGTTAAGTTAATGGATAATCCATGCACCAAACATTCTATTCTTGTGGGTGTTTTTTTTCTTGGATGCATTTCCAGGATGAGTACGAGGCAAATCTCTAGTTTTACTTGTTCGGTTTCTTGCAAAGAATAAATCTCTAGTTTTACTTGTTGGGTTTCTTGCAAAGAATAAATCTCTAGTTTTACCAATTGGGTTTCTTGAAAAGATTTGGTTGGTGCAGTTTGTGCAAGTTACTATGTAGAATTTTTTATTGTTTCATTGGTCACCATTGTAAGTTATCCAAGGGAGAATGGAGTTCTTTGGGCAATACGTGCAAGGGAGTTGGATGGTCTTTGCTTGACAGGGATTAGCTAGTAGATTTTCATGAGAAGTTTGTCATAGATATCTTCCTTTTTAACTTTTGAAGTGTATTTTCTCAATAAAGAGTTGGTGTATTTCAGTCAATTTATATGTGAGATGAAGGCATATTATACTAACATATAGAAGTAAAAAAAATTATTAATAAAAATAGATGATTATTATTATTTAGCTATAAAATATATAATAATGAATATAAAATAAAAAATAGAATAATAATAATATTGTAGTCTTAATATTTTTAAAATTTTTTTTTTAAGAATTCAATAGAAATATAAAAATATGAAAAAAAATATTAAAATATAATAATATAATCAAATTTTAAAATAATTTAATATTAATTACGATATCATAATATATAGTAATTTAATATTAATTATAATATGATAACATAATAATTCCTGCGATGACTGTCGCTCCTGCTTCCGTGTGGTCTCCCACTCAAAAACTTTTTGACCGATCAGACTTTGTGGCTAGATCTAATGCCAGGGCTGGTGTCGTGCTTCCTCCGTTGGAGTTTGCTGGCTCTTTGTCTTTGGGAGTTGCTGCTGCTGGTTTGGGAGTTACTGCTCTTGCGTCTACTGGTTCTTTGCCTGGGTCTTCCTCTTAGGCGGTTTTGGGTGTTGTTGCTGTGGGTTTGGGAGTTGTTGTTCTTGCGTTTGCTGGTGCTGCAGTTTCCTACGCCGATGTGGTGGCCTTTAAAGCGGGAATCCATGGTTCTGCCGCTGCTGGTAGGGGGGGTTCCCGAGTTCCTCTTGTGCAACCTGTTACGGTATGTAAACCCATTAGGGTTAAGCTGGATTCTGAAACAGTGGATGAGATTTTTAAAACTGCGGATGATTTCTCTTCCAATGTTGCTATCTTTCGGTTTAGGGGTTTCTGGCCCTCGCTTTTTGATTTGCATGCTTGGATCTCCAAGCATTGGGAACCCATTCTATCCGATGTGGTTCAAATATACCCTGTGGCAAGGGGTTTTTTTATTGTTAACTTTGAAAATGCTGATGATAGGAAAACAATTTTGTGTGATAGTTGTTTCACTTGGGAGGGGCATTTTCCCCTATGGCCAAACCCTGATATCAGGGGTTTGATCCTCTTTTAGAGTCATTTAATAAAATACCCTTATGGGTAAGATTGTCGAATCTTCCTCTTCATCTTTGGCTGGATTCAGTTTTGGAAACTGTAGGTGAGGCTATTGGGGATTTCCAAATGGTGGATTTGGACTCCTCTGAAATTTTTAAGACTGCTTATGCTCGTATTCTTGTGGAGGTTGATGTTCCTAAGGGTCTCCCTGAGCAGATAATTTTGGCTTCTCCTGTGGGCTCTTGGACTCAGAATTTGGATTACGAGGGTATTCCGTTCAGATGTCGGACTTGTCACATGACTGGGCATCTTGTTGCGCGGTGTTCTTCAAACAAGGTTAAATCAAAGAAATTGTCTTCTTGGTGGTTGGGGGCCTCTGACCATCATTATACGGTTCGGAAAGTTTCTAAGGAAGGGGGCTCAAATTTGATCCCTATTCAAAATGAACATGCTTTGGCTGCAGCCTCTGTTGATGCTTTGGTTGATTCTGAAGCTGTCTCTGATGCTCTTGGTGTTGGCTCTATTGTGGCTGTGGCTCAAGATGTTAATGTTGTCCCTTTTGGCGTTGCTTCTGCTACCCTTGTCTAGATTGCTGGTATTGTCTCTAGTTCAACGGCCCTGTCTACGGATGCTACAGGTTTTGTTGCTCTTAATGATGTCTCTAGCTCCAAAGTGGGTGATGTTGTCTTTGGTCTAGATGTTGTCTTGGGTGCTAGAGTTTCGAGCTCTACTTTTGTGGGCTCCTCTAGCTCTTCTATGGTCTGGTAGAAGGCTACTGAAAAGGTGGAGGATGGATGGACAATAGTGAAGGGAAAAAAATTTAAACCTTCCACTCCTTTTGATATGAACTTACGTTCACATAAGAATGGGCAAAAATGTAAATCTTGATCGCCCTTTGTTGTATCAGGTTTGGGCTTTTGTCCATTTGGTAGGAACTTTGGTTTGTTCCCTTGGTTTGTTTTGTGGGGCACCACAGTTGTATTGGCCTTCTATTGCCATATTTTTTTTATGCTCTTGTATAAGGTTTCAGGTCCTTTCAAAACCTATTTTTACATAATCAAAACATAATAATTTTTAAGTGCAATAATGAGCAAATATGATATCTTTCATGCTTATATTCCTCTAAAGATAGGTATGTTAGTTAGTTATGAGTCAAACTTATAAATTATTTTTCCCTTTCTTTTTTAATTTCAATCTTTTAACTTGTTTACATGGAGAACAATTCAATGCTATGAGTTTGACAAGATTTTTAGATTTGATTACGTGAAATAGTATTATATACACCTAAAAATGGTCAAAGAAAATATGAATTAAATTCAAGTCATTTGAATTAATTACATAAAAAACTCAATCAACTATGTAATTGAATTAAACCTTGATTATATAGTTCACTAATTAATTAAATACAACTTATTCAAATATCATGCATAGCTCATTTAATAATTATTTGAATTAATTCCTCACAAATTGTCTCACCTACCACAACATGACAAAATCAAATGGACTAATGAGAGATGAGGAATAGGTACACATGGATCACAAATAGACTTTTCTTTGACCATTCAATCTTGAGGGAGAATCTTGACCATTCGAATTGGACACATCATTAAACTCAACTCCTACTCACATCTGGACCATGGTTAATCTAACTCACCCCCTACACCTTGAGAAATCCTATAAAAAGGATGCATAATTAGATTAAATATATCCATTATCATTTTAGAGAAAGGTTATCATGTCATTTTGTGCATTTATCATTGAGAGCATTATTATTATAATCAATTTAGCTTAAATTCATTTAAGAACAAGATCATAATGGAGGATTTGCATCATAGAATAGTGATTTTTGTCATTTCTAAGACTAGAATTCACATCATTCATCATTGAATTATTATTTTATAGGTTGTCACTTGAGGATCAAAATTGTAGCTGGGAGCATAATTCAAGTCCCTAAAACTAGAGATGCATAGAATGCTCATGATTATTTCAATTCAATTTTCTTTAGCTAGGTTAATATCTTAATTTTGAGTTGAATGATCATATTAATGTTCTATGAAGGTTTGTAAGATTCAAATTATGCACACACAAATGGCACCGACCATGGGGCTTGACCTCCACCTTGGCCACCATCACTGCCACCTTGGATACCTCCACCTACACCTCTTGGAGTAGCTATGACCACTCCAACTCTACCTCTCACAACTGTGGTAGTAGCTCCACCAAAACCTCTACCACCACCACACTTGGGTTTTCTATTGTTATCTCTTCCTTCTTTGACCCTCACATCCCTCCATCATTGAGGTCGGTCATCATAGTCATCATCATCATAACTTTCAGAATCATCTAAATCGAGGTCATCAATAGAAGGAACTAACTCTCTAGGACTTTTGAATTGGAGAAAGGGATAATTAATACATTGCCCATAATCTACTATCATCCTTGCATCAAGGGTATGTAATCGATAGTCCCACAACCTGGGCCTAAGTCTATCAAACTCATCATGAGCTTTCTGAAAGTATGCACATGGATCCCATAAACCTCTCTCATCCCAGAATCGAGCATACATTTCCAAACCCTATGGCATACCCTGAATCTGACCAAATTATCGTAGAACTCGAATGAGGAGGAACCAATCAAGGATAAAAGGTGTGCATCCAATCAACCATCATGATATAAACACATAGGATATCTCATCCTGATCCTCTACCCAAATTTCACAACTGATGTATGGCCGCCAACAAACTGCATCAAAATCATCGATTTGCCTACACTAGTACTCTATCTTTCCTAGTTGAGGCTAGACAATGACTCTGTGGTATAAATAGATATATCTTCACCCCATAAGATGATATCTATCTACAATCATTCTAGTAACTAGGAGGTGCTCCCAAGCCCATACCTATACAAGCACAACTCCTACAAAAAGTGTTGCACTACATCTGTAAACCACTTGGTGAAGCTCATGACACAAATGAGCTAAAATATAGGATCCCCATGAAAATCTGCGAGGATGAAAAAACATGTCCTCCAAAATCTAGCCCCAACCAACTACAAATATGTGTGCTCTTAAATCTAGTATTATGAATTTGCAAATCAAAGTTGCTAACACTTAGGAAAGTAGAGCATATCGTTGTTCCATATTCTTCCATCTAATGATCTTGTCACCTATAGTGTCATCTCAAAACAATGATCGGTATGTCACTCCATCATAAACCTGGTCATAGTATAAGATATCTCCAATGACAAGAATTTGAAGAATACGATAAACATCCTTATGATTAGAATTCCATCTCTCAGCTAATGTTGTCATTATCCTCCTATTCACACCAAACCAGGGCATATCTAGCAAATAGTAGAGATTGCATCGACCAATAACCTATCTCTCAACATATGTCAACTTAGGGATCATCTCCAATGGTATAGGATGTTGACCTATCATGTTCAGTTTTTGAAGGAGGATTTTTTTAAGTCAAACACATCATCCAATCAATCTTCATCATCCTATCTTCTATTTGTTCAAGTGAGATTTGCAACAATCTCATTGAACACATCAAATTTTATTCCTCTAGATCTTGCGGATGAAAAATCATCAATCAATCTATCCTATCAAATTGACATCAAAAGAACATCAACTACCTAATTAAACTGACATCATACAAATTGACTTCAAAACATCATCAACTTGGACAAATCAAACATCAAAATCTAAGTTTTCATCAAAAATCAAGGAGAGCAACTTTTGGGTAAAAATGATGTTTTGTTTAGCAAAAATGACAAAATACATAAGTGACTCAGAACATTGCAACGACAACACAAAAAATTAAAAGAGACAATCTAAATCAAACACGACATTAGAAGTTGTGCTAGTGACGCAAAATGGGGCAAAAGTGAACTCGACTTAAACATGATGCAACACATGTCGTAAGCGACATTAAAATGAGCGTAAGAGATGCGCAACAAAAATACATGTCCTAGCATAAGAGACATAACATAAAGAAAAGACAATGAAACAACTATCATTAGCAGTGAAATACTAGGTAAAAGTGACAAAACATGAACAACCTAGGGTTTTTGCGTAGAAATGATATAAATCGATTTAAAAACAAGGTAAATTGAACTAAAATTGAGGAAATAATTAATAAGGATTCGAAACATACTAGAGGTCCATATGCCTGGGGTCTTTGGAAGTGTCTGCCCTTCTCGAACCGGTGCTCCTAGATTAGGATAACCATTTTTTCCTTGAGAGAAAAAAATCACCCAAAGCACAAAAGACAAAAGGGGAAGGTGGAAATGAATAGTAAAAAGTGAAGTTTTATCATATATATTTCAAATTTTGACCTTATTGACCAAATATTTCACATGGAGCTCAATTATTTAGAATTTTTACTAGGGCATGATTTGAAATCAAATTTTAAATTGGGAAATCAATTGAAATTGAAAAAAATAATTTAAAAAATCACAAAATCGTTTAGAAATTCAAAAAAATGCAAAAATCACCTAAAATTTGAAAATCCATTTCAATCCATTTCTTGAGGGGGCATATCATCACTGAAAATCAAAATTTTCCAATTTGGGGGATTTTTCAAAATCGGGGACATAGGGCGTCACATTTCTCAATTTCTAGTCCGGGCATCAAAATTCAAATCAGGGATCCATATCAAAATAACTTCAACAAATCATCAAAATCAATCAAATCAGACAAGTAATCAGTTTGGCATCAAATCACCAAATCATTTTTGAAATCATAATCAGACGTCAAATTATCTTGGAATCAACGTGCTTTTCACGTTAACTCAAAGAGGGGTAAATGTATACACCTAAAAATGGTCAAAGAAAACATTAATTAAATTCAATCCATTTGGATTAATTAAATAAAAAATAATCAACTATGTTATTGAATTAAGCCTTTATTATATAGTTTATTAATTAATTAAATCCAACTTATTCAAACATCATACATCCAGTTAATTTAATTAATTCTTTGAATTAAGTTCTCCTAAATTTTATCACCTTCCACTATATTACAAAATCAAATGGACCAATGAAAGATGAGGAATGGGTGTGCATGGATCACAAATAGGCCTCACTATCTTGACCATTCAATCTTGAGGGAAAATCTTGACTATTCGAATTGGACACATCATCAAACTCCACTCCTACTCACATCTTGATCATGGCTAATCTAACTCACCTCGTACACCTTGAGAAATCCTATAAATAGGATGCATAATTAGAGTACAAACATATCCATTATAATTTTAGAGCAAGGTTATCATGTCATTTTGTGCATTTATCATTGAGAGCATTGTTATTATAGTCAATTTAGCTTAAATTCATTTAAGAACAAGATCATAATGGAGGATTTGCATCATAGAGTAGTGATTTTTATCATTTAGACAAGAATTCACATCATTCATCATTACACTCTCATTTTCTACATTGGACATCACTTGAGGATCAAAATTACAACCGAGAACATAATTCAAGTCCCTAGAACTAGAGATCCATAGAATGCTCATGATTATTTCAATTCAATTTTCTTTAGCTAGGTTAATATCTTAATTTTGAGTTGAATGATCATATTAATGTTCTATGAAGGTTTGTAAGATTCAAGTCACACACACATAAGTACAGTGATAAAAAGAAAATATTGCATAATGGGTTCCAAAAATCTTGCAAAGAGGCTAATATAGTATGAAAATGTCATGCTTTTAGTTCAAAACTACACTATAAAGTGTGAAAAAATGAGAATTTTTTAAAAACATATGGAATTATTTATTTTCATAACATCTTATTGTAATAATGAAAAGTATATATTTCTTTTGATTATTTAGTTATTTTAGGTTATGTGTTCCAAGTTCAACAATCTATGTATAAATTACTATAATTTTTTTGTGGAAGTTGATAAACAACCTTATCTTGGCCTTATTCCATCTTTGCAATCTCATATTCTAGATCCAATTCACAATCTCTATTATTGGGAACCTTGGTTTATATTCATGTTGTGGTATTGACATTTTGTGCATACATATTTGAACATGAAACTTCTAAATTTAAATTTTGAATTTTAGATTGGATCCATGTTCTATTTTTTAGCAAGTCAATAAGAGACAACTTTAACATATATTATTGCAAATTACATGCTAGATTTTTTTTATAAAAAGACATCCCTTAAAAAATCTCAATCCTTTAAGACATGTTAACAAAATCGTCAATCTTATCCTCATAAAAGTATAATTAATTTTCCTAACAAGATCATCACTATTGTCCTTATAAATAACCTCTCTTCCAATATAGACCTGCACCAACTCAAGGAAAATTATTTCATGTTTGTAGTTTTTTGCCAAATCAACACGCACATCCTCAGTATCAACGTGTATGTACGGTTGAAATTTTCACAAAAGAAAAATTATTTATTTTAATATAGTCAAATTAGGACACATGTCTAATACATTGCGTCTAATACAGAATCTATAAATATTTTGACAAAATATCTAACAAATTCTAGTTCCTAGACATAATGAAAACCCTATGTTTTACATCTATCATAGTACTCTACCATCATATTGAGATCTTTGTATATGTATATTTATTTAATTTCAATGTTAATTATAATATTTATTAAAATATTAGCTATTAGTTTCAACACTAAATCTTAAGGTTTTATTATTGTATAATTATTATTTAAGACAAATTGTAACTAAAAAGTATTTATTTTAATACATTAAAATGGTGAGCCCACCATACCTACATAGGCCCTACATATATTTTTTTGTCAAATCTTCATCTCATACATGATTAGGTTTTGGATCCACCATTTATTTGTCTTTCATATATATTTATCTTTGATGACTACTTAGCCAACCTTGAATTGCGACATTCATATATATTCTCATTATCCATTGTCCTAAGCTTCTATCAATGTCAATATTATACAATTTTATATGTTTCTATATTGTAGTATATGGTCCTTCCATCCTTGATGGTTTTATCTCTTTTTATCCTAACATTTAATAGAAATTATTTTCTATGGAGATAATGTTCTACAAATGTGATTTTTTCTCCTTCAAAATTTTTGTTAGTACTTTCCATATCCTCTTATATGTATGTACTTTACTTTTTCCATGAGATTTATGTTGTTCCTAATTTTTTAATGGTTACTGATGCACATGTGCATTCAAACTTGTTATTTTTAGTATTTTCATGTCATTCCTTTTCATGATTTAGTTCATTCTAATGATGCATTATCCTTGATCTCTCATGATACATATAGGTATATATCCCTAATCTCTCATGATATAGATAGGTATACATCTTCCTCCATGTGTAAATCCTACACCTAGTTAGAATATCTGATACCCATCCCATTATAGATGTTCTTATTCACTTATGGGTTATCATGTGCATCTCTTTCTTTATATTTTCTTTAGGGTCTCAATGGCATAGATGCACATATTTCACCTTCGTCTAAGTTTTCTATCCCTTCTTACTTACCTAATTGGTTCATTTTTTATTAATGATAAATCCAGTTATGAGCATAATGATAGTTATTTATTTTCTTATTATTATGTTGATGACTCTTTGCAAAATGACTTAAAATTTATAGTGCACATCCTTTTTTAGCACTAATATTGGGTTCATTTAACATCCAAATCAAATACATTATGATAAGTTACATCTTAAATCATTTTTATCTCCATTATATTCTTATTAAATTATATTTTTAAGCATGTATTTAGTGTAACTATGGTTCATATCTAGCCAAATATAGTTCAACTCATGTCACACTTATTATGTGGAATTCATACTTTGTCATGTTCTTTTATAGATTACTTTACTTTTATCTCTAGATTATTTGTTATTCTCTTTCTTTTTCCTTCCAGTGCCTCTTCCTTACTAGATGTCATGGTTGTTTTTATACATCTTGTTGATAAACCATTCTTTGGTTTCCACAAGGACTCTTCATTAGATCCTTTTGCACTTTATTATATGATGTATATTTGTCGACATCTATTAAAAAAAAGAAGAATTAGAAGTGAAAGATGGTGAAGAAGAATATGAGAGATTTTTTATATTTTTTAGTTAGTATACACAATAATTTACTATTAGTTCATTACACAACTTCCTCATCATTTCATACTAATAATACACATGGCATGCATGCAAATGTGGATGATACATGTTGACAATAACAGAGAGTTATGTTGTCCACTTATAAACAATGAATCTAGAAGAAAGATGCCTATGACATTACACAATCCTTTCAAATATAACATTTTACCAATCCTCGCCGAGTAGATTTATAGAAATATATTTTATAGAGTATGATGGTAGATATGATTGATTACTATGTTTACAATATTTGCAAACTAGACATGTCTTTAAAAAATAACTTTTTCAACACATGTCAAGAAATTAAGTGTCAAATATAATTTATGATCTTTATAAGAAAATTATAAATAAATTTATTTAACATACATAACTCGTAGCTCATTTTATTTTTTTATTTATGTCTAAAGATTTAAGAATTTTTAATGAAGAAAAATATATTTAATATTCTAAAAAGAATAAATAATGTACAAAGAAATAATTCTAATAAATTAAAGAAACCACCTTTAGTTCTACATTCTTTATGTTTTTACTTAAACAATAACAACCTAACTTTAATCCACTTTTTTCTCTTCTAAACTCAACTTAAATTATAATCATAATACCTTTTCAAATAAGTATTTAAACCTATGTTGATCTTTAAATGCTTACTATATTAGACATACAAAATGATACAAAAATACTATAAATTGACATACAAAGTCCTTTATCTTAACCATATAATAGTTTTTATTGATCACTTAAATTTATAAAGCTAGATTATCAATATTTTACTTCAAATTTAAAAGATAAGATTGTGTTGTGAATAATGTTACTCATGTAAATTCATTGATTAATCCTCTTCTCAACTAAAAAAAAGCGCAAAGTCATATTCATGTAGGAATTCTTTGTCACATTGTTTAATTTAGTCATAAGTAAAAAAATGAATGAACTATACTTATAGAAACTATGATTATAATCTCAAATAAAAAGTGAAATTCAAACATTTTAATCCTATTATTTTATTGCATCAATTGAATACAATATAATAAAGTTTCTTTCTAACAACATAGCATAGCATTTAAGAAATGGGCCTACAAATCATGGCATAGATTGGGAAAGTAGTTTTAATAGTTTTCTAATAGATGAAATTGGATAACATGAAAGAAATATAATATTGCATTAGAATCAAAATATATATCTTGTATGTTTTCTTCATATCCATCAAGTTTTCATGATTGTAACTTAGGTCATCCAACTAAGGGTATTGACCTAGGTGAACTTGGATATTATGATGTGGTGACTTCCCTAACTTGTTTTCCAATACCACTAACTATTAAAATCAACATAAGACAAAGACACTCATGGTGGAAGGGTTTCTACTAGAGCAATGATCATTGGGAACTCCTCTCAAAGATATAGTACTAGGTATACTAAGGCCATGAATGAGGGGTTCCCCCCAAAGCATCTTTTTTTTATTGATGAACAAAGCTTTTCTCATGTTGCCAATCTACTGCTATTATTTATTCAAAGGAGATAGTTTGACCTCTTGCTTATTCCAAGACATCCCTTCTAGTGGTGTTTGGTATGGATGTGGTGAATGATGTGGATTTCTACCAATATTATGGGTTGCTTTGTATATTTATTGGTATTTGGAATTCTCTTCCAAATATTCATTGTTGAGTGATTGATTTTTGGAGATCCTTAGTTTTTGGTAGCATTGAGTTTTTCCCTTGTGCAAAGCAATTTTTTGTTGTTCCTTCCTCTTATTAAGACTAATATTTGGTGTTGAGATAGCTATGGATTTTGGAGAATAACTCTCTCTTGGCCAAACCCTAGATAGACTCATTTAACTCTCTCACTGAACCACTCAATGTGTGTCCAATGTGGGTTCATCTAACCAATCCTCTCCTTTATTTTTTTGGAGATTTCTTATTTTGAGGCTTGTACAATAATAAAAAGGTGATTAAGGGGGCTCACTCCTATTTCCTATTGTACATTAGGAAGGAGAGATAACCCAATAGGATTAGAAGGGTCTAAGCATTGAATGGGTATCAGAATCCTTCCCTAATATGAAAATTTGATGGGAGAATTTGAGGACTAGGATGAAGCGGGGGAAAAGAATGAATTTCTAATCACTCAAATTGACAAAAACCTAATAAACCACTACAAATTCCAAAAATATAAACCAAAAATTATAACCAACTTATGATTTCAATTTGATGCAGTTTTGAGGGGACTAGGTCACTTAGGCTGACCTATTCTTGGGACTAGGTTGTTTGGGCCAACCTGTTCCTTGATTATTTTTAGTTGTTGACTTTCCATGAGGTCTTGAGCTTTCTAAATCTGATATAGTACAAGTGCTACCTATTCCTACACACCAAAAATAAGGAAATTATTATGTAGAGATGGGTTTTCCTCAATCAAACTCTAGTTTAGAATCAAACTTGCAATGAAACAAAATGAGGGAAATCATAGATCAGAGGCTAGATATGAAGCATGAAGTGTATTATACCTTGGAAATGCAATTTCTTCTTTGAATGTGATCAATAATTTTAATGCAATAACTTTGAATCCACACAAAAACCCAAAAAGAAATCGTGAAAGACAAGACTTGCACAATGAATGTTGTAGAGAGAGAGAGAGAGAGAGAGAGAGAGAGAGAGAGAGAGAGAGAGAGAGAGAGAGAGAGAGAGAGAGAGAGAATTGAATTCTTGGAAATAGATGGATGCGTATGATCTTCTTCCTTGTTGGTAGAATCCTTTGATTGGACTTCAATGCAGGAAAGAATCTTGATACATGGAGAAGATTTCTTTGAAAATACCTTAGATTGCTTGAAAATATGCCTTAGAATGCTTGAATGCAAACTTTAAAGAGAGAGCTTGAATTCCAACTTGATGATTGTCCAAATGAGGAGAAGTTGGTTTATTTTATACCTCTCACAAAATTTCGGGGTCAAAACTCAAAGGAAGCCAATGGGATTTAAGATTTCCCATTTAACCAATGAGATGGGCCCCTGATTTGAATTTTGGGGAAAACCAAGGAGGGGGCCATACAAGATAAAATAGGGCCTGATTAAGTATCTAATTATAGGTTCTTATAATTTAGGATGGTACAAAGCCATCAACAACTCTATTGACCATTTCTCAAAGGTGGATAAGGCTACAACTCTTATGGGCCTCTCTACCTTCACTCGCATTTTGATTAACATTGACATCTCCACACCCCTTATAGGGGATGTTGTTCTCATGGTTGGGATAAGACATGGACTCAATTGTTGGATTATGAGGGCCTCCTCTTTTGATGTTAGCAATGCTTCTCTATTGGCCATATAGCTATAGATTGTTCTCTCTTATTTCATAAATGTGTTGCCACTTGGTGGAAGGAAGTTAATGATGATAATTTGACCATATTGGCCTCTAATTATTCCTTTGATGACTCTTCAAAGTTAATGATGACTCCCTTAGGTTGAAGCTCACTAATTTGGCCTCCTTAGACCCAGTGGACTCGACTCCACCTCTTGCTACATGAAATCTTCTTTGACTATTTATCCTGATCTACTCCAACCGTTTCCTAATGATGTACAACATTTCTAGCATGCTTGTGCTAATAGTCTCATAAAGAGGGTTCCACCACTTCCTCCCTCTTATGGTGGGGACCCTAGTGATAGTATTCCCTACATGGTTGTCTTTTGGTAAAGGAAAAATCACTTTTTAAACTCTCATTCTCCTCCCCACACTATGGGTGAGTTTTCTACTCACTCTTGATGGGAGTTACTAGTTATTTTTCTAGTGTGTTGTTAATGGTATATTTTTGACCTTGCATTAAATGACCTTTATGGTCTATGAATTTTACACCCTCAAGATATAGTTTTGTGAGGAACCAGACTCTTGTTTTGTTTCCTATTAATATAAAAAATATAAGACAAAAAAACATGTTAATGTTATAAGGCACTAAGACGGAGGTGAATCATTGTAAGCAAAGATTTACAAAATCTTTTCATAAAATTTCAGATTAAATAACATATAAAATTAATTAAAACATAGAAGCATAACTCATAAATCATCCACATATAACCAACACAAAAACACCAATATTTTTGCATGGAAACCCTTATCAGAGGGGCAAACCATGGTGTGAATGATCACCCATTAATCTCACTAGTTCACCAATAAGATCTTCCCTGTTAGGAGAATTACAACACCCTACTAAGGGTATACCCAGTTAAGAGTATATATAGCCTTGTTAGAAGCTATTACAAATTCCTTCTAGGAACTACCCTATTAGGGGATTTTATAACTCCTTTTGAGAGCCACCTAGTTAAAGGAATTAAAATTCAAACTTATTAGGATATTGCATACCCTGTTAAGAGGGTAAGAGAACAATCAGGTGTCACCTTTTAGGCTAACTTATCAGCACAGCTAAATTTTAGTATTTCTAACTAAAAATTAATTTTGGTCAAACATATGGTCTAGCTAGCTTCATTTTAGCTAAGTTAGATAAGTGCTTTAACTTTTCCAAATGGAAATATCTATTAAATGCATGTTTTATACCACTTTGGGTGCAATTACCATAAAAATAAAAAATTTTCAGAAAAGTGGTGTTTCAATAACTCCTAATCTTTTTAATGATATTTTTTTAAAAATAAAAAAATACCCTTTTGTAGAGATCAAATTCAAGAATATCCTCATATATATTTTATAGTTTTTAATTGGACATAGTTTATTGTAATTAAAAAATATTATAAGTAGGTATTTTAACAATCAAGGAGATGTTGATTCAGAGAAATAAAAAATTAGTAAATCATATTAAATAAATTTGAAAAACATATGGTGCACTAGAGGAGAGAGTCCTCTTCAAGAATAATTTTTTTTTTTTATTGTGATAGATTTGTTATGGAAAATATGTTGCAAGATGAAAACTATCGATTTCAATGAGTTGGAATTTGAATTGTTATAAAAGAGAGAATATAGGTCACAAGCCAATTTTTATTTCTTCATGCACTAGCTATATATGTCATCTATGACATATTTTTAAATTAGTGGAAAAAATGTTTATTTACATATGATTTTTTGGTGGGAACTAGACCCCTAATTTTTAGCATTTTTCAGCAATTGAAAAATCATCTTTAAAAATTAAAAAAATATATCAATTATTATTCAAAAAAATTATTAAAAATATTAATCATAAACTTCATCCATTTTATCACATTTAATTAGTTTACATCATCTTCAAATTCCAAACACTAATGTCATTTTATACTATTGAAGTTAAATAGCTTTGATTTTGTTAGCCTTTTCCTTTGTAAAAGGGTGACAACTTATTGTGCTTTTACCCAAGAGTAACCTAGTTAAAGGATTTTGATCACAAGCCTATTAGAACTTTCCTTGAGATTGAACTCAATATAAATGATCTGAATGTAGCACACTTTGCCTAACAGATTCTCTTCAGCATTACTCAAATCATGGATCTAATCATACACACTTCTCCTTCAACAATAAAAATCATCGCAATATCTAACTCTTTTAATTTCTCTTCAATTTCATCTCTTATATAAACATTTAGGTTAGTGGAACAAACCTAAAATGTGTTATTGATGTTGGCCTTCAAAATCCATCCAAATTTGATAAGAAATTCTGCTAACATAGTAAATTAAAATCCTCAATTTTGGCCCTCTATAATATAATTCAAGAATAAACAATTATAAACTCTTGTCTAATCACTACCTCAATTTCATCACCTTGACTTGATTGGTTAACTATTCTAGCTGATAACACCAGGATATTTCCATCAAATCTTCATTTTTATTTCAAATTTTCTTGCATAATCATATATGTAGGTTGACATGACTCTGTATCTTCTTCCTGTTCAATCGTATCACCATAACTGTCATGATCATGACCTCACAACGTACTAACCATGACTGACTATTTTATCACTGGTACATTAAATACGTAGAAAATTCCTTGTGCAATCAACTTTGTCATCGGTATATATGATCCAATCTTCCCATAATACTTTTTCCCAACAATGACAATATTCCAACATTCATCACATCATCATCTACATCAAATCTTCATCAAATGCCAACAATATCCCCCTTTGGCATTGATGGAAACATGTAGAGAAAAATTGACTAAGTGTCCAACTATTACAAAAATAATGTAACATCATTCAAAGAATCAACATCAAAGATTCAAAGCTTACAAAAATAACTCCCCTTAAGGTAATCACCCTTTCTAATACCTTAGAAATGTTTCAGTACAATACTACTCCCGCTTTGACAACAATGACAAAGGTGTTACAATGAATAACCAAAAAGTAAAATTTTATTTATAAAGAGTAGCATAAACTAATTTACAATCTACTAAATACATCTGCAAAATTAGTCTTGAAGACTTGTAAATCATTAAATCAAGTGTTCAATAGGTTCTCCATGATAAGTATTTTCCCATGCAACAAATATGCAAGTTCCTTAAATCCTTCTACTATACACAAATCAGGTGAGACTACCACTAATTCAGCCTACTTAACAACTTTTTGCAAAATCTCCAATTTAGGAATCAGTAGACTTTGTAACTTTGAAAAATTAGATGTCCTCTTTTCTTGCTCATTACTATAAGTCTTGAGCTTATGATTAACAACACTAATTTTTTCTCCACGACTTGTAGTTGAACCATTGATAGGATCAAATATTTCTATTAGTATCCTTATCTCATGTTGAGCTTCACTCATTTTCCTATCTAAGTACTTCAAAATTTGTGAAAAGTCAAAGATAGATGTAAGTATTTTACCACCTTCCTTTAGATTATCTTTCATCCAGTTCACTACAACTTGTAAAGTGTTTCTGTCAAATGCAATTTCTTGAGCCAACTTTTCTGACCTCTTCCTTTCATAATCTCTCAGCTCTCATTGTTGCAGCATCCTCTATACTTTTAAACTATTCTTTAGTAATTGCGACCAACTGTCCCAACTATTCAATTTTTGTGGCCTTCTCATCATAGTTCTCATCAGTCACTAAATTAGATAGGATATCTTTTGCATTCAGGATAACTTGTGCCACTTGTTTCATTTTCTCCTTCTTTTCTTTGTACTTAATTGTCATTACAATATCCATCATTTCCTTGGGACTCGTAGAACTCAAATCTATTTTCCCTTTAATGGCAAGTATATCTTTATCTTTAGATTCTTCATCTTAACTTGTTACCTCCATTACCGATACTTTTTGTAATCCCTATTTGCCCTAATTTGGAACCAACCTCTTAATTATGTTATTCTAATTATATGATTACTAGCATGATTCATCAAAATATTTAAAATGAACTAATCAATCATCAAACATCATCAAATTGATTAAATCCCCTATTAATTACCTCCAGCCCAATTAATTAATTAAATCCCCAAAAATCCTATGGTTAAGGAAATTAATTAATTTGA
This sequence comes from Chamaecyparis obtusa, assembly GCA_027943335.1. NCBI lineage: Eukaryota > Viridiplantae > Streptophyta > Pinopsida > Cupressales > Cupressaceae > Chamaecyparis > Chamaecyparis obtusa. Next base: position 252,082 of record BSBK01001071.1, on the reverse strand, counting down.
TTTAATTAATTGGCCTAATTTCCATCTCAACTCACAAAAGGAAAAATAACTTGATTTCATCCAATGAGCTTCAATCACATGGATTAATCAAAGTTTTGATCTCAACCCCTCATTGGGAATTCAATCTCAACCGTTGAATTCAAATTCAAATTAATTTCCCTCCAATTCTCACAATTGGCAATCTATAAATAAACACTTGATCAAAACTTTTTGATAGATATCTAACTTTTATGAAATTACATGTTGTTCAATTGAGTTGAGCATTAGTATCATAGAGATTGCATCATTCTTATCTTCATTTCCATTAATCTAGATCATTTGTATCTATTCATCTTAATTTCATTCATGTAGATACATTCTAGTTTGAATCTTCCATTTTGTGATTGTCTATTCAATTATATTAAACTTGAATTCTAAGATCAACTTACTAATCAATTGAATCTTCACAGTTAGGAAGCAATGAGATGCTCTTCATACGTTATTTTCTTTATTTGATTGATTTCGAATACTAACCTTGAAATTAATGTCTCATTGAAGTTTTGTGTATAGGTTTTCATGTTCACAACTTCACACACACATTTTTGGTACCTATTGTGGGGCCTAGCCCTGGATTTCTACCTTATTTTATCATCAAATTTCATGTTTTCATGCTTTGACTATCCATTGAGTCGCATTTGGGAAAATTGAGTTGCATTATGTGGACAGTGGATCACATTTGGTAATTGAGTTACATTTAGCTGATCAAGGGTCACATTTAGGAAATTGAATTATATCCAGGAAAATAAAGTCACTTATGGGAAAATGGGATCCCATTTAGGAAATTGGGTTTCATTTTGTAGAAAGTTGTTTAAAACAAAGTCACATTTGGGAACAGAGGGTTAATTTCAAATTTTTAATGAAAATTTGATATTTTAAACTGACAATCTGATGTTTTCATGATCTTATTTTGATGTTTTGGACATCTTTTTTTATTTTTTAGGTAAGTTCTGCCTAGGGGTTAGTACCCTTTCTATTGATATTTGAAAAAACATTAAAAAGGAAGAGGGAGATTATTCTCTATTACATTTGACCTGGGTCAATTCAATGATAGAGATACATTATCCCACTCACTATGGCCTTCAGCCTTTCTACTACCTCTTCAGCAAAAAGATCCTTATTTTCTTGAATAAAAGCCTCGAACTTGGACAAATCGTACTCCTTGGCTATGCCATTTTTGTATAATGTCCATGATTTTTTCATTTTTGAATTCTTCCCTTCTGCTTCAAGACAAAAGTGACCCAATACACCTCCATCATTTAGATTTGGACTGATAAAATCCAAAGCAGTCATCACCTCCAGATATACCTCATCCAAAAAAATCCTACGCACCATGTCTGATGCACTCAGGGGGTTCCCAAGAACCTGCACAATGGGATGAATTAGGTCTGTAACTAACACCCCATCATGTATGCCCTTCGGTCCAGTACTTCATGCCCAAAATAATCACCATACTATCCCGATCCTTCTCATTCACCTTGCCAAAGAGTCATTGGATTCATTTTTAGGAGTTTTTGTCATCGCCTCCTCTTTTCTGTAGTAACACATGATACCATGGTGTGTTGCCATGTGCCTCTACTAATAATATATCTCTTCCAAACCAATAGAGAAAATGTTACCTTATGAAGAAAAAAATCAAGTGCAGGGGGATATAAATAGGTAAAACTTCATCCTCATCGAAATTTTTTGAGGTGATCCAAGAGCTATCTATCGCAAAGAACAAAAGCACGTGATCGACCATGAATTTCTATCAAGATGCCCCTTCTCTCTGCCTTCAGATTTAAAACTAGATCTGTTGTAAAACATCTGGTACCTAGGCTACGACCTTCTTGTCTATCAACTTCTACAAACATACCTTGGGATGATATAACTATTCATTATTCAGAAGGAAATATCATATATTTCACGGGTAATATCTCTTTCGAATATTGAAATTGCAACTCCCTATCTCTACCCTATGCCTTCCCTTGAGGAGGTACTCTGCTCTTCCATGACAATCTCCTACAGATTATTAGGCATTTGACCAACTTGTTCAAATTGCTTATCCTCATCAGAATCCACCCCCAAATTTGCCAATAGGTCTACCGCCCTATTGCCTTCGCAATAGACATGTTGGATGTGATATTCCCCTATTACCTCCAAGTACTTCAAGATTCTCAGAATCCAATCAACTAGTCTCTAAAAGTGAAATATCCTGTTCAAAACTCCATTGATGATAACCTGCGAGTCCCCCTCGATCACTAGATTATCTATGCTATTAGATGCACACCATTTAAGGCCAGCCTCTAACGCGGTAATCTCTACCACATTGTTGGAGGTGATTCCAATGAAACCTATGATTGCTTTGATCACTCTCCCTTCATCATTTCTAATGATAACACCTATACTGCTTCTCCCTAGGTTACCTCTGCAAGCTCCATCAAAGTTTAATTTCTTCCATCCTTGCTACGGAGGATTCCAATAAACTATCTTCCTAGCTAACTTTTTGTCGTGCAATTGATGATCCCCTGTCTTTTGGAAATTCCATTTCTCCTCCATCTTGTGATCCCACTTTGATTGATATTTGAAATTCAGCCCATGAATTTTTTTGTTAACCACTTCTTCTATGGTGAATTTGATCTTGTCCTGTAACAATTCTGCACCTAGTTCCTTTTCTTCAAAAATCCTTCTGTTCCTCTCCTTCCAAATATGCCAAACAATCAAAGAAGGGCTAACAATCCATAAGACTCCCCATTTCAAGAATCTCCTTTCAATCAGCCATGAAACCAAAAAATCTTTTAGCGATTCATTCCTAACCGCATTCCAATTTAATCTTCCTAAAAGCCAATCCCAACATTGTTTAACAAACAGGCACTAAAACAATAAATGATCTGTTGTCTCCTCTTTTTCTTTGCATAGGATACACCAATTTGGCCCCTCTATTCCAATACTTCTCAGACAATCACCTATGATGATTTTTCCATGTAATGCAATCCAAAAAAAGGCACTAGCTTTCGGGAGCACCCACTTACCCCATCATAAGATTGAAGGCCACTTAGAACCTCTCAATCTATATCTCTGCAATTCATACCCAAGATTTACCTTATATTCAACTAATTTTGACACTCCAGATTAGTTGATCTTGTTTATCTGATAGGATCACAATTTTAGCTTCTAAAAGGTTTATAAGCTTCCTCTGATTATTCTAAGAACCATACTCCACTGATTTCCACCCGACCAATGATGAATTCTTAGTAGTGTAGAAATAGTCTGCTACTCTATCACCCATCAAAGATTCAATTTCATTCAGCCAAATTTTATCCTCAAAAAAATTGATTAGGGGAGGATCTACGTTCCATGAATCTTGCCAAAATTTTGCACTGCGATCATCTCCTATTCTCCAAGTAAGGTGATCTATAATGAGAATACGACTATTCCATAAGAAACACTATATATGTGAGCCTATAGATGCATTATCCACTGTAAAAATTCTATTGGGCTCAACCAAATCCAGATATTTGGCTATCATGACTTTACACCAAGGCTTCTCCGGATGTTTGTACATCTTCCTAGACAACTTGGCTCCGAGAGCATGATTTTGTAGACCCATCTTTCTCAATCCAATACCTCCATCTTTTTTAGTTTTGTAGGTCACATCCCAATGAATAAGCAGAATCATTTTTACCTCCTTTGATCCTTCCCATAATTTTTTTTTCAGAAAGCCATCAATGGTTGTTGCTGCTTTGGAAGTCATTTGATAGACTAACATGAAGTAAATAGGAATAGCTGCTAGTACGGATTTGATCACTATATTCTACCCGCCTGAGATAGCCACTTATTTTTCCATCCTGATATTTTTTGCAGACATCTATTTGAAATATCCTCCCATAACTTAGGGTCGAGTCTTCCTGAGAATAAAGGGACCCCTAGATATACCATAGGGAATGTTCCTTCTTCGAAACCCAAAATATTCCTAATTTTGTTACGCATAATCCTATTTGAATTGAAGAAGAATACCTTAGATTTAGCTCTATTCATGATTTTCCCCAAACCTCTTTCATATTCACCCAACACCTCTCTGATGACCAATGCTTCCCTAATAGAAGCTTTCCCAAAGAGGACCGTATCATCTGCGAATTGTGAATGTGATACCAGATCTAAGTAATTTTGAATAAAACTACCTTTCCACTGACCTACACTGATTTGCTTCTTGATATTTTGACTCGACACTTCTGCCATCAACACAAATAAGAAAGGAGACAAAGGATCACCTTGCCTCAATCTGTTAGTAGCTTGAAAAAAGCCATAGACTGAACTGTTAACTAAAAATGAGAAATGGACTGAGGAAATACAGCGATTGATACAATTAATCCATGCTGGACCAAATCCAAATCTGGAGAGTACTTCACACAAAAAAGACCATCTCACTCTATCGTAGGCTTTACTAACATCTAATTTTACTATCATACCTAGGCGCTTATCTAAGTTCATAGAATGAATGACTTCACCTGTCATCAATATGATGTCTATAATTTCTCAGCCAGGTACGAATCCATGTTACTCCACCAAGATATATCTATCTAACTTTTATTTCAATCTATTGACCATTGCCTTAGAGATGATTTTATAAAGTGAATTTCATAGTGAGATTGATCTATAATCTGACATAGACTTACAGTCATTCCTTTTGGGAATTAAGACAATAACCGTGTTGTTGAATTCCTTCATGAATCTTCCTTTCCTCCTAAAGTCCTCAGCCACCCTCAAAATCTCTTCCCCCATGAAGCTCCAACATTTTTGAAATACTTCTGATGAAAACCCATCTGGACCTGGTGATTTATCCAGAAGGTTATCAAATGTATCCTTTTTAATCTCCTGTAGGGTGAAAGGCCACATTAGGTCCAAATTATCCTCATCTATAACCACCTTTGAGATCACATCAAGTAATTGTTGGGCATCCATGAATGCAAAATCAGGTGAATCACCTAGTAGAGATTTGAAATGATTTATTGCCAGCTCTACTGTTTCGTCTTTGTCCTCTTGCCAACTTCCTTGAACATTTTGAATTCTATTGATCTTGTTGGAGGCTCTCCTAGTTTTAAACGACGCATGAAATTTTTTTGTGTTAAGGTCCCCGACCTTAATCCAGTTGTCTCTTGATTTATCTCTCTAAAATATTTCTTCTCTTTGAAGGATTTCTAAAAGATCCTTTTTCAACCTATTTTCTAACATGAAATCTTCATTGGTCATTCCTTCCGCAATGACTTTACTATTAATCTCATCCAACTCTGCTTCTATTCTGATTTTCTCCTCAAATATATTTTTGAACGACTCCTTATTACATATTTTAATCTTTTCTTTGACCATTTTCAATCTTTCTGAAAAGTAGAAGCTAGGAGTTCCAATGAAAATGTTCCTTTCTTTCCACCAACTTTCCAAGTTTGGAAAAAAATCCTTATCTCTCCATCATATGCTTTGAAATCTGAAACTACCTTTACCCTTCTGAAGAGACTCTTCAAAAGAAAGTTGGACTCTAAAGTGATCCGACAAGGAATACGAAAGAATAATCAAATCCATATTATATGAAGATTCAACCCAAAATGGACCTACCAGGAATCTGTCCAATCTCTCTAAGATTCTGGTAAATTTCTCTATCCGATTGGTCCAAGTGAATTTTCCATTTGTTGGGACCACATCAATTAATTGATTTTGATGTACGAACTTTCTGAAATCCTCCATAATCTATGCAGACATCCTTAATCCCCCTAATTTATCTTCTTGGTCAAGTAAGGCATTAAAATCACCTACTATAATCACTTTGTCACTTTCAATGGATTCAAGCTTCCGTGAAATCTCTAACCAAACCTTCAATTTATCGATCGTTCTAGTAGGGCCATAAACATTAAAAAAGGGAAAGGCCACATTCTTATTTAGACAGGTAACTCTACCAAAGATCCAATTTGGAGTTCTCTCTAATTCTGACATTTTTAAGTTATTAGGATTCCATAAGAGACCCAGACCTCCTGACGCCCCTACCGCTTCTTGAAAGAAACCTTCCCATTTATAACATAATCTAAGGAAGCTAAGAGCTTTGACCAGATCAAGTTTTATCTCCTGCAAGAAAATCATATCACCTTCCATCCTAATTAATGCTCATTTTACCAAGCGTTTCTTGTCAGGGGCAGATAATCCCCTGACATTCTATGTAGTGATTTTCATTTCTCACCAAGGGAGATCCCTACTCCCTTGGCTTTCCTTAAATAATCAAAGACATTGATAATCCCTTTCTCTTTTTCCCTCTCTTCTCTTTTCTATTTGTTGGATCTCCTACCCCTGCGTCTTTTGGATTTACCAAGGAGGACGTTAACCGATTGACTCATGCTTCAAGGATCAACATTTTCCAATTCATCCACCCCTAGAAAGTTGTCCTCTAAATCCTAGTCGTAATCCACTTTCACATATGATTGCATATGTGCATGCTCAGGAGTCTTTATTAAAGGGGACTTCTTCCTATCCTCCTAACAATCTTGTGAAAGCGAGCATTCACCCTCCTCCCTAACAAAATTATGATTTGATGAAGTTTTCTTCTCCTCTGTAGAAATAGTTACTATAACCATTTTCTTGGGAACCCACATCTTTCTAGTGTTGCCCAGACCCGACCGAAAAATCACAGGAGGATTAGTGGCGATCTTAGATTCTTCTAATATAGGATTCTCAATCTCTACTTGTTGCTTCCATACGCCACTTCCTGATTTTAGATTTATAAATGTGAGGATACGCTTAACCACTGCGATCTTCCATCTAGCGTAAAGGTAAGAATCATCATTGATAATCTTCTCATCTACTTCCAATAGAGTACCCAAAGATCTCCCAATATGATCCAGGATTTTGTCACCCTAGTATTCTATGGGAAAATTGTATAGTCTAATCCAAATCAGTTCCTTGTATATCGCTAAGGGTACTAGATCGAAATTCATTTTCCATGGCTGCAAATAAAAGGAGAAGATTCAAAGAACTAGTTTTGCTGATTTAAAATATTATTTCTGATCAATTCTTCACTAAACACAACAATGAAGAAACCTTTCGGAATGAATTTCAATACGATATCTTCACTCCAATTCTTAGACACCCAATCCCTGATTTGCATTCTAGTGTGTCTCGAACTGATAAATCTTCTGATAACTTCCATCTTTCTCCAAAGCTCTATATCCAACTCTATATCATCAGACATATCGATATCAATCAGAATAACTACCTCTGTAGTCATATTTTCTACTCTCTTCTGTGATACTCCCCTCTCCCCTCTGATCTCTTGTCCTCGGCCTCCATTCCATCACCACTCTGAAAACCTCCTCTTCTACTACATCATCGCTTTGTGATGTTTTGGACATCTTAACATTGTATGTAGGAAAATTGTTGGAGATAAACTCTCAAGCCTAATAGTGAGGTTCATGTAGGTTTCCTAAGAAGAGAATGGAGCTAAAATCTTGTATTCTTAATCTTATTTTTTTAGGAACATAGATAATTAGTGGATTCACTTTCAATGGTTGTTTGAGTGTGAGGGCATTAAGCTCTTTTCCATTGTGGAGAAAAAACCTAGAAGAAACTAAGCTTTCAGTTAGAGGAATATTAGTAATTAAACAACTTTCTTGATGTCTTTGGGAGAAAACAACATGGATAGGAGATTATGCTCTTTTCCCAAGTGGAAAATCAGAAATTCAGACTCCTAAGTTACCAATCTAATTTCATTTTCATGTTAATTCTTTAGAGGGTTTGTTAGTTGAGGTAAAAATATCCTGGGAACAACCCAAGTGAGGACAGGTAGAACCCAACCGTTCCACCTCACTATTATAAAGATGCTTCCTTGAGATGAAAATTTCAAAAGACTTAGTTGGTTTTGTGCTTGGAACATTGATTTGATCCTTCCTTGGACATGCTTGTATGTTGTGTAGAGTAGAGCTTCTTGAATCTTGCTTGTGAGACTACACATGTTCAAGTACTCATAGGGCTATATGCCTCAATCTTTCCTTATGTGAGACTATGGGAGATGATTATGAACAGATTCCCAAATTAGAAACTCTTTTTTAGAAACCACTTGGATCACCCCTAAAAGTTCAATAATCTTTGTGAAAGGAAGATAGTAACTTCCCCAAGACACTCGCCATGTCATATCTCCTTTGAATATTTGGATTTAGATAATACAATATTTCTTGACCCATTATGTGGTCTTCAATGGTTGTATTTTGATTGTCTCTCGCAAGTGTACCTAAGTTTGCGAGGAAAGGTTTTCAAGCTATTTCCAATTCCTATGAGGTTAGTGTGTGCTTGAAGTCCCTTAATCACATGTATTTGATGTGTTTTATCATTAATAATCCACTAAAAAATACCTTGAAACACTTCAAAATAATCTGGAAATACCTAGAAAACATAAAAAATTCCACCTTTTTAACAGTGGTAGAACCCTGATCAAGTCAGAGAGTCATATCTTTCTTTTTGAGTGGTACGTTGCTAACAAAAAGTTATGTTTTGTAACAGAGTCACATCCTTTTTTAATGGAGTCGCATTCAGGAAAGTAAGCCATATCATATCTATTCAGAGTTGTATTTGGTTGTTTAGTCATATACTAGTCATCTTGAGTCGCATTTGGTAATATCAAAAAGTCACCTGTTGTGAGTCACATATGGGATAGTGAGGTCTTTCATATAGTGTTTTTGCAATTTGATCATTGATTTTGGTACCCATTTTTTACCTCTATCAAGCTATATCATCATAGTTGTTGTAATTGGACATTCTCCCTTTGATGTCATCATCCTTGGCTCATTTGATTAGTGTCTTATCAAACCTCTTGGTGTTTTCAATCTTTTTCATATCATATCAATCCTTGGATTATTAAATCTTCATTATCCAAACCATATTTCATCATTTTTAGTACCAATAAAATTTGAAAAACATTAAAAATTCTTAAAAAAATAAAAAAATTCAAAAAAATTCACCTCAACTTTGAGAAGCCATAACTTCTGACTTGGTGCTCAAAATTGTGGACTATTTTCACCATTGGAAATATAATCAAGAAATTTAATTTTAGTCTCTAAAATATCATGCCTTCGGCAGCCCAATTTTTGAGACCGATGACAAACTCAACTCTAAAAAATGAGTAGAAGACCTCCAAAAATGCAAATTACTAAAACCTAGAAAAATACCAAAAAAATATGAAAAATAGCATTTTTTATTTTCCTCAAAATGATTATACATGCTTAGGGCCTCCTTGGCACATCAAATTTAAGATCTCAAGAGAAAAGCATCATCACAAGAGACTATACTTTCCCATAAAGAGGCTCAAAGCAATCATACCATGGCTAAAAACAAGTGGTCTAGGTACCAGGATCATGACAATAATGAAGAAGTTAATTTTATCACAATTCTCACAAAGAAGATGCAATACTTGCAATCACAAATCCAAGACTTGAAGGAAGAAAAGGAAACATCTAAAGAGTACTCATTAAGATCAATCTATCCTTTTCTCTTTGATAATGATATCCACATGTCCTCATCTTCAAACAAAGAGATATATAAATATGACAATCCAATCTTTGATTCAAAGGCTCAAATTCATGATAATCCAATCTTTTATCAAGAAAATGAAGAACATTCAGTTGACACTATTTTATATCAATCAAATGACAACGAAAAATTAGATCATCAAAATCTTAAATCTCAAACTTCTTTGTCAAAAACAAGTGAATCTATAAGTCCATTGGATAGAGCATTCACTCCTTTGGGCCAATCTTATGAATCAACATTGGAAGAACTCCTTAAATAGAATCTCATCATATTGCCTCAAGTCACTTCAAGTGGTTTTGCATTCTTGAGAAACTGTTGTGCCTATCATAGACATAATGAACATGAAACTTTAGATTGCATGGAATTGAAGCATAAAATCCAAGATCTCATAGATAATGACATAGTTGAAATTATAAATCCTAATGAAAGAACAAGATACTACTCTCAAGAAAGATCTAAATCACAAACCTATGTCTTGTATTGTTTCTTATGTAGACTCCAATTCTTCCAACACACATCCATCTTCTAAAGCAGCAAAGCTAATCAAATTCCTTCCATCAAACAAAGAACCTAATGCTTTTCATGCTAACTATGTCTACCTTCAAGGGCTACCTCTAAAAGAGATCCAAGCTAATCTACATCTTGATGCAAGTCTTTTTTAGGCTTCAAATATCATAAACCCTAAGATTACATATGCTTCAACACCTATCATGCCTATCCAAAATGATACTCTATTAGCCCTTCAATAATATCTCATGTAGATCAAAATTCCTACCTCATCCTTAGAAGTGGCTCGGCCATGTCAAGAGGATAATTCAAAGTGTGAAGAAACAAATATCAGTAATGATCAAGATTAGTATACCATTCACCCTTATCCAATGATTGACAAAAGTCCAATGATGATTTCATCACCCCCTTTGATTTTTTCCCAGAAGATACTCTTACACCTCCTATATCTTATCCACCTCCCAGGAAAGATCAAGATATCATTTCCACCATCTCTAATGAGCCTATTGAAAATCAAGAGAAAAGTACCCTTTGTACACCATCTAAAGGTCCTTTTCAATATCAGAGTATCCCATCACCCTCTTTTCATAGATCTCCACATCTAAATAAAACTCTCATTCCTCTTAATCCCTTGCATAATAATAAATCCCATCAAGCTTATGTTGTGTTGGAATGGAGAGATAGGGTACTAAGAGGGGAGGGTTGAATCAGTAACCTCAAAAACTTTAACTTAAAAACTCAATCAAAAAATAGTAGTAAAATCATCCTTTAACTGAATCCATTGCATGCATCATTCATTCAATTAACTGGTAAATGTAAATTGCATGAAATCAACAATAAATCAATCACATAACACAAGTATTTTAGTTATGCAGAAACCCTTGTTAGAAGGTAAAAACTACGATGGGGATGACACCCAAAAATTCTTCACTAATAAAGATAATAAAGTTTTCTTGTTAGGGCTACAAGTTGTGATCACTTCTGGTGATCTTACCTTGTTAGTAGTAACAATTAGATCAGCTAGATCTACCTAGTTATAGGATTTTAACAACACTACTTGAGTGTGTACTTGGTTAAGTGATTTCAAATAAAGACTGTTAGGTCTACTCTGTTAAGAGATTTTTGCTAACTTTGTTACAATGATTAGAGAATAACAGGATGTATCTGCAAATGACAACTTAACCTTTTATGAAATAGATCGATGAAATAATGAATAAATATCACCTTGATATGTGAAAATCTAATCTTTGAACTACTCAGTAGCCTTGTCTAATTCTGCCTAATCTTAATGTCTTTGTATTCTCCTCTTCTCTGTCTGATAACTGATGTCTTGAAGTTGGCTTCTTCCTTCAAGATCTCCTTTTCTTGTTCATACCATGCATATCATCCTTATGTCAAAATGACATGAGTTACACATATATAGCATACTATTATTGCTACTTAATAAAATTAGGTTACAATATCTTAGGAAAAACCCTAAGATCTACGATGTACAAAAATAACCTAGATCTAGAAATTACATAGAGATCATCATCACAATTAATAATTACATCCATAATAAATGATCCTCAATCTTCGTAAAACATTTTATGATTCTGTTGTAACTGTCTACATAGATAGATGTGCCAAAATTGATTACTATGTCATTTTCTGGATTGCTCAGTAAACACTAACAATACTGCTCAGTAGTTATACTGGTGCTCGGTGTCTAGTATGCTTGGTGTTTACTAACATTCGATATCTGTATACATTGATCCTCATTAAAACTACTCTAGTGCTCGGTTAGAACTGTTATCTTTTGTTCTCGGTACTGCCTTGAGATAACTCAATGTGAAGGCTTATGTGGTTAACCGACTAGCATGTTATAGCTTGTAGTACTTCCATTTACTAACTAGATAGCATAGGTAACCGACTGACCATCTTTTATACTAATGAAAATCCTTAATGCTCAAATAGAGATAAAAATCTCCCCCTTTGGCATTAGTATCAAAACCTTGAAATGTATATAGACCTGATGTCTCAAAAATTGTTCTAACTTCGCCTTATATACATAGAACTTAAAAAAATTTCAAAATTTCTCCCCCTCGGTGCATGCTCCTGATAGTATGTAGTAAACTTATCATTTCTTTACATAATTTGGCATATACATGAGTTTTCCCCCTTTTTGATATTAATGCCAAATACAAAAAAATGTATACTTACAATTTATCAAAAATGTGTTGATGGGTTTTCTTCAAAGAGTCCAAGAGGTTGGCTCATTCCTCTTTCAAGTTGGTTAGAGCAATGTTCTCAAGACCTACTTGTGCATGCATGTCAAAGATGTTATCCAACATAGAAATCTCTGGTGTTGCAACAAGTGTCTATGCTTTGACAATGTGTTTCTCAAAAATTTTCAATTAAGGAAGCAACTTGGTTTGTAGCTCAATGACCTGGTCACTTATCATTTCTTCCTACTTCCTCAGATCTTCTCTTAACCACATAAGTTCTTGAACCTTCAGTATATGCTTAGCAAAATCATCTGGCTCGGTTAAGGCTACTTGTGCACTAGCTTGGATTTTGGTATCTAGCTGTTTAATTTTCTCACTGATCTCAGCAGTGAAGGTCTCCACAGTGAAAATTTTAATCAATATATGACTAATTAACTAATTAATAGATTGTATGTTGGTTATTACCTCAGATAATTTTACCTTGTTTATTGCCACTTCCTGGCTGATTTTCTCTACAAGTTTATCCTGTATCTTTGACTCTTCCCTTTCTTCAATTATTTTCTCAACTTCAATGTTAGGGGCATTAATTTATTCTACAAGGGTAGCAAGTTGGTCCATTATAGGTGTGTCTTCATTAATCTGTACCTCTAGTACGACCTATTGTAAGATGTCTTACATTTTCCAGTATTTCCTTACTCTTGCATTCCATTGTCAGCTTTTCTTGTGTTGCTTTCCTTGTACACAACTCCCCATATTTTTTGATTTCTTTGGGGCTTAGGGTCCTCAGATCACAATCAGGTATAACAATGATTTCATCTAGTGTGATCGACCATTTTCTGTGTTTCTTCTTCTTCTTCTTCGGCTCTTGAGGTGAGCTCTTTTCAAATTATACTATTGTTTTCTCCTCAACATTTTGTGTGTCTTGCCCAGTTGACACTTTGTCCTCCTATTTCTACTCCTTGGTAACCTATGTGTCAGTTGTCTGAGATGGAGCCTCTAATGTTGTGTCAGGTGGGGTAGCCTTAGTTTTTTGGGGGTCATCTTGGCCATTTGTATCTTCCACTATTGCCTCTTTTTCTTTAGGCTTATTTTTTTATGCCAGTGTTCCAGTTCCTTGATCCCCTAATGTATCCATCAGCTGCTCAAGGTTTGAGCCTTTGGTTTGTTCCTTGGTTAAGATTTCAACTACTTCCATCAAGATATGAAGTTCACCTTGTAATGATGTGATTGCAGGCTCGGTAAAAGTACCTTCTTCTTGTGTTGTGCCTCCAACAATGTTCACATCCTCATCATCATCTCGGTCATCAGGATCACCATTTGTGATGTCCTTAATGAGTACATCTAGTGCATTTCTATCTACAATTTGGATCTCAACCTAATCTGGTGCATCCTGTGAAATATTTAAGTCTTCGGTGGCATATGTGGTATCAGGTACCTCGGTATTTGATATATCAACCTTTTCTTGGTTCAGTGCCAAGTCTGCATCTTCAATATCAATGCCTTTACCTTTTGATTTCTATCTCTTCGTATATGTTTTTGTAGGTGATGCTGCTTTTGGTTTTGTAAACTTTACAACTCCCATTTTCAATGGTGGTGAAGCTATAGTTTCTAACCTTGTTTGTTCCCTAGATTGCACTTTTAACTACCTCTTCTTTGGATTTCATGAAGGGGAAACTGGTGTAGAATCTATCACTTTATTTGACTTGGTTTCTTCACTATCATGTGGTTTATTAGTTAACATTAACTGACCTTCAGTTGCAACTTCAACTGGTAAATTATCAAATGATCCAGAATCATCTCCAAATGTTTCAACTAATGTTTTCATCATTTTTCTTGACTTCTTAGTCATCTTACTAATAACCAGACCTTTTTTTATCCTTGTCTTGGCCTCCTCAAATATTCCAAATCTCTCTGCCTTTTTGTCTTTCGGTGTGGCCAGCAGAGCCTTGATTGATTTTGAAGCAAAATCAATGTCCATTTCATAATCCATAGGGGCTATCCATTTAATCCAAGGCTCCACAACCTTTATCATTTTGTGGTCGATGTCCATAAGAAAACAAATATCCATCTCATATTCTTCAACCAATTGATTAGGAATTCTACTCTGAGAATTCATCCTAACTTTAAACTTCTCAAAATAATCATCAAGAACTTTGTTCAGATTGTTTCCTAAGTCATTAATCATATCATAAATTTGCACAGTGACCGGTTTGTCAATAGACCAATCTACATTACCGACAAAAGGAAAAAATCATTGTATATAGAAAAATATGCACACTAGAAGTGATCCGAACTTACAAGTATTCAACTTTTTTAACCAAATAGTCTTCATATTTTCTTCAATCTACTTCTAAAGAAGCTCAGCAAGGACAGACTGAAAGCTCTTCTTTATCATTTTATATGTGATGTCGACAGCTCCACATGGTACACTATGCAGTCTACTCGACTGATAGATCTTATAGCTGGTGACATGTGCTTCAAACTTAACCTCTAGATCCTCAATTATAGCAATTTTTAGTGCTCAGCCATCCCATGTTGTGCCTATATTATTTTCAATGTCGACCCTTGAAGCACTAAAAAAAGCCTTGGCCTTGTCAGTTGTTGGATATCTGGTAACCTTATGAATCATATTATTTGTAACTTTGACCGGTTGATCCACCAAAATATCCCATCATGATACCGACTGAGTACAACCCTAATCCATTTAGTTTTAAAGGTTTTCAAGAAATTTAGGGCATTTGTAAGACCAATCTTCTCAAGCTGTTTGAATTCCAGTTTTAGTTTGCTATCATCACTGCAAAGCTTCTGATAAGCTACAACTATCTTGAAATCTTTGATTTCTCCTATTTTGCAGTGGATGTAAGCTCTAACATCTTCAACTAACAAAACCCTAGGTGGGATGCTTGAGAAAGCTCCCGTTGAATCAGTCTTAGATGCAACTTCTAGATGAGGTTTGTACTTGGGTTCATCACAATTAGCTGAAACAATTAGGTTCACTTCCTCTTCTACTATCTTAGATTCATTTTCCTTGGATGTAGATGCCATTATAATAAATTTAGGGTTTCAAAAAATACGTTGAATGTGCTCGGTAGAAGTTGTACTTACTTGAAAATAATGAAGAGCACACTTAGTTTGATCTAAGACTGACTTGAATGCTTCTAAAAACTCTCAGCTCAAATTCTCTCTGTGAATATTATCTCTCTTTGAAATCACTTTGTGAAGAATGAACTAACTCTTCCGTATATTTATAGCCTTTTTTGAATTCCTACTTAAAATACTTATCATTAATGCTTGACCTACTTCCAACTTGATGACAACTGTCAACTCGGTGATTACCACAAAACATCAACAACTTGGTTAACATAGAACTTTCCACTCAGTTGATACTGATATTCGGTTAACCTTGCATAATAGTCACCGACGGGTAACTCTCTACTCAGTCTTGCTTATACTGACTGTATGACTTTGTTAGCTCAAAAATTTTATAAACCATAATGCATCTTAATTCATGTAGATTTGGTATGTGCACATCAAATATAAGGAACTGTATGTAAGATAAGATCAATTTGGAATATCAGTTCCATACATACCTATTTCACCTTAGGTGGAGGTACCGATGTCACCCAATCCAATGGACCAGGTTTCACTGACTGTATTTCTTGACTCAGCATTCTCATTAGATGCCTTTCTCCACATAGTATTTCTAATCCTCATGATATCTGCAATAGTGTTTCCACTCTCAAATATATGTCCTTCTTCTGGTGCTCGGTCTCTACAATCGGTGATCGACTTTATGAAAATGTAAGCATGCCATACCAGTTCTTGTCCAGCTTCAAGATTTTCCAGCCCATCTCTTCCTCATACAATTCGCTACAATATGTTCATACCTTCCACATACTGTTCAATTGACCCATGTGTTATAATCCCAAGTGTATGCACTATTTTGCCTCTTCGGTTGATAACGTTTGTTCTTTTGTTTTGGGGTCCAAACTTTCTTCATCTTTGCCTTACACTCTTGTGAAGTGTATCCATGCTTGTTGCAAGTGTAACATAGTTTCTCCATGGTAGGATTGTTAGAAGTCTCATTCATCTTAGCTCTACACTCATATGCTTGATGTCCAAATTTACCACAATAATAACAATAACTTTTAAACTTGGGAGTGACTTGAGTTTTACCTTGTGCTTTACTCCTGCAAACATTTGAAGTATGTCCTGGTTTGCCACAGTGATAGCATGTCAATGTCTTAGGTTTCTGATTTTAATTGTTGTTCACTTGTTCAGCTTGTTTGGATGATTCTCCTTGTCCAATGTAGCCTAATCCAGCTTTGCTTCCAAACCTTCTTTGATTAATCAGAAAATCATCAATCTTCTTTGAACTGTCTTCAACTTTCTTCATCATTTCATTGTGTTGTAGCTACATCTTTACTTCATTTCTTAGTTTTTCATTTTCTTCCCCGAGTACTCCAATATCTTCAAGTTTTCTTGACAACTCACCATTTACTCAGTTGATCTCTTGGTTTACAATCATCATTTGATTTGATATTTCAAAGTAATGCACGATAAGTCTTTTTATCTCAGTTTCTTTTGCTTGAATTTGTTCAGTCATTTGTCTTCGGTCTTCAACAGCTAGATTCTTTTCTTGTTCAGCTTGTCTAGCATTGTTCATTACATCAATCATTCTCACCATCTGTGATTCTTGACCGATCTGCAGGGCTTTCACTTGTTCAGTCAAGTGAAGATTCTTTTCAGACAAATCAGAGATTGCACTTTCAAATCCATCAAAAATACTTCCTAAACTAGATCCAGTGTTATCAAATAATTCATCAATCTCTTTTTCATGGTAACTAGTCTCATTTTCCAGAATAGCCAGGTTCTTTCTCTAAACCAGTAATTTCTTTAATCCATCCTTAGCTTGTTTGTACTACTCTATGAACATCTGCATCTGAATCTTCAGATTCTCTATTGTCTTATCCAACTTATATCTCTTCATGGTTAGATATTTACTCTTCAGTGGTTAAACCATCCAATAAGAAATTTGTGCTCTGATACCAATTATTGGAATGGAGAGATAAGGTACTAAGAGGGGAGGGGTGAAACAGTAACGTCAAAAACTTTAACTCAAAAACTCAATCAGCAAATAGTATTAAACTCATCCTTTAACTGAATATATTGCATGCATCATTCATTCAATTAACTGGTAAATGTAAATTGCATGAAATCAACAATAAATCAATCACATAACACAAGTATTTTGGTTACGTACAAACCCTTCTTAGAAGGTAAAAACTGCGGGGGGGATGACATCCATAAATTCTTCACTACTGCAGATAATAAATTTTTCCTGTTAGGGCTACAAGTTGTGATCACTTCTGGTGATCTTACCCTATTAGGAGTAACAATTAGATCAACTAGATCTACCTACTTATAGGATTTTAACAACACTACTTGAGTGTGTACTCGGTTAAGAGATTTCAAATAAAGACTATTAGGTCTACTCTGTTAAGAGATTTTTGCTAACTCTGTTACAATGATTAGAGAATAACAAGATGTATCCACAAATGACAACTTAACCTTATCTGAAATAGATCTATGAAATAATGAATAAATATCACCTTGATATGTGAAAATCTAATCTCTGAACTTCTCGGTAGCCTTGGCTGATTCTGCTTAATATGAATTTTGTTGTATTCTTCTCTTCTCTATATGATAATTGATGTCTTGAAGTTGGCTTCTTCCTTCAAGATCTCTAGTTACAAATATATAGCATATTGTTATTGCCGCTTAATAAAATTAGGTTACAATATCTTAGGAAAAACCCTAAGATCTACGATGTACAAAAATAACCTAGATCTAGAAATTACATAAAGATCATCATCACAATTAATGATTACATCCATAATAAATGATCCTCAATCTTGGTAAAACATTTTATGATTATGTTGTAACCATCTACATAGATAGATGTGCCAAAACTAATTACTGTCATTTTCTTGATTTCTTGGTAAACACTAACAATATTGCTCGGTAGTTATACTAGTGCTCGGTGTCTAGTCTTCTCGGTGTTTACTGACACTTGGTATCGGTATACATTGATCCTTGGTAAAACTGCTCTGGTGCTCGGTTAGAACTATTATCTTTTGTTCTTGGTACTACCTTGAGATAACTCGATGTGAAGGCTTATGTGGTTAACCAACTAGCATGTTATAGCTTGTAGCACTTCCATTTACCAACTAGATAGAATAGGGAACCAACTGACCATCTTTGATACTAATGATAATCCTTAATGCTCAAATAGAGATAATAATTTGGTCCTATCAAAGCTACTCATGCACCCATTAGCATAAAGATAAATCTTAAAGGTGAGAGCCTTGGCCATGCAGCTCACTCTAAAGATGTTGATATCCCTTTAACACCCCATCTCCCTCCATTTATGCATAAGCATCATCCTTCACTATCTTCCAAATCCATCCTTGGTCCCTATATCCCAAAGCCAAAATTGTCAAACCTTCCATCTATATTGGGTCCTTATATCCCTCCATTCACTATGTATATCACTCCTAGCTTGTCATCTACTTACCCTATCTCTTATCAAGATCAAAAAAATAGGTATCCTTGAATCCTCCATATCAACCCACTCATATGAACCCTCCATATCAACCCATCCATATGAACCTGTCATATCATCCCTATTCATCCATAATTCCCAAGTCTTTTGGAAGCAATTTGGATGTCAAACAAAGAAATAAAAAATTTAAGAATCCACTTATATATGAAGATCACTATGTTGAGTCTAATTGACATGTGAAAACAATGTAGAAAGAGCTATTTAAAAGACCACAAAGGTCCATCAAGAAAAATAAAAAAATACAAGAAAATGTGGATTCCAAAATCCCTCATTGAAGAAATACATTCAAAAGAATCAAAAAGAAAGAAAAATAAAAGACTATGTGGATTCCTAGGTCACTTTTAAAGGACTTTGAAACAAAATAAAAAATAGAGTTGGCATCCAAGCTTCCAAAGGATTTTCCTCCTTCCAAACACCTTACATCCTCTCCTACATCAAAGCCTCAAGCTATTCCATCCACTTTTCCTCCATCATTCCATCACCCTTCAAGGTTTTTTTCAATGTTGACCTTGTCATCCTATTGACCTATTCCTATGCAAACCTTTCAATACCCTATCCAATATCCAATACTTACCTACTATTAGTCCATCCCCTATCCTTTCATACCTTTTATCCAATCCATTGCATATATAAATCCTTGGCTACCATCTACCTTATTCTCTATATCATTCACTATCATCACCCTATCAACAAAATATATTTCAACGGCCTTGGCCCATCATAATATATCCTTAAAAGGAGCATTATCGAAAGGCGAGAGGCTTGAGTCCGTTCCAAAAAAATAAAAAACATAAAAATATACAAAAATAAATAAAAATATATATGAAAAGAGAAAAAGTGCATTGGTGAAAACCTTGTAAATATGTGCCTTGGTAGAAAAAGTAAAGATAATAAATCCATCCTATGGTGAAAACCACATCTTTTGGTGCCTTCGGCGAGTATCATGATGAAAACTTGGCAAATAGGCATCATGTGTAATTCCATCTTCTTCCACTTCCACTTGCACTCCATGCTATCTTTTTCATCATAGCCTCTATCATCCATCTATCCCACTTACATCCATATTCATTCTTTTACCTTTGATCTTGATAAGGCTAAATCTATCCATAAGCAACATGCTTCCTGACATTTGTTATCCTTTCCATTAATATATACACCAGTTGCATCCATGCTACCCTATCATGATCTTGCTTATACCAATCCAATCCTCATTTTCCTAAGTATCCTTGCCATAATACCACACAATTTCCTCATATCCTCCATTTAACCCTTATCATAATCATGCTATCATATCCATATCTTATCCAAATTGACCCCTTGGTCTTGATCAAGAAAATGAAGAACATATAATACAAAATAGTTTCTCAAAAACTTCTTGGCATGTCCACTCTTTTGGACCACCTACTTTCATGACATCAAGTCATTATCCTATATGCTATCAAGAAATACATCATTGGATTTCATTGCTTATCCCAAAAATGCTTCACATGGATATATCATTTTTCCCTAGCTTGGATAATCCAGAGGAAATTATCCTTGAGGGTCACATTCATGCTCTTCACCCATCATGACCTATTCTCTTTTTCTCCATCAACTTTCTCATTCATTTTCAAATGTCCTACACCTTGCTAGAGATTGGAGGTAGTTCAATGTGGTCTTGTTTGAGAACCAATGATCTCTAAAAATCCAAAAAAAGTGGAAAATGTTCTTGAAATAATCCAAACACATCTTAAAAGATTTAAAAATCCAAAAAACATCTTAAATCTTTAAAAATCCAAAAAGAAATCTAAAAAATCTTTAAAAATCCAAACAAATCAAAATCTAAAATCAAAAAATTGTAAAATCTTAGGTTCATTCTTGTACATATTAGTTGCATAGCATTTGCATCGGCCTTTATCTTCATCGCTAATACATATATGTCATAGGTTTTACATCCTTGTACATATCAGTCAGTTGTGTATCCTATCACCATATCTTGGAGCCAGTCCACATCTTGTCCTTAGGACAATCATATCTAGCTAGGGGAACATTCCTAGTCATTATGTGGAGTTAGTTACTAGTCAGCACTAACTATCTTCTTGAAGGGAGTCATCCACACTACCTTGCAACTATCAAGTGTTTTTCCAATAACACAATAGTGTTTCTCAACACCCACACACTCAAACATTAGTGTTTCTCAACACTCATCAAGTAAAAAAATATCGTAAATGAAACATAAAACCAAAATCACTCAATCAATAGTGTTTCTCAACATCCCTAAATAGACAAACATATATCTGCAAATAGACATCAAACCAAAATAAAAATTAGACACAAACTGGCTTGAAGTATGTTGATCATGTCTTTCTAGATGACTCGATCATGTCCACGGACTAGAGGAATGAAGAATATATGAAACTTTCTTTGTCTATTGTCTAGTCTTATCAATTTTCACATATCATGTCTCTCGAGTAACTCAATGATTTCTATGACCTAGAGGAACAAGGACAGGGGGCAAGATATTTTCTTTTATTTTTTTTGTTTATGTGGTGCCAATGATCTGAAAATGCCAAATAAATTGGGTATATATGATAAGAGCCTCCTTTTATATGGTATGCCACATGTACCTCAACTCCTATTATTTTAACACTATGGTGAGGTTGGGGCTATTTTCTCTTCTATTTATAAAGTAAGTTCTTAAGTATTGTGCAAAATTAGAAATTTATCCAAGAATATGAATGATAAAGGGTCATTGTGGACAATCAATTATCATTTCTCAAGAGCAGAAGGAAATCTTTTTTTTTCTTTCTTTTAACTAACACTAACATAAGTAAGTTCTCTGGTTCATCATCAAATTTAAAAGCCACTGATGTTTGTACTTACTCCTAACAAAATCTCTATGATGAGAAAAAGCATAAAAAAAAGATCGAAAGAATGACACTCATGGAAGACTGCATATCATTCTAGGGAAACTCATTTCATTCTTGAATTCATCTGACTTGATCAAATCACCTCAAGGAGGGATATCTTTCTTCAACATGGTTGAGTATCACATGTAAGATCCTTTCATCTAGCATCATGGTTGATCATTGTCTTTGCAATATCATTATCGACAACTCAATCTAAATGGATTATAAATCAATCTTCTTCATTCAACCATTATCTAGATCAACTCAATCTTCTAAATCAAATCAACATCTTCTCAAATCAAATTTCTTCTATCACATTTTGATCTCACTCCTGAGGGGACTTCATAATCAATTTATCCTTGCATATGGATCATTAAATAGCTTGTTATCAAATTTGGTCATCAAATTTATTTGAATCTTGTAACATCATCATTGAATTAGAGATCAAATCAAATCATATCACTAGGGGCACCAACTTCATCAAGTACCATATCAAGTTGATGGTCTCAGATCAATCAAGTTTTCAATCAATTTTGCAACTAGTAATTTTATCAAGTCTCATATCAAATTGCTTGGTCTTATTGATAAATTGGGGCATGTCAGTTTCATTGCACCACATCAAATTGACATCATCTATATCAGTTAATTAACATCATCAAATCTCATATAAAGTTAATTATCCATATCTTTTGATCAAGCTTAGGGTTTCCAATCTTTCTGACCATGTTCAATTTCATTACTTCACATTAAGCTCAACATTCTAGTATTTCTATCAGTCTTCATTCGATCAAGTTTGAAATTGGTATCATCAATTTTTTGATCAACTTTCAAGAATAGTTTCATCACTTAACATCAAGCTATTCTCTGATCCTTTCTGATCTGACAACAACTTATTATTTGAATCAACATGTTTCTCACACATCGATTCAAAGAGGGGAAAATGTAATCACCCCAAAATGGGAGCATCTAACCAAAATCCCTATTTGCCCTAATTTGGAAACAACCTCTTAATTATGCTAGTCTAATTACCTGATTAATAGCATGATTCATCAAAATGAACTAATCAATCATCAAACATCAACAAATTGATTAAGTCCCCTATTAATTACCTCTAGCCTAATTAATTAATTAAATCCCCTAAAATCTCATGGCTAAGGAAATTAATTAATTTGTTTTTATTAATTGTCCTAATTTCCAACTCAAATCAGAAAAAGACAAATAACTTGATTTCATCCAATGAGCTTCAATCACATGGATTACTCAAAGTTTTGATCTCAACCCCTCATTGGGAATTCAACCTCAATCGTTGAATTCAAATTCAAATCAATCTCTCTCCAATTGTCACAATTGGAAATCTATAAATAAACACTCGATCAAGGCATTTTGATAGATATCTATCTTTTATGTAATTACATGTTGTTCAATTGAGTTTAGCATTAGTATAATAGAAATTGCATCATTCTTATCTTTATTTCCATTCATCTAGATCATTTGTATAAATTCATCTTAACTGCATTCATGTAGATGCATTATAGTTTGAATCTTCTAATTTGTGATTGTCTATTCAATTAGATTAAACATGAATTATGTGAGCAATTTACTAATCAATCGAATCTTCACAATTATAAAGAAATGAGATTCTCTTCATAGGTTATTTTCTTTATTTTATTGATTTTGAATACTAACCTTAAAATCAATTTCTCATTGAAGTGTTGTGTATAGGTTTGCAAGTTCACAACTTCACACACACACACACACACATTGTTGTTCGACCGATGCATCTTTGGTCATATCCTTACTTTTTCATCTATTTTCTATCTCCATTTCTTGTTGTTCTTGTGTATCCTTAGGTTCTTTGAGAATATCCATGATCGAAACATCACCAATTGTGTCCATAGTATCCTCGGGCTCATTTAGAATATTGTTATCAAGTGTGACCTTCACACCATTAATGATGCATCCTTTCTATAAGAGTAATCACATCCTCTTTGACACACTCTTCTCATTTCTCATGGTCCTCTTCAACTGGAATATGTTCTTCATTCTCTACAATACCTAAGTTCTTCATCAAGATATTCTTTGTTTCACCTTGCACTGATTGAGAATCACCAATCAATAGTCTTGTAACTCTTGTTTTTGTCTTAAATGTTGGTCTAGCCTTATCCAATATTTCCTCAATCTCCTATGTTGTTAGCTCAGGATTTAAATGCATTAAGACATACTCAATTAATTTTGTATCTTTATTTAAATCTCCCTTCCATCTAGCTTCAATTTTACCATATAAAGAACAAGAATATATCATTGCAATTGCATAAGGACCTAACTAAACTTATTCATACTTTCTACAACAACATCTTCAATCTTCCTTTGATCTTCTTCATTAAACTTATCACAATACTTGTTGATACCAACAAGTATACCCCACTTCTTAACTTCATCAATAAATTTATCAAGGGAAATAAAATTTCTAAAGTATGGCTTGACAAATTTAATGATAGGGGAACCAACCACCTTAGACTTCTTACCTTGAGCCTTATGTTATTTTTTCTTTTGTCATAATTATCTTCCTTCAGCTTCCTCTTGAACTTCTTTGTACCCATTTTCCTTCTCTTTCTTCCTCTTGCCATCAACCTTTTTTTATAGTAGTCTCCTTTGCCTTTGTGGCCTCAAGTTTATTTGATCTTATTTTTCTTCTTACATGAATCTTAATTGGAGGAGAAGGTTTCTCCTTCTTAATTTTTGTTTCACTCCTTGTCTGTCTACCAGTTGAATCTCTACCATTTGTAGAAGAAACAACTTCTACATATTTACCTGTAATACTTGTTGATAAAGTATCATCTTTCTCACCTTCATGTCTAGCTCTTGCTTTATCAAAAGCTTCTTGTGTGAAGCCTTTCTATCCAAAGAACTGTTCAACCTCCTTTCTAACTTTCTTCTCAATCACTAGTGCATTCAATGTACCTACAACTTCAAGATAATTCTCCCTATATGTTCTAAATCTCTTTGCATTAGGATCAATGAGGTTCCTCAGTAGCTCATCAGCATAAGCACTAACTATATCAGCTTCTAACTCAAACCATAGGCATAGCCCAAAATGTCCTAGGTACTACTGTCTCCATTTGACATGTATCTGTATCAACCATTAAACATATATCATCCTTATACTTTAAGACAACATGAGCTGTAATTATTTCCCTTTCATGCATTCTCCTCTAGAAATCCTTGAAATATCCCCATATCTTCTTATAAAAATGATTACCAAGCATATTAGCACAATTTTCCATTTGAATTACAACCAGAGTACCATCTACCCAATTAACTAGTCCAATACTAGGAAAGAAATTTTAAAAGTAGAAAAATAAACCCATAAGAAATTGACTATACTTGAATACTTTCCTTTTGTCTTTCTTGATCTTCTCCATGTTTAGAAAGAACTAGTCTCTCATTGCAACCC
This sequence comes from Chamaecyparis obtusa, assembly GCA_027943335.1. Taxonomy (NCBI): domain Eukaryota; kingdom Viridiplantae; phylum Streptophyta; class Pinopsida; order Cupressales; family Cupressaceae; genus Chamaecyparis; species Chamaecyparis obtusa. The sequence continues at coordinate 226,825 of BSBK01001071.1, read as the reverse complement.
ACAAATCATACTTTGCATTTTCCTTCACCATTTTATATACATTGTGAATGATGACACTAGGCACACTGTTGATTCTACTTGAGTGAAACACTTTGTATCCATTCACCATGGATGAAAACCTAACTGCCTTGTATAGGATATCATTGATTGTCACCACACACCTATCCCATTTTGATTTGGTTAGTTTTGTGACTGTATTACAGGATAGATCTTAGTTTTGGTACCTCTCTAGTAGCACAGAAACTTGTTAATGTGTGAATGGCCTCTTTAGTAATCTTATAGGGTCGATCAAGCCATATAAATTTTTCATGAACCCTTCTCAACACATATCTAGTATGTTGTTCCTCAAAGTCAGAGGGAAAGTGAATTGCATTCTCAAAACCCTTATCTGTGATCGCTTTGTACTCATCTTTCAACACTCAATAATTGGAAAAATATTTATACAGTGATCGTATATGAGTTCCACCTAAGTCTTTGATCTTCCAATGAATATATGATCTGACATCCTCTATATGCAATGCACCATTTGGCACACTAGTTAGGGAACCCTTTGGATCATTCTCCATTGATTTATTCAGATGTCTCTTAAATAATTTCCTAGGTTTCTCTATGATCTCAATAATAATAGATGTATCCATCCTTAAAACAATAGATTCAATGCCCATAGATCTCTAATAAATACCTTTTGAGTTACCACATGATGTTTTGTATAAACCCTCAAAAGTTTCTTCACTAAAATCACTTCAAATCCTTCTACAGTCGCTTCAATTATTATCAAACTGCTCAAACTTCACTTTTGTCTCTTCTTGCTATAACACTTGAATGTGCAGGTACAAAATAAGATCTAAAAGTCATATTTTATCTTCCACTACTCTTAAACATTAAATACATCACTGGTTGAAAACATATAACATATACCTTCACAAATCTTGTTAGCGGTCATCCAAATCTTCATATAGTTCATCAAAACTTTATACCATACTACAAAACAACCATATGCATATAGAACTTACCACACATGTATCTAGGGGGTCTTTAATAGATTCAACAATGCTTGCTCCCCCTAAGTTAAATATGACTTAGTTTGATGATGAGTTCTCCACACTTGATGAAAATGTGGATCCTTCAAAAGATTTTATTTCACTCTTGTTTGCCTAGATATGATTCATTCACCTTCTAGTCTCTTCAAAATTTGTAGTTTTCTTTCCTTTGTACTTGTCATTTGAATTAACCAATTGATTCACCATATTATTCCTTTCTCTACAAAACCTAGCAATGCGACGTGTCTTATGAAAGTGAAAACATGTCATTCCAGTTGATATCCAAGGTCCTTCCTTGCCTCTATTTTTCCTCAATTTGTAGTTGGTCATCATGTGACCATAATTGTGATAATGTGAGCATGCAACATCCCACCAGTTCTCATTCGACTATCAATTGATACATGACCTCTGATGGTTCACTCTTGTCCTGGAATCATTATCTCTATGACCATATTTATTGCAATTGTAACAATAACCATAAAAAATATTTGGTCTAACATTAGATATAATGCATGGAACACTATATTTGATATTTTTCATACATATATTAGTTGTATGTCCAACCTTATGATAATTGAAACAAACTAATTTATAAGATCTCTTACCATATTTCCTTTCATTCACCTTAGGTGTAGATTTGGCATCTTGTAAGGCCTTCTTGGCACCTAAAGATTCACCAACCTTATAACTAGTGTAGCCTAATCCATAGCTCTCTCCATGCATTATCTGATTTTTGAGTTGTTCATCTAGCTTTGCAAAACTTTAAATGAATTTATTGAGTAGATCATTTGTAGTCTTCAACTCACCTTTCAGTTGCTCATTTTGTTTTCTCATAATTTCATTCTCCCTTAGGGCTTATTGATTTTCTTCATTTTTATCATTTAGTTGTGCATGTAAAGTACCAACTTCTTGTTCGGATTTGAAAATCTCATCCACCTTGGATTTTAGGGCTTCATCTTGCACTCATAGGGCTTCGTTTGCAAATTTCCTTTCTACTTCTATTGTCTTCCTTGCTTTCATTTCTTCACCCAATCTAACTAAAAAAGATTCTAATTCTATTTTGATATTCCTCTTGTATTTATGTAGTTGCACATTCTCCTCTGAAAATTCTTCCAAAGTTTCTTGAGATTCCTTAGATCCACTACCTTCAGATAGTTGTTCAATGAAATCTTGTCTTTCATTCAATTGTTCAACAAGTTCTTGTCTCTTGGATTTTTATTGCTTGAGTTGGTCTTTCAATTGGTCAATGAACTCTTCATCATCTGCAAGTTTCTTTCCAAGTTTCCTTTGATATCTCAAACTCTCCATGTCTACCTTAAGGATCTTCTCCAAGATGTTAGGCTTCTTCAAGTGCACTTGGCTCTAATACCAATTGTTAATATTATAAGGCACTGAGAGGGGGGGGTGAATCGGTGCAACCACATATCTACAAAATTTTTTCATAAACTTGCAGATTAAATAACATGAAAAAGTAATTATAACATATAAGCATAAAGCATAAAGCATCAAGACATAACCAACACAAAAATATGATTCTTTTTGCATGGAAACCCTTGTTAGAGGGAAAAACCATGGTTAGCATTATGACCCACTAAGCCCACTAGTGCACCAATAAGATCTACCCTATTAGGAGCATTACAACACCTTGCTAAGGGTATACCTAGTTAAGTGTATCTATATCCCAATTAGAATCTATTACAAAGTCTTGTTAGGAACTACCTTGTTAGTGGATTTTATAACTCCTTTTGAGAGTCACCTAGTTAAAGGAATTAAAATTTAGACTTTTTATGATCTTGCATACCCTGTTAAGAGTAACCTGGTTAAAGGATTTTGACGACAAGCTTATTAGAACTTTCCTTGAGAATGAACTCAATAGAAATGATCTGAATGTAACACTCTCTACATGAAAAATATGCTTCAGCACTACTCAAATCAATATTTTGATCATACACACTTTGTCTTCAACAATCACAATCATCGTAACATCTAACTCTTTTAATTTCTCTTCGATTTCATGTCTTATACAAACATTTAGATTGATGGAACAAACCCAAAATGTGTTACTGATGTTGGCCTTCAAAATCCATCCAAATTTCATAAGAAATCCTGCCAACATAGTAAATTAAAATCCTCAAGGTCGGCCCTCAATAATATAATTCAAGAGTAAAATAGTTATACACTCTTGTCCAACCACTACCTTGATTTCATCACCTTGACTTGATTGGTTAACTATTCTAGCCGATAACACTAATGTTTCCATCAAATCTTCATATTTACTTCAAATCTACTTACGTGATCATACATATAGGTTGACATGACTCTGTAGATTCTTCATGTTTAATCGCATCACCATAATTGTCAAGATCATCACCACGCAACACATTAACCATGACTAACTATGTTATCACCGATACACTAGATACTTAGAGAATTCCTTGTGTAATCAACTTTGTCACCGGTATGCAGCGTAACTAGTACAATGTTCCCATGTGATACCCATCAAAATTATCAACACATCTTGCTAGTCCTCCACACCTATCAAATATGGTTGCAACACCATTTGAAGCTCAGGGCTTTCATTAAAAGGGTCTACAATGGTTGGCTGGCCCATTCTTATGATAGAAGCTTAAACTCTAGTCATACAATATAGATCCTTAAGTAATCTTGGCCACTTTATAGAAATATTTCAAATCACTCCGTATTAACTCTGATTCTCAAATCTTTGAAAACCTAACTGAAATTTTGCTTCCAGTCATTTCTAATTAAACAACATTCATAATTGAAGAAGAGTGCACATGTAACACACAATTTTGCACCTCATACATTCTCTTGGGAATTTAATTATGTCCTAATTTTTCTTTTCATATTAGAATTTAATGAGACCCTTTGTCAATCTTGTGCCAATTGATCCCTCAAGCCTTAATTTCAAATCTGCTGACAGATCACCTCAATAATCAAGATGTACACTCTGTATCATCAAATTGGTCAATTGTATATTAAAGGCATATTCATCGCTATTTCACACTTCTTTACAATGTGGCATGCAAAATAGAAAAAAATCACTATCTCACAATCTCTTAATCCTTTGTCCGCAAAATAACAAAATTTTGCGACCCCTATTTTTTAGCTTCTCATAGATACAAAATTTTTCCATTTCCCAGTCTCCAAACTTTCAACCCACGTAGTATTGAAAAAGGACTTTAATACATGATTTTAAAAGAGATATTAGGTCCTGATCCTTTTCATATTTCTCTGATTTTCTAAGTGGCATTCACATGAAAAGAACAAAATCAAAAATTTCTTCAATAGTGGCTCTTTCTGGGGACATATACCCCCTGTGGGTATGCTGAGAATTTTATTTATCTCTAGGAGAAGAAGACCAAGTGCCTTATCCATTGGGTTATAGAGTCACTGCAATTTTAAATATTCTAATCAGGTCTTATTTTGTGGCCTCGGGCCACCCAAATATGGAGTCAACACTTGTCCTTGTCAAACACATGACTCTGATCATGTAGCAATATAAACATCCTGATAATATTATCATCATCCCTATCTTCATTATGTTTCATCTCTTGATTAATTGGTTTCCTTTTGAACATCTATGACAAGAAAGAACATCCTTCCTCACACCTGGGTCCAGATTCTTTTATCTCCCTTTGTGATAGATCAGAATGTATATGAAACTTATTTTTGAAAGGATTTTTCCATGACATGTATTTTACTCTAACTACATCATCATTCATTGTTTCATCTTCCTTCATATGTAGTGAGTTTGAAATTTTTTTGGAGTAATTCTGGAAAACATTATCTTCTATATCCTCTTTAAGCCATGGATTTGAAAATATAGAAGTTTTAGGCATACCTTCCTGGAAGCTTTCTTGTGATTCATCACACAAGAGTCATTTGGTGTATCATAATGCATGTTTTCACTAAATGGATCCTCCTAATAGTCATCATGTGCTTCATCAATTGGATAAATATCAATGTTATCTCCTAAAATTTCCTCTTCCTAAACATGCATTGATTCATCAAAATGCTTATTTTGACCGATTGAGCAAAAATTTAGACCATTTTTATCAACACATTTTTGATATTCTATATCTAACAAATTTCAAATTTCCTTTGAACTAAGAGGCTCTTCTTCTTCATTATTACATTGAAGGAAATATATTTAAATGCAAATCTCATCAACAATGGATTTTTCTTCCACTTGATCCAAAATTTCTCTATCTAAATTTGGAACTTCATTAGAGCTTTGTACTCATATAGATTTCACACTACATTCATCACCTTCTTGTCTTTCAATATTTATAAATACATCCAAGGGATACATACCAAGATTTTCTTCCCGGATGTATTCTTGATCTTCTTCCTTTTCATAGCACACATTATTTCCTTCCTCCTCAAATTGTCCAAAAAATTCTTCTTCACTTAAATCTGAAACATCAGCAGGTTTTTCTTTTTCTTTTGTATATTCTTCTAATCTCTAAAAAGAAGCCTCAAATCAGGGTCATCTAGTGAGGTTCCCAACTCATGAAGTTTTTTTAGAAATTTCTTGTGTGAAGGCATGATGTCTTATGGTATCTCTTGATAAATACTTACCATCATTATGAACAAATGGGCTGTAGACTCACTTTCATACCTTTCCAAATTGAAAAATTCATCAGAGGGAGACATATAAGGTTCTTCCATAATGCAATTCTGATTTTCATCTTGTTCACAACACATGTTATCTTCTTCACTTTCATCATGAAATTCATATAAGAACCATTTCTCAAACTCCCTCCACGATGAGATGCTTTTTGTAGGTAGTGATTCATATGCCTCTCTTGCATTATCCTTCAATGTCTTAACAAATAGTTTCATCGCTTGATCTTCTACAAAAATCTCATAGTCTTCTATAAATGTATAAAATGCATCCAAATATTCAAGTGCAGATTCATCCCATTCTCCATGGAATTTTAGTACAAGTTGTGAAAGCTTAGAGAGAAATTTAAAAGGAATACAATGGAATCCTTTGAGATCCAATAGCTTGATACCATCTGAAATAAATGGTTTTCTTTGAAATAATTATTTATTCTGATACATTCTAAATATCTGAATTTGTAGTAACTTATTTCTTTATACATTAGGTTCTTGTCAATAGAGTCATCACCGCTTTCAAAGAGGAAATATTTACTTATCCCCTTCTGGTTCTTCTCCCTCAGTAAAATCATTGACTAAAATGTTGATTGAATAGAGTCACCACCCTTGTTCCCAAGGGATATATATATATATATATATATACATATATATATATATATATATACATATATATATACATATATACATATATATATACATATATACATATATATATATATATACATATATATATATATATGCATATATGTATATATATATATATATACATATATACATATATATATATATATACATATATATATATATATATACATATATATATATATATATATATATATATATATATATATATATATATATATTGTATCTGAGTTCTTTTCTTCCAGTAGAATCTTTAAACTTACACCAGAAATCCTCAGTGTCAATAATGTCTTCCAAAGACAAGTCTCCGGTAGAATCACCGATCTATTATATGATTCAGATAGGGAAAACTGAACAATTAACCCTTCTACAAGTCAACACTAGAGATTCTAAGTAAAACTCAAAATATTTTTATGAACAACTTCATGGTGCAATGGAGTCACCAATCCATTAGTTCCCAAAACTACAGATTGGAAATCCAAGAGCTTTGCCAATTCTCCTATTGGATTTCTTCAATCAGCCTTGGCCAACGAACATGAATAATCTAATTCATCTTCACTTAAATCTTTGCTAAACCTAGGCAAATAAACCCTCACCCCAAACACAAAGGTGTTCTTCTATAGAGAATTTAAACTTCTTTGATTCCTCGAGATGGAAAATGTTCCTTGAGATTAATCAAAATAAGAATGTTTACTTTTTACTTGTGTTTGATTGCTTTAGTAACTTATAAATACTTGAAAATGAAATATATATGAAAAGTAACTGTAAGTGCAAAAATAATAAACAAGAATGAAATGAAGAAACTTCAATTCTCATCCAAATGTAAAAAACCCTCTTTGAGAAAATACACGGTCCAGTCCCTTATCCAACTAATTGGGAAGAATGTAGTCTGACTTTGTCGAACCCTCGTGTACACTCTGCAATTTAATTTCAGATTCATTCTTCTATGACATCAAAGAAAAATTGATTATAATATTTATCTTAGTCTAAAAGAATTCAATTCCTTGGCAGGAAACCAATAAGAAAAGAAATAGTATAGACAAACCATTCATATACAACTCTTGATATTCATGATAGATATCAACTTCAATTCTTTGACATCAAATAGATAAAAGGTAATCCTTGAAACTAAAATTTGCAAAGGACCAATTCAATCAAACGCCATGAAATTACTTCCTCAACCTTGGACAGGAAATGAATTTTCTTTGTATTAATTAAAAAGGTGAATACAATCGGTGTGCATATCAGTTACAGTCATCTATCCCTGATGTATTTTTCATTACAATATATTATCATCCTTTGGAAAAAAAACTATTGTGAACTATATCAATCTATCTCTAGCATTGGTTGTGGTATCTCATTTATACAAAATTTATGGGATGCAAACAAGCTTCCAACCAGTGCATCTATTCCTAAGCCTAACTAACCTTTTACCGCTATGTGTACACACTAAAATGGTGCACTTCTATGAACCATTACATGCAAGGTTGCTCAAGAATGAGGCCTCACAAAGTGGCTCATAGCTCTCTATGCATTGAGTTGCAAGGGACTATGATAGATTTGCTCTCAGCTAGAGCTACAAACTTGTGACCTTGCTAGTCAACCATACAATGAGAGATTCACAATGAAGACAAGGGCAACAATTCCAATATCTCCAAGAATCACTATGAAATGCAATGCAATGCAACTAAAATGAAGATGCAAATGTGCAAGCTATGCTATGAAAATGGAAGTACAAACTAAGCTATGAAATGGAAATAGCAATGGATTACAATGCTTCCTATTTAGACTATGTGAGATTAATCTATTGCATAAAAGGAAATCTACACTAAGAATGCCATGATCATGCAACTAAGAAAGGAAATATGCAACTACAATGAAATGCAACAAGTCTTCAATGTCTTCAAACTCCAAATGCACCTAAAACCTGCAGCATAACATTAGCATAAAACAAGTGGATATCCAAATGAAGGAGAGAGCTCTCCTTTTATAAGAAATGAGGTGAAATGGACCATTGAGATTAAGAGGCAAAAAGTCTTAATCGGCGGTGGAGCTTGAAAGAGGATCAATTCATGTGCACAAGTATCCTCCAATAGGAAAATAAGAGTTGACTTTATGTCCATATGAGACAAAAAGTGCTTTTTTCCTTTTTATAAAATAAGAATAATGCTTTATTTGTGCAACTTAGGATAAGAGGAAAGTGGGGGCTTTTTATTTAATCAAAAGGGGAGGAAATATTCTTTTTAATCAAATAAAGACTTAGGATAAATGATTAGCCCATAGGATAAAAATCCAATATATGATCGAAATTAAGACTTGATCAAGAGATTGATATTGTTGAAAATATTGATTATTGATAAAATTGATTCAGGATTGATAAATCAAATAAATGGGGCCCAAAGTCTAGGCGACCATTTTAGGGTGCATACATTTGCCCCTCTTTGACTAATGTGTGATCGATTTGGGAACACATGCAGTCAAAGAATGAAGTTAAAATGTGAGATCAATTTGGGATCACAAAACAACTCAGATATGAGGTCGATTCGGGATCACATCCGGACAAAGCATAAACAAAGGCCTTTGAACATGAGGTCGATTCGGGATCACATTCAAAGTAAGAGATAAGAATCTCAAATTTGAGCGAAAGCTCACAAAAGATGTCTGAATCAAGAGGATCAAGAGAATCAGGGATGAGAATCCCATAGGTACTACCCCCTCGGAATTGAAATCAAAATCAGGTAGAGAGGAGAATAGAAAATTGATAAGGATTTGATCAAATCAGAAGGAAATCACAACCGAAGGTAAGGGTCAATAGGTTAACCATTAGGCAATGAAACATGACCCAGCCTAACTGAAAAAATGTAGTCAAACGTGAGAAATGAGGGAATGGAATGAATATGAATGAAAGACTAGAAGTTTGGAAGACATGGAAATGAAGAAATGACGATGCCCCAACAAAGATCGAAGGATTAGGCCTCAAAAGATCATTCAACTGCGCAGAAGGGGGGAAGATTTTAAAACATGATTTTGACTATCAAGATGACCTCAAATTTTGATTTTGAGTCTGAAAATGGATCCAGGACGTCGAAATTAGCTAGGGGGAAATTTTTGCACAATTCTGAGGTGTTTTGAAAATGAGGTCAAAAAGTCAAAAGGCTATAAAAGGGGTCAAAATATCATTTTCAAAAATCATTTATCTTTTAGCGATTTGAGAATTTCAGAGCTTTAGAGAGAGAAAATGGCCCAGCAAGCAGGAGTTCCCATCCACAAGCATCGATTCGAGCGCGCCCGGTTGCACAACCGGCCACCACACTATCTTGCCCCGGTATGTTTTCGAAAAACTTGAGCTTTTTGAGTCATTTTTTGCATTTAATAGCTTATTTTAGCACGTTTTTCAAATTTTAAAATTTTAAAATTTTTTGCTAGGTGAAATATCACGCGATACTTTAGAAGTATCACGCGCTTTGAGGAGAAGTATCGCGCGATACTTCGCGGGTCCCCAAAGTATCGCATGACCTAAGGCACCAGTATCGCACGATACTGGGTGAAAGATCACATGATACTGGGTGAAGTATCACGTGGTATAAGGTTTATCGCCCCGCTATAGGGAGAAGTATCGCGCGATACTTCTCCAAAAAAAAGGAATATCACCTAGTATAAAATTTTGATTTTTAATGCATTTTTGAGAAAAAATGACATGGGTCTAGACAATGTTACATTTTTGGAATATTTTATACTGAGTTTTTAGACATCCATCATGATATGTGCTAACAACTGTATACACCTAAAAATGGTCATCTAGACTATTAGCCCCTTTTGCTAAATCATAAATTACTTATTCTTGATCAAATCCTAGTTCTATCATTTATTCGATTATTTTCTATGGGCTAACCATCTTATCCTAAGTCTTTATTTATTAAAAGGAATATTTCCTCCCCTTTTAATAAATAAAAAGCCCCCACTTTTCCTCTTATCCTAAGTTGCACAAATAAAGCATTATTCTTATTTTATAAAAAGAGAAAAGTACTTTTTGTCTCATATGGACACAAAAGTCAACTCTTATTTTCCTATTGGAGGATACTTGTGCACATGGATTGCTCCTCTTTTAAGCTCCACCGTTGATTAAATATTTTGCCTCTTAATCTCCTTTTTCATTCCCTATAAAAGGAGAGCTCTCTTCCTCATTTGCACACACAATTTTTATGTTATTATTATGCTACAGGTTTTCTAGGTCATCTTGGAGCTTTTGGAGACATTCTTGCATCTAGGGTTTGAAGATTTGGAACATTGTTGGCATTCATCTTGGATCTTCATCAACACTCTATCTTCTTGTCTTCATTCTTGCATCATGGCTTTCTTGCTTCATAGTTAGATTTCATTTCTTGCATAGTAGTTTCATTTTCATGACATTCTTAGTTTAGATTTTCTTTATGCTTTAGATTAATTCATTGAATCTCTCATTGCATGGTTTACTAGCAAGGTTATAGGCTAAATAGCTCTAGCTGAGAGCATTCTTAAAAACCCTTGCACTCCATGCCTAGGGAGCTATGGATCGATTTGTGAGGGCTCATTCTTGAGTTTCCTTGCATGTAATGATTCATAGAAGTGTGACACAATTATAGCACACAACAACTAGCTTGGTTTTGGCTTGCAGGAGGTCTTTCTGGCGCTCATCATCAGAGCGCCGAAAGTGACAGGATTGCGGTGTGTCTGAGATCTGGATGATCCAAGCAATGCCGACATCAGAGCAATGGGATTCAGATATCTGCTGAGATACCCATATATCCAAGTGGACCATGGGTTGTTGACTGCTCTTACCGAGAGATGGCATAGTGAGCACAACACCTTCCATCTGCCTACTAGAGAGGCATCAATCACTTTAGAGGACGTCTATAGGATCTTACGTGTGCCATGCCATGGCGAGCCAATGATTATAATCATGTTTTAAGATCTAATCATAAATATAATATTTCCATATGATCAAAACTGACATGATTCATTTGTTGGCACAGGTGTACTATGATCAGGATGCTACTGAGGGGCGCCGACTGGTGCAGGAGATGTTCCAGGATGTCACTATTCTGGATAGGCATATCAACTGGGAGAGGCTGATAGATGATTTTGGCAGAGACTACCCAGTGCCATGTATAGTGGCATCTATTATCTCATAGATCTTGATGACTAATCACAGTCAAAAGGGTTTCCCGCTCGGATGGGCTCGACTATTGGTGGACTTGGTCGGCAGGCCGCGACGGATGGCATGGGGTCCTGCCATATTGGTAGAGATGTACCATGAGCTGCACAAGATCATCTACAAAGATGGTCAGACATGGGCATGCGGTGCCATCCTGGCATAGGTATGGGCATGGGAGCACATCACTGTGGTGTGCCCCAGGGTTCAGCCAAGGGAGAGGAGGTACCCCTACATCTACAAGTACCTCAAGTTTATATCACATGCCCATTCTGGAGATGTGACATATTACAGACAAATTCTAGATGACATAGCCTCATTCACATGGAGGCCATACAGGGAGGTTGAGGTCTGGGGAGATGCAGCCGATGAGCTGAGTTATATGCTGTGGAGTCGACCACTAGTAGGTCGGTATGCAGAGATAGTTGAGAGATTCTGCATCACTCAGGTATGGCGGCAGTTCAGGAGGTAGGAGTGAGTCTCGACAGAGACTACCACATATGCTAGAGCCAAAGACGAGGAGGGTCATAGGTGGCTACCCATGTTGGATTATCAGCAGGCTATCGCGGAGACAGCAGGTATCAAGAGCGAGCCCTGGGAGTATTTCCTAGATATGGCAGATGCAAGGGCTAATGGAGCCTACAAAGAAGAGTGGTGGAGGGTGTCATTCCCTTAGTTTATAGTACCAGATGCACAGGTACCAGTGCCGGGAGGACACGGAGGGGGTGACAGGGGAGATGGAGGAGACGGAGGGGACGGAGGAGAGGGAGGGGGAGAGGGAGGGGATGGAGGAGATGGCAGGAGGGGGAGAGGGAGGAGGATGGAGAGAGGAGAGGGGTCAAGATTAGGTGGCCAGAAATGGTCACGGGGACAGCGATCAGTGACACCCAAGGAGGAGGCGAGACCAGCTCGCTGGCAGGCGGAGGCACAGCAGGATCAGCCTGCGGGGGGAGAGGATCTGAGAGCTTAGATATAGGCTTAGGAGGTAGAGATACAACAGCTCTGAACTACTATAGCCGTGAGAGATTAGCAGCTACTAGATCTGAGGGCAGAGCGGGATCAGTAGATATCTGATCTTAGGGCAGAGATAGCACGCCGTGAGGTGATGGCACAGGCCGAGGCACTGGAGCTCCAACGAGAGTCAGTGAGAGAAGCCTATTATCATGGGCTATATCTGCAGGCCATCCCAGAGGGTGAGAGAGCACCATCATACTCTCAACGGGTAGGGGTATCAGATGTGGTACTCGATAGGAGAGCTATGCCTCCTCCACCACCACGAGCTCCTCACGAGGGTGGTAGCGAGTCTTAGGGCTTAGATGTTTTGGACATATTTTAAGACTTTTGATCCAGATTTTGGGATCTCATATTGTATTGTATATCATGACATTGTTATAGATTTATGAGATTACTGGATATTTGATATATCATGTGTATTTGTCTCACTTGTGATGGATGTATCAGTTTATGTATATTGTCTTGTCATTTTGCTCAAAATGTTTATGTATATGCTTATGTATGTCCTCTCTCATAGATGTATGTTTAATTCTCATGTGTATGATATAGACTCATGTTTCTTGAAAATGACAGTTGTGATATAGATATGATGATATGATTAACCCCTTGTGATGAATAGGAACAGGTTCGAGATGAAAAAGAGAAGGAATGAAAGACATGATCGAGAAGAAGAAAAGGTGAGCGCAGCCGACTGACAGGTCTACATAAGATGAAAAGGAGAGCTCTCTTCAGATGCAAGAAATGCAAGACTAGACTATCATGAACCTAAAAATGCAAGCTACTATGAAAGTGGTTGACTTGCAAGGTCACAACGCTTGTAGACATCTAATTATCATCATCGAGCGTTATTGGTAGCATCGTAAGATCATACAATGCACATTAGTATAACTATGTGGATATGAATATGATCTTTATCAGATAGAAATGTGGAAATCTCATCTAGGCATCAAAGACATGGAGGTCAAGATGACTAATGCAGTGAGATTACCTAAGTTTGATATGGCGAGATTATGCTTGTATCAAGACACATGAAAGTCAGGATAACTAGAAGCATGCACTCGCAAAATAGTCAAGGATAATACCTTGTTAATCCATAGTGTCAAGTAGGACCAGCATAAATGCTCATGACAGTTAGGATCAACAAAATATACCCACAAATAGATAAAGAAAGAAAACATGTTCTCATTTCCTCAGTCTTCTAGCTATGCATCATCAAAAACTTCTCAGGGAGAGATCACTCATCAAAGAAATCCTCATAGATAGCACACAAAGAAAAATAAAGTCATCATATCATCATTGAGTTAATTGTTTAAGTGTGTGTGTGTTGGTCATAGAGTCAGACTCTGAGTATCACATCTGCACATGAGCACTATCGCATCATTCTTAGACTATAGGCAAGACATCTGATAAGTGTTAAGAAATACTCGATGCAAGGGTAGTGTTGAAAAACACTGTTTGGGGTGGTGTTGAAAAACACCTGTTGTGAAATGCCCCAAGAGACGAACACACCTAAAAGACCAATGCTAACAATTATGCCCCCTAGACAAAGACAAAGACCAATTCCAGACTAAGCCAAATAAGGTCAAGGTATGATGGGAAGTGGCTAAGTGTCGAGGACGCATGATAACAAATAGGAGTGCAAAAGGCCTCAAGTAGTGCCTATTTCTAGGTTTTCACCACTTGGAATCTTTTTTCATTTTTTCATTTTTTTGGGATTTTTTCTACCAAGGCGCCTATTGCTAGGTTTTCACCAAGGCACTTTTTTCTTTTTTCTTTTTTCTTTTTTGAATTTTTTTATTTTTTTGTATTTTTTTTCAGGACTTTTTATGCTTTTTAGGATTTTTTCAGCATCATATATCAATTTTTTTTTTGGTATTTTTTTCAGGATCATAAAGTATGTACAAAGGATGCCCCCAGACAGACTGGGCATCAAGGATAGAACTTCTTGAGGTGCACAATTTTGATGGGATCAGGGAGCTGTTCTCCATCAAGATCTGATAATAAATATGCACCAGTACCAAAAGCAACTGTGATGACATATGGTCCAAGCCAGTTAGGTTCAAACTTGCCCTTTTGCTCTCTGTTTTGTTGGTTCTTAGGGTTCTCTCTCAAAACAAGATCACCTATTTGAAATTCTCTAGGGTGAACCTTCTTGTTGAATGCCTTGGACATACGCTTCTGATACACTCACATATGATCAAAGGAAGCCTTACGCTTCTCATCTAGAAGTTCTAGCTCATGTAACCTCATGGCGCGGTAATCCTCATCTATAATCAAACCTTTGAGTGAGACTCTAAGTGATGGTATCTCAACTTCTAAAGGCAATACTGCTTCAGCGCCATAGGTGAGAGAAAAAGGAGTAGCTCCTGTAGGTGTGCGAATGCTTGTTCTATAAGCCCATAGTGCTGGATTGATTTGCAAGTGCCAATCCCTACCATTCTTGTGCACCGTTCTATGAAGAATCTTAAGAATGGTTTTGTTAGAGGCTTCTGCCTATCCGTTTCCCTGTGGAAAATAGATGGAGGACCAATGTTGCTTGATTTTAAACTTTTTGCATAGGTGCTTTAGGTCCTTATTCTTAAATTGACCTCCATTGTCAATAATGATCTCAGAAGGCACTCCAAATCGGCAAATGATATGATTCAAGATGAACAAAGAAATGGTCCTTCCTGAAGCAACAGAAAGTGGCACAGCTTCCACCCATTTTGTGAAGTAGTCAGTGGCAGTAATAATGAACTTGTGTCCACCTGATGAGTTGGAATGAATCTGCCCAACCAGATCAAAGGCCCAATGCTGAAATGGCCAATGAGAAACATAAGGGATCAGCTCCCTACCTGGAGCATGAATCAGGTTGCCATGTTTCTGACATTTTTCACATGACTTAGCAAAGGTGACTGCATCTATCTGCATTGTGGGCCAATAATATCCTACCCTAAGCAACCTTCGGGCCATGGCAAGACCATTAGAATGTCCACCACAAATGCCCTCGTGGATGTCAGCTAACGCTTGGTTGGATTCCTCCTTTTCCAAGCACCTAAGGAGCGTCCCATCTAAACCCCTCCTATATAAATCACCAGAGATGAGGTTGTGGCGAGAGGTGTTACAGATGAGGTTTCAGCATTCAGAGCGGTTGAATGTGTCGGGAATGATGCCATCACGAAGATATGAATAGATAGCACCATATCGGGAAGACTCGTGTGTGATAATGGCACAAATGACATGGCTTTCAGACGAGTCAAAGATGGGATGGTGTAGCTCTTCCACCAGGAATTCAAATCGGGATTCATGTGTCTCCAACTGAAGAAGTGAAGCTAATGTGGCCATGGCGTCGGCAGCTTTGTTCTCTGTCCTAGGGATCTGTTGAAACATCACAAAGGTGAAATAGCGTCTCAAAGAATCAACCATCTTTTTATAGGGTATCAATTTGTCATCCTTGGTTTGATACTCTTCATTGACTTGGTTGATGATTAACTGGGAATCCCCAAAGACATGTAACTCTGTGATGTTCCATTCTATAGCCATTCTCAAGCCATTAGTTAAAGCTTCATATTCTGCAATATTATTGGTACATGGGAATAAAAGTTTGTAAGACTTTGGAATATTGTACCCATGTGGAGAAACAAATAACACTCCAGCACCTGATCCATTTTGCATGCGAGAACCATCAAAGAACATTGTCCAAGTGCGAGTAGTTGTATACAAGATGTGTTCATCTGGGAATTCCACTTGTACCGGCATACTATCCTAGATTGGAAAATCAGCTAATTGGTCGACAATAGCTTGCCCTTTTATTGCCTTCCTTTCAATGTAATCTATGTCAAATTCAGTTAGGACCATCATCCATTTAGCGATTCTACCCGTCAGGGCAGCCTTACTAAGCAAGTATTTAAGGGGATCAATTTTGGCAACCAAATGTATGGTATGAGCAAGCATGTAGTGGCGCAACTTTTGAGAAGCGAACACCACTACCAGACAAGACTTCTCAATATTATTGTAATTGATCTCATAGGAGACGAGAGTACGGCTGATATAGTATATGGCCCGTTCTTTCCCAGTATCATCTGATTGAGCCAATAATGCCCCCAGGGAAGTGTCTGTAGCTAAAATATATAGGATCAATGGTTTCCCTGGAATAGGAGGCATTAGAATCAGAGGATTAGCCAAGTATTGTTTGATCTGATCTAGGCTCTTTTGACAATCCTCATTCCAAACACAAGAAGCACCCTTATGCAATGTCTTGTTAAAGGGTTGTACCCTATCTGCAAGTTGAGAAATAAACCTCCTAATTGATTGAAGACGTCCCTGAAGACTTCTCATTTGGCTGATATTTCAAGGAGGTGGCATATCTAGGATTGCTTGGACCTTTTCAGGGTCAACCTCGATACCTTTTGCTGATATTATGAATCCTAAAAGTTTGCCTGAGGTGACGCCAAATGCGCACTTCTTTGGATTCAATCTGAGTTGAAATTGTTCCATACGGTCTAGAATTACTTCCAGATCATCGAGGTGTGTGTCCCTTTTTCTTGATTTTGCCAGGGTATCATCCACATAATCTTCCATATTTTTGTGCATCCTATCATGAAAGATAGTCATCATAGCTCTTTGGTAGGTTTCTCCTGCATTCTTTAATCTGAATGGCATGACATTTCAAAAATAGGTTCCCCATGCACATGTGAATGTTGTTTTCTCTTGGTCTTTAGGAGCTATTTTGATTTGATTATACCCCGAGAAACCATCCATTAGAGAGTATATGTCATAGCCCGCCGTCATGTCCACTATCATGTCAATGTTTGGAAGTGGAAAATCATCCTTTGGGCATGCTTTGTTTAAATCTGTAAAATCTGTGCAGACACGAATGGACCCATCATGTTTGGAGATAGGTACTATGTTTGAGATCCATTCTGCATAATCGATGGCTCTAATAAATCCAGCTCTCAAAATTTTTTCTAATTCCCCTTTGACAAGTAGAGCTACATGTGGATACATTTTTCTTAATCTCTGTTTTACTGGCTCGACTCCTGGAGCTATGGATAAGTGATGCATTATGAGATTCGTGTCAAGCCCTGGCATGTCTGAGTAGGTCCATGCAAAATTAATTTTCTTTTTCTGTAAAAACTATACATATGCCTTGGTCTCTTCCTTTGATAAAGACTAAGCAAGATGGACTATCTGAGGATTTTCTTTTGTGTTTAAATTGACTGGCTTTGTTGGTTCAATCAATATTGATGATCTATCCTGGAAATAACTCGGCAAGTTATTAAGTACCCCATCCTTAGGTGCCTCAAAGAGGTTTTCACCCTCGGATGCGTCATTTCTTTTTACTATTTTTGGTTCTAACACCGCCACAAAGTGGTTTTCGCCATCAAACCTATTTTTCTTTTTTTCTTTTATTTTGAGACTGAGGTACTTAATATCAGGCTCTGTCATGCTGGTTGTTGGTTCACTGGTGGAAGCAGCCATGGGTTCAAGAGCATTCAGATAGCAGGCAATTTAGTAATCATTGTGGAAGGTGAGGAATGTGGGCTCTTGGTGGCACTGAGACCAGTCAATTAGGTCAAAGTGAACAAGGGGTAAGTCAATGGTGGGTTCGATGTTGTTTATGCAAAAGGTGTCATCTCTGGTGACCATATAATCAGAGTTCATCAAGTCTTATCCTAAGATACTCGAATTAGGACTCATCCTATCAAACGAAGCATTGTCCATTAAGGCAAATTGAGGAGTGCAATTCTCTAGTCCTACACTAGGATCGTTAGTCACATCGGGTTGGGTACTATAAGCATGGACAATATCTACGTCCAGATCAACTGTTGCATCTGAAAGTGAGTCCCATTCATATTCATGGGAGTCTATCTCTGAGTCATCATTTAGGCCTCGTGATGTAGAAGCCTCAAGGTTAGGAAGGGTTTCCCCCTCTCTAGTGCTAGTATTGGTACTATCTGTCGCAGCTAGGACAGTAACACTTTCCTTTGTCGATCTAGCAGTCACACAGTCACTATCCATCGCAGCTAGGATAGTAGGACTATCAAGTATCAAATCTGTGGAATCTCCTCAAAGGAGATTTGTTGAGGGCACCCAATCATCAGACACATCTTGTTGATTGGAAAGATCAGGCGTATAATCTGAGTCACTGTCACTGTCCGTCGCAGCTGGGACAGGGACACCTTTCTTCTTCTTATTCCCAAAACCTAAGCCAACCATGGACTTATTCTTTCATCCAAAAAGAGCATGATCAAGAGGCTCAGCTTTAGCGTCCAGCCTATGACTAAGGGGACCATATCCTGGATATCCCATATTTTTAACCAGTGTATACCCTTTCCCATAAGCTTCAGGTGAAGGAGCAAAATTCTCGTTATGTTTGTATTTCTCCTCGTGATAGATCCAGTCCCTTACAGCAACTTCCTCTTTCTCTTCTTGAATGGGGACCGAAGACTCAACAAATTTCCCAAATAATGTCATTGCTGATGACGAAGGCTTCACATTTGGGGATGGTCTCCCATAAGACCTAGGAGAGATTGGCATGTTTGTAAAAGAATCCATTTTATAATCTCCCATCCCAAGATCGATGGTCTTGAACTTCTTCTTGTATTGTTCAAGTGAACTACTAGGACTGTCAGCTTCCCTATTCAAAGGTACATGTGATCCCGTAGAAATGTTATTAACTGATAAAGCACTATCTCCAGGGATGCAAATTTCTACACCGTTATGGGGAAACTTAACACACTGGTGATATGTTGATGGGACTGCTTGCATTTCATGAATCCATGGCCTACCTAGCAAAATGTTGTAGGCTAGAGGTCCAACATCAACAATTTGAAATAATATATCTTTTTCTACGGGACCAATGCGAATAGGCAAAACAGCCAATCCCTTAGAACTTCTTTCTGCTTCGTCATATGCTTTGATTGTGATCCTTTTCCTTGTGTCAATGACATTCTCAGAATATCCTAGAGCCAGCAACAAACTCAGGGTACAAATATTGAGCCCCGCACCCCCATCTATCAGTACACGCCTAACATGAGTTTTATGAATCATGACTTCGATGTGTAAGGCCAAGTTATGTGGGTGACTGATGGATTTGTCATCTTCTTCGGAGAAGGTGAGGTAATGAGGGCTAGCCAAATGGTTGACCATGTTCTAGAATTGATCAATATCTAAGTTGTTAGGGATGTTGGCTGCTCTCAAAGCATCCTCAAGGATGTGCTTGTGCTTAGGAGATAATTCTAAAAGCTCAAAAATGGAAATCTGCACGGGTGTACATTGTAGCTGGTCAATAAGATTATAATTGGAATCAGGACCAACGGCAGATTTGGGAGGAGCACCTTTGGACATGGGCTGCTTAGACTTGCTAGTGCTAGGACCTCTAATGATAATGGCCGCTTGCGCCTGTCCCCTAGTGACAACATTGAGGGACTAGGGCATTCTTTGTGAGTGAGGACCTCTTATCACCACAGCGGGTCTTTCATCAGTCATAGAAGTTGAGTCCACATTATGTCCATAGGGATCTTTCCCTCTCATCATGTTGACACTATCATCCACAACTTCAAGCATGTTAATAACGTTCTCCACGTTTGTGTAGGTGTAGTTGATAGCCGCCTTGCCATTCTTATTGTTAGAATTCTCTCCTTTCTCATATTTAGGCAAGGGCTCTTTAAAGGCTTTATGATCTGCATTAGTGGTTAACCCATCCACTTGTAATTGTCCTTTCTCAATAAGGTCTTGGACAAGATGCTTGAGTTTAAAACAATTTTCTATGTCATGTCCAATCCCATTATGGAAAATGCAAAAAGCCTTAGCATCCCACCAATGAGGTAAAGGATCCAGTATGCGATGTTTTGTAGGATCTTGTGGGTGTGCCAAATTATGAGCAACTAATGTCTTAAAAACATCTGCATAAGATTCTCCCAATTTTGTAAATTGTCTTTTCTCCGTTTTAGATCTCTTTTGATACTTAGGTTTGTCTTATTGTGTTGAAGACGTTTGCAGCTTCATAGCTTGAACTGCATGAGAGAGGTTAAGAACTCCTTCATTTTTGACCTAAGATGAGTCAACAACTCCGTCGTTGACCACTTGCTTATTTTTGTTCCAATAGGAGTTATTTTTGTCCTTGTTACCATTAGTATTGTTATTTTGGCTATTGTTGTTATTTGTTGGTTTAGCCAAAATTCCTTGTTCTTTTAGGACATCCTCAATGCGACATGCCACCTCTACCATAGTATCAAAGGAATTAAATGGGATTTTCTTGACTTCATATCTGAGTTCTGGTATTAGATTTCTCACAATGATATCAATTCTCTCCTCTTCAAGGATTGTCCTTGGGTATTTCGAACACAATCACCTCCATCATTGTAAAAATGTGACAAAAGATTCCCCTTGATTTTGCTTAAGTTTACACAAATCAAGCATTGTGACCGACCTTGATAAGTTGTAAGCAAAATGCTGAACAAATCTTTGGACAAGTTTTTAAATGTCTTTACTGGAGGGGAAAGGTTGGTGAACCACTCAATGGCTTGACCTTTTAAACTCCTTGGGAATAATCTCATCAAGTAGGAGTCTTCATGGTGAAAGGAAAAGCTCATTATGTAGAACTGTCAAACATGGTCGTGAGGGTCACCAGTGCCATCATATTTGTCATATGTTGGGATCTCAACTTTCTTAGGGAATTCTACCATCACCACACTTTTTTCAATGGGGTTAGGACATATGGAGTCCAAATGAAACGTGCTCTTGGGAGCCTTCATCCTGTCTATATCCTTTTGCATTTGTAAGATCACCTCATCAGTTGAAGGGCTCTATTTCTTGATCTTTTGGTGAACATCAAAATTATATGGAACTTTAGCGCCTTTGTTGATAAGACTTTGTAAGAATTGGTCTTTGTTTTCTTCCACATATTGCTCCACATATGCTTGAAAGGATGGTTCTTGTTGCATAGTCATGAAGTTCATATGATCAAATTTAGCATAACTTCCTCCATGTTGTGAGCCATGATGTGCTCATTGGGAGGGTTGTTTTGAATGTCTATGAGATGACTGTCTCCTATGATGGTCATATCTTGAAGCCCTTCTTCCTCTAGGACTTGGGGATCATGAGGGTGTCCTTGATCTTCTTCTAGGGCTAGGGGAAGGGGTAGATGGGGGTGAGTTGGTCCCACTATTGGCTCCCCTCCCATTAAATTAGCTTTGGAGTTGTTGTGCATAGAGTCTATCTTCTTCTTCTTGGGTGACTCTTTTCTGTATATCCAACAATGCACGTTCTTCTTCCTCTAGTTGTCTGAATTTTTCCTTTTTAGTAGCCTGTTCATCTAAGTAGGCTTGCTTCTCTCTCTCAATGCTTCTCAATCTTGTATTTGCATATCAAGAGGTGTCTTTAAGTGGGGAGGTTTGTCTCGAATGCCTTATTGCATTAGCTACGTTTATGTGGTGATCACTAGACTTGTTGTTCTGATCTTCATGTTGTGACCCTGAATCTGAGTGAGCTTGCTTATGATGTCTCTCAGCTCGTTGGTGAGCATCAAAATACCTTGCATTGTTGGGAGGTGACCCGGGTGGACTAGCATAAGAAGAACCACCATACTCTCTTCTATGTTGTTGGAAGATATCCTCAAGAGTTTGATTCATGGCTTCTCTTTGTTGTCGGGTAAAAGTGTAACTCATGTCCATGCTTGATGAGAGTGGCATGAAAGAGGTGCTCACTTCACTAGGATTAGCTCCCGGATTAAAAAAAACCTCAGATTCACTCTTAGGAGATTGATTAAAAAAGGGGACCTTTTCCCTTAGGTTGTCGACGAGTCTTGACAGGTGGTAACTGGCTAAAGGCAACAGGGGGTCACTTCCCTTGATTGACTTGGTAGCTTGTCATAACTGACATGAAAGAAAGATACTCTCAATGAAAAGGTGACCTCTCAAAGTGTTAACGCCAAACTAGGATAATCAAAGTCCTCTATTGTCCAAAAAAAGAAACGAGAAGAAAAAAAGGGCTTTACCAACACTGTCAAAGAGGTGCTTCAAATCAAAGGGTGACTACCCTTGCACTTTTGAATCAGGAGGTTGGACTAGGCCAAAAGCTAATTGAAATTGAGATGAAAATTATTTGGACAATAAGAGTACTAAAATTTTCCAAGAATGTAGCTAACAATCTTAGAGATGAACCTTGGCACCAAGAATGACCTTCTAATTTGGCAATTATTTCAAGGTGATTTTGTAAATCAAATGATGCTATCTCGGAGGACTAAAAACCAAAAATTTGGAGTCAAGACAGGTCTCAAACATCAGGGTGAGAAGCCTACTCTAAGACCTAGCCTGATTAACAGCAACTGAAACTGACCAAAATTTAAGCACGGTAGAATTTAACCAGGTGATATACTCCAGGCTACTGGGGTGATAAACCTATAACCGCACGATACTTCACCCGAAGCCAGGTGATACTTCTTAGTACTGGCGGGCGATATACTCCAGGCAGGTCGGGCGATAGTCCGTCAGGGGTGAACTATCGCGCGATATTTCTCTTCAAAGCGGGCGATATTTCTAGCAAGCGCGAAGTATCGTGTGATACTTCGCTTTACAGGGTGCGATACTGTTGCAGAATTGTTTAACTCTTGACCAGAATTGTGTAAAATTTGCATTTTTGGGTCTGTTTGGTCAAAACTTCCAGTCTGAGGATTGATGTTTTCAATTTCAGTCACAATATCAGCAAAATTTTGGCAGGTTTGCAAATAGTAAGGGATCAAAACATGGTCTCAAACACTTGAAACAAGGGCAAAAGCAACCTTGCCAAGACAAACACTTGTGATATCAAAATTGAAACAACACCTTATGAATGCTACCGATTGTTTGTATGTAAGAACGTTTGCACTGGTATCACACAATCGAAGACAATTCAAGCAAATCTATCCTAAAAAGTCAAGGCTCAATACTTACCAACTTAGCCCACAACTTGATGCCCCCTCGCCTCACACCAAGTGGTTACCCACAAGAGATGTTGGCTTTGTCATGGAAATGTCAAATGACACAACCAAAGGGACACATATGGTGAATATCTTAAGGTGATCTGAGTAAAGCACTTGGATCAATCCTTGCACTAAGAAGATAAGCGGCTAAAATAAGGTGGCTTCTATCTAATGGTTCTTAATAAGGATTTTCGTTCACAACACCCCTCTTGCTCCTCATAAAAGGACTAGGACCTCACGGCCTCAAGAGTACCTTAAGCATTCTTGTTCAATGTTTTCCCCATGGTCGCAATCCCATGAGCTACTCACATCAAACGAAGATAAGTGTTATGCCTACCAAGGTTTTTGGTGTCCTTGATAGCCTTGAGATTATAGTGAGTTGGAATCACTTGCCACCAAGGAAAATGATGACAAGGTTGTCCCCACTTGAGTCGTTCCTCTTGATTGCTCAAGAGCAGGCCCGCTAAAGGATCCTAAACTAAACAAAGAATAGATCAACTCTTGAGGTTCAAGGTTTTTGGTTCACCACAAAGGTGAAGAGCATACTCCCCTATCTCAAGAATCTCTCCCAAACACACCAAGCAAAGAGGTTCAATTACTCCCTTGCTTCCAAAACCTTAAGATGGGTCAAGATTTTCTGGTTCACCTAAAGGTGAAGAGCATACTTCTCCTACCACCTCAAGATCCCTTTCACAAAGTATTAAGATTCCTACTACAATTAGCGAATGCCACACTTGAAAAGAAAACAAACAAACAAGCAAGAAATTTTTATTTTTTTTTGTTTTTTTATGCTTGGGCAGCCCTGCAAAAACTATTAGTAGCCCTTTTTGACATGCATTTTTAGCAATTTTCAAGCAAATGAGAGCACCTACAAACATAACTTGTTAGACCCACAAG
The DNA here is from genome assembly GCA_027943335.1 of Chamaecyparis obtusa. Classification (NCBI taxonomy): domain Eukaryota; kingdom Viridiplantae; phylum Streptophyta; class Pinopsida; order Cupressales; family Cupressaceae; genus Chamaecyparis; species Chamaecyparis obtusa. The sequence goes on along the minus strand of BSBK01001071.1, from coordinate 202,455 downwards.
GTTAGCAAAATCAAAATCTAAATGTAAACATGCAATAAACTCGTAGACTTAAGCTAAAAGATGCGGGTTAGACCTATCTAAACACAGCAAAACAAAACAGCAAGCTAAAATAATCAAATTCGGATGAGAAAATTGGAAATGCAAGTCTCTGTCAGACCAGGCGATATTTCTCAGACTTCACCAGTATCGCGTGACACAGTTTCCTATAGTCGCGTGATATTTCTCAGTCACGCATTTTTCTCAGTCGCGCGATACTTCTCACTATGGGAAGGCGATACTTCACCCAATAACAGGCGATATTTCTCAGTACTGGTGGGCGATTCTTCTCTCGCGTGAAGTGTCGCACCATTATACAAAGGTATATCACGCGATATTTCTAAGAAGTATTGCGTGATACTCTGAGATAGAAAACCAGAGACTGAAAACCAAGCCGAAAATTGACAAAAATTTTGACAGAAAATGCAGAATTAAAGGGACAAAGCTAATCTACTCAGCCCCACGGTGGGTGCCAGAAATGTACACACTAAAATGGTTCACTTCTATGAACCATTACATGCAAGGTTGCTCAAGAATGAGGCCTCTCAAAGTGGCTCATAGCTCTCTATGCATGGAGTTGCAAGGGACTATGATAGATTTGCTCTCAGCTAGAGCTACAAACTTGTGACCTTGCTAGTCAACCATACAATGAGAGATTCACAATGAAGACAAGGGCAAAAATGCCAATATCTCCAAGAATCACTATGAAATGCAATGCAATGCAACTAAAATGAAGATGCAAATGTGCAAGCTATGTTATGAAAATGGAAGTACAAACTAAGCTATGAAATGGAAATAGCAATGGATTACAATGCTTCCTATTTAGACTATGTGAGATTAATCTATTGCATAAAAGGAAATCTACACTAAGAATGCCATGATCATGCAACTAAGAAAGGAAATATGCAACTACAATGAAATGCAACAAGTCTTCAATGTCTTCAAACTCCAAATGCACCTAAAACCTGCAGCATAACATTAGCATAAAACAAGTGGATATCCAAATGAAGGAGAGAGCTCTCCTTTTATAAGAAATGAGGTGAAATGGACCATTGAGATTAAGAGGCAAAAAGTCTTAATCAGCGATGGAGCTTGAAAGAGGAGCAATCCATGTGCACAAGTATCCTCCAATAGGAAAATAAGAGTTGACTTTATGTCCATATGAGACAAAAAGTGCTTTTTCCCTTTTTATAAAATAAGAATAATGCTTTATTTGTGCAACTTAGGATAAGAGGAAAGTGGGGGCTTTTTATTTAATCAAAAGGGGAGGAAATATTCCTTTTAATCAAATAAAGACTTAGGATAAATGATTAGCCCATAGGATAAAAATCCAATATATGATCGAAATTAAGACTTGATCAAGAGATTGATATTGTTGAAAATATTGATTATTGATAAAATTGATTCAGGATTGATAAATCAAATAAATGGGGCCCAAAGTCTAGGTGACCATTTTAGGGTGCATACACTATGTACATTTATAAAAGAGCATATGTTGCCAAGGAAACAACATTATTGCAAGAGGATTAAGTATAACATATATAGTAGCTCATCCTCCATTCCATCTAGAACCCAACTGTCATCATTCATTTGTATAGACCTCATCATATCAGCCACATTTGCCTTGTCTTGTTCTGCCTCTAATTCAAAAAGATCACTTTGGTATGCAGCGTAACTGGTACAATGTTCCCATGTGGCACCCATCAAATTTCTCAACACATCTTGTTGGTCCTCCTCCACACCTATCAAATCTAGTTGCAACACCATTTGAAGCTCTGGTCTTTCATTAAAAAGGTCTACAATGGTTGGCAAATCCATTCTTATGTTCGAAGCTTAAGCTCTAGTCATATAATAAAGATCTTGAAGTGATCCTAACCCCTGTATAGAAATATTTCAAATCACTCCATATTAACTCTGATTCTCAAATCTTTGGAAACCTAATTGAAATTTTTCTTCCGGTCATTTCTAATTAAACAACACTTGTGGCTGAAGAAGATTGTGCATGTAACACATAGTTTTACACCTCATACATTCTCTTGGGAATATAATTATGTCCTAATTTTTCTTTTAATATCAGAATTTAATGAGACCCTTTGTCAATCTTGTGCCAATTGATCCTTCAAGCCTTAATTTCAAATCTTCTGAAAGATCACCTAGATATTCAGGATGTACGCTATGCATCATCAAATTGGTCAATTATTTATTAAAGGCATAATCATCACTATTTTGCACTTCTTTACAATGTGGCCTGCGAAATAGCAAAAATCTCTATCTTGCAATCTCTTAATCCTCTGTCTGTAAAATAGTGAAATTTCTCAACCACTATTTTTTACCTTCACGTAGATGCAAAATTATGCCATTTCACAGTCTCCAAACTCTCAACCCACATAATAGTGAAAAAGGGCTTTAATACATGATTTTAAAAGAGATATTAGGTCCTGATCCTTTTCATATTTCTCTAATTTTCTAAGTGACCTTCACATGAAAAGAACAAAATCAAAAATTGGTTCAACACTACCTAAATATCTTATGACTATAGATTGACAATTCATTCCACCCCTATATAAAAATGTGGATAAAATACAACATTACTTTTGCTAACATAATATTTTAACAAACCCAAAAGTAGAAACCCTTTACTAATCTTATTTTTCCTTTTTGGCATTTGTAGCAGTCATTGCCCTAGCCACCATAGGGAATTTCACTAATACGGGCATGTCCATCATTGATACTACAACACAGCTAGAAAAAGACGAGGGAAATGAGTCACCTTTCACCATTGTGGCTATAAAGAGCAAGTGTCTAGTTATTTCCATCATTCCTCTTACATCCCCAAAAATCTTGTATCATTCACCTCGCATGAATTGGGCATCATATTAATGCTTTGTCCTATGTAATTATCAAATGATGTAGCATTTACCTTTTCCTACTTCCAACACTACCATTAGTGTGCAATACTTAACTGGTTTATATTAAACATTAGGGAAGGATTATTTTTCTTTACAAAACTTTTAAATTGAAAAAATAGTAATATAGTCAATAACCTAATTTTTTTTTATTATTTAAAATTAAAAAATATAATTTAAGTTACAAGTAATTTTATTAGAACACCTCATCTTCTTTTTTATTTAAAAAAATTAAAGCAATATGACTTTCTAAAGGTGAAATTTGCATAGCCATGGCATTTCCAATATATTTATGTGTCATGTTTAGGAAATTTCTTAATATACATGTATGCATCAAGAAATTGTGTGATATTATGTAGCTTTGAGCTCACTCCTATAGCCTTTACTAATCCATATACACAAATATTCCTATGTACTCAGTTCCTACCACACTCTTGCACACGTATTCCAATACATTTACCTAAGCCTTTGAAATAGTCATTTTCCATTTAAAATTAATAATTTCCCCACTTAGTGTCATCTTTATAGTTATGGAGTTGACCCTATAGTCTTATACTTGACCTTTTCCTTCCTAAAGTTTGAATCTGAAATTTTGGCCAACTAGCCCCTATATTTTCCAACCTTTAGTTGACTACGTATGCATTTATTGAAATTTGGTGCTATGTGTTGTTATTTAAAGACATTCATTATCATCTATTTTAGTTCATAATCCAAAAGTCCTTTCTCATTCTAGAGTAGTAATGAGGTAATAAATAGAGAGACATTTTGTGAAATTTGGTGATATGTGCGAGTATTTATAGACATTAATTATTACCTAATTGAATTCATAATGTATGTCCTCCCTCATTCTAGAGTATTCATGAAGCAGTCAATAGTGAAATATTTTGTGAAATTTGGTGTTATGTACTAGTATTTAAAGACATTCATTGTCACTAATTTGAATTCATAATGCATAATTCCTCTATCATTTTAGAGTAATCATGAAGCAATCAATCTAGTATTAAACATTTTATGAAATTTGGTGGTGTGTGCTTATATTTAAAGACATCCTTTATCATCTATTTTAGTTTAGAATCCATAAGTCTTGTCTTCTTTTGAAATAAATTAACAAATCACACATTTGCCAAATATTTGGTTTGGTGAGCTAAAAGTAGTAATAAATAAGTGCATTTTTCTATCTTCAAACCTTTCCTCACTTTAAGGGGTTGACTTAGAAAAACATGTCTCCTTGGACACAACAGTGGTTTTTTCTAGGTATTTTAAAATGCAACCAATCCTTAGATATTAAGAGACATCTTTAAGTATTTTAAGATTATCTAGGCACACAAAAATGCTTGAAATGTAAAAAGATTATCTAGGAAAACAACAAATAGAATTTCATATTGCATGGAGTCAAATCAAAATACAAAGTAAGATCTACAATTGTAGACATGAATAAAAATAAGAAACCTTATCCCTCATAAATTATAACTCTAACATGATTGTAGAGGTGTTTCTCTAACAAAGACATACCACTTATAGAGAAGTTATCACATAGATTCCAAGGTTACATCAAAATCACTCATCCTCGTGTTTAGAGATGTATGACAACATCTTTCTTCACAATTGCTTTCAAAAAATAATAATCTAATTTTTAAATCATGCATATCATTAATTACCTCAAGAGATATTCTACATTGATAACAAGTTATGGAGTAGCATGTCATGATTATTTATACATAAAAAGAAAACCACAACAAACATATAGTACGTGTATATGTATGTAATAAATAATATAATTTGATATCTATAACATTTTTTAGATAGACATTGAAAATATCTAAATTAGTTAATCAATATATACTAATTTGTAATTAATGAAAGAAAGCTTACTTTTTCAGACTTAAATATTTCTTTTCTTTCTTTTTATTTTGATGAATTTTTCAAAAATTAATAAAAAGATTGAACAAACTAATTTGTTTTTGATAAAGGTAAAAAAAGGTTTTTGAATGGAACCTAAAACCATTTACAATCAATATCTTAAAATATTCAAATCAGCCCTTACATAAAACAAACATCTGCTTTACAACTAACAGCAGGACCCTAGCCCACCCAAAAAAAGAACTGGAAAAAGAAATGACAAACAGCTATCAAAAAAGACAAAAACTAGCACATACACTAGCGACCACACAACAACCAACCAGCAAGACCTACTTCATCTTTTTCATAGCCTTCTCCACCTATTTCTGTAGATCCTCCATCTTTTGAATGGAGTCTTTAAGATCTTTCAGCTCCGTAGAGGTATCAGGCAATTTCCTTCTGATGCCACTTCTTGTTCTAGACCCCAACGCAAATCTCCCAGCATTAGCTTCCAGCGTTATAGTAGTGTTCTCCAACATATTATTCTCTAGATAGTTATGTAGGTCCTTAAGGTTCATCACAGAGGCCTTAAGGCCCTCATTGTTGTGCTTAAGAACATCATTAATAATATGCTCATTGTGGCTAGCTTTCTTTGTCAGGTCCTTCAGCTTGTCTTCCACCATAGCTTTGATTTTTGCTATCTTTTCCTCTTTCTCTTTGTTATTTTTTACCTTCATCAAAAACTCCATCTCCAGCTTTTCCATCTTTGCAATAAGGGGTTCCATAGAATTCTCCCTAGCCTTTAAGTGGCTTTTCATTTCTTGCAACTCCCGGTTAATGCCATGATCATCCTTTCTTTTTACCTCCTCCAAAGCTCTGTCATCCGAGTCAACACTAGTAGTTGCCTCATTATGGATTTCCCCACCCTCATGGCTATCCTGACCCTTCAGTTCTGTTGGTGTTTGAAAATGCTTACACCACTTAGGGCTACCAATATGCCTTGAGACTAATGTTAGGAGTGGTTAATTCCAAGTATGAGAGCTCTGCAAGACAACTGGACCAACTAGGGTCTTAATATGCCCTCTTCTACTTCTGGCTCTGCAAAACCAAGGTGGGTGCACCTAATCCACACAAAACTCCACTCACTACACACCTTATACTTATAGATTCATAAAGTAGATCATAGTAAAGGATTACTAAATACTAACCAGGTATTCATTGAATCAACTCTACTATGCAAGGTAAAATGGTCTTGTGAAGGGTATTACTACTAACAACAATACTTAAAACTTAAAATGGTCTTTGATTAATGAGGATAGGGAAGGTAGACAAGATCCAATCAGACATTGGACTCAACTAAATGTACTAATCCTTGATCAGTGCCATTATCCATTGGGCAGACCTCACATACAAACAATGAAACGTGAACCAACTATTGTCAAAGACTCATAGCCATAAATATAAACATTCCAGCCCATCCACTACTTATAAGATCCTTCTGTAGACAACCAAGACTAAATCTATGTCCCCTCTAAAGTATATTTCACTTGATCCTAGATCAAGAACTAAAGACAAGAACATATGCAAAGGTAACCCTATGCAATGGATCAAAAAATCCAAGATTCACAAGAATGACACCAAGGAGAGACTTGGAAGCATGAAAAACTTATATTAAGTATAATGAGTCATGTACATGATCAAAGTAGGATAGAGATCAAACCACTTTAATAACCTGCAAAAGACTTCTAGAAATTCTATTCAGCTTACATGCAATGTGATACAACCCTGCTACAAACCCCTGGAACTAACTATAATCAGAACCTCTAGATTGATTAAAATTTGAACCCTTACACAGTTAAAAAATCAACTATTTATACCACTAGCCACCTTGGGAATCTCAAAGAGATTGCATGAAGCTTAGGGTGACTACGGTTAGGGTTTCAACAGCTAAACCAACTAGAAATAGCCAAAAATTTAATGTAGGGGTAGGAAATGCAGGCAACCTGGAGGAAACAAATCTCAAGCAGATCTGCAATCATGAAAATCTACGAGCTCAGTACAAGACACTAGGGATAGCCATGAAAACTAGTCAAATCATCCACCTGCAAACAGCTTCTCGAGCTCAAAAACAAACTCCACCAGGTACAAAATCATCATGCAGCCAACCACATAGACCCTCAGGCCATATCGCAACACCTACCACCATCAAACCAGCAAGAAAATCCACCAGGAAAGCATTCAATTTTAGTCCTTTTGGTCATAGGAAACCCTCAACAAGTTTGAAATTAAAAAATCCAATGGCTAATCGGCAAAATTTAAAATGTGGCCGTCGATCTCTTTCCCTTCCCGGCAAATTGGGCGGTCACATTTAATTCATAACAGTCACGGGCCCCTTGAAAAGTCATCAGCCCCATCACCAGTCAGCAACCAATTGGAAAAGAGCACATCGGCAGCATTGGCACTATGGACCCACCCGTAACTCTACAACTGCGATGCCAAACAGTTGTCTCATGATCGCATAGCCCAAAACTGGGCTATGCGAACATGTGACAAGCCACGAGATTGCCACCCTATCACCCGCCGGCCAATCAAGAACAACCTCATCATGAAAAGAGATCAACTGGACCCCTTTAAACACTACAACCCTCAGCCCCACTGACAAAAAGCCAAGTCACTACTCCCCGACCAATGAAAAGTGCACATGTCGCAACAAACTAAGAATCAGACCCACCGCACTGTTGCCCTTGTGAATCACTGGAAGATCGGACAGTTGTCACATGATCACAAGGGGAAAGAATATTCCTTGCGGTCATGCGACAGCTGTAAGATCAAAGGGATTTGACAACCGGGCCCGCGACTGGTAACTTCGCCACATCACCGCTCTGCATCCAATAGAACTCTACCACCTTAGCATCCTTTGACAGCGGTACCACGGTCCATTGCATCGCCGAAGAAGATAGACAGTTGTTGCTATACCGTGATCTTAAAAAATGAGCAGCTTTCCCTAGTGGTATAATGACAACTGTGATATCTTACTGAAGTTTAACCCCCTGAGAAGGAAAAGGTCTCACCAACCGATCGCACTTGCGTAGTTAAGACCGAGGTCAAAAACACACAAAGTTTTTGACACAGTGAAAGACTGAAACCACATAGAGTTTTCGATGCCAGAAGACAAGTGCACAAAAGCGGGAAGGCATAAGGTCAAAAACAACGAAGGTTTTCACATAGACCGAAAACATCATGGATTTTCAAAAACATTGTGGGTTTTCGACACTTAGGCAGATTTTAAAATTTGTTTCCTGCAGACCTTAGAACTTGAATAACTCTCTGGGTTTGTGATTTAGCACGTTTGATTTGAACTAGAGCAAGGTGACACAATGAAGAACACAAGGTAGGACACTTCAAGAAAAATTGCAAGGAAATGGGCCATTTTCAAAAGATTTTGCATTGACAGGAAAATGGACCAACAGGTTCCTCCTTATTACTAGCTTCCCCTTTGCTATCCTCTTGTTTTTCCTCTTCCATTTTCTCTTCCTCCTCTTCCCTCTTTTCATCTTCTTCTTCATTGTCCTTATCTTCCTCTTCTTCTTCCCCTCTAGCATTCTCAATCCCCTCTTCTTCTTCACCTCTATCAATCTCAGCCTCCTCATTTTCATCATCCTTCTCACTTTCCTCAAAAGTGATGCCCTTGGACTCCATGGCTTCCTCCTCTTTCTCAGGCTCCTCCTCAGTATCATCATCAAGAATATTAATCTCCTCCCTTTCCTGAGATAAAGGGTGAGAATCTTTAGGTTTCTCCACACTTGCATGGGGGCTCTTATTTTTCTTCCTGCCCTTCTTCTAAGTTTCCTTCTTAATCTCTTCTTCTCCATCAATTTTTCTCTTTCTTGTGACCCTTTTGGGAATGGGTTCCGGAATCATATCCCTGGCATAGTCTACGATCAGCAAGATTAAACCCTCATGAAGCACTAGGTTGCTAGCTTTCTTCATGTTCTTAGTAATGTTGTTATTTAGAGAGATTAAAAGAAAGTAAGTGAAGGAGACCTTCTTACTATGCCTAAAATGATTAACCAGAACAAAATGTAGATTATAAATCTTAGAATAATGGCCATATAGAGTGAAATACTCTATCATCACCCTAAGGACTTTCATCTAAATTTTCTTAACCTTCACAATTTCTACATAATCCCCTGGCCCTTTGGTCAACAAGGCTTCTTCATCAACAGTTTTAGGAAAAAGTTTGAAAGCTTCAATCCTTATACATTTATTATCCCTATAGAAATTCATTCCTTCCAGGGACAAACCAGTAATCTCAGAAACCAAGCTCAGAGTGAGCGGAAAGGATTTTCCCCACAAATAAACTTTACCATTACCCCATCCCTCAACAAATTTTTTGGTTACCTTTTTGTCAAAATTTTGAAGCTTCTCCATGTATGGGGTAACACCACCTCTTTTCAGTTTCTTCCAAACTTTTTTCTCTTGCCTCCATTTCTCACAATTCAGGGGCTCCTCCCTTCTCAGGCCACCTCCCATTATCTTTGTTCTGTGACAACACTGGTTTCTCAAAGCTTCAAGGAAAAATAAAACAATGTTCTTTTGGCTCTTGTAAATAGCTTTGTTTAACTTTGCCCATAATCTGTGTGTCATTAAATTTGCAATAATTTTCTCACACCTTACTTGGCAATAATTTTTCCTCGGTATTTTAATTGTCCTTATCATCATTACAATTAGTTATGTTGCCCTCCTTGTGATTAAGTTTATCATAATTGATAAAAATTAAAATCTCAGCATTGAGATTCGCTTCCATGTTCTAATATTTGATGATGTCACTATGGGCCCCCACATTAGCTAAGCTATCTGCTGGTTTATTTCCTTCCTGATAGACATGGGTTAAAAAAATTTCCTCAAAATTTTGTAATATGTTTTTAATTTTTTCAATTATATGGTCTATAGTCCAGGAAGTCTCACTTTTTCCTTTTATACAATTGATGATGTTGAGTGAATCTCCCTCCAGCCAAAGCTTCTCTCAACCCATCTCTTTTTCCAACATCACAACATGTAATGCCACCTCAACTTCAATGACATGATTGGTTTGTATTCCCAACGGTGCAGCCACAGCTCCCAGGTAATTTCGAGTCTAGTCTCTTATTAAACCTCCCACCCTAGCCCTTCTAGGATTCCCCTTAGCAGCTCCATCAAAGTTTCCTTTGAGAAAACCCATCAGAGGAGCAATCCACATTATATTATCTCTCAGACTAGGATCTTTTTTTCTTTTATTTCTATCCCAAGAAATAATGTCTTCAATTTTATTAGCCTTGCTCTAGAGTTGAGACTTTCTAGAGATGGAGTTTCTGAAATTCTCCATAAGACTTCTACCAATAATGAAAGTAGTCTTATCATAAGGCATATTCTTGTCTCTAAAGACTCTGTTGTTTCTCTCCTTCTAGATTTTCCATGTAAAATGAGGAAGAAAAAGATCCCAAACAACTTTCTCTTCTTTACTAGGAATAGGACATTTCCATTAAAGAACAAGATCCTGCAAACTCTGAGGTTTCACCCACTCAAGATTGATATTTTTAAAAAGAGAATCCCACACTTTTATGGTATAGGAGCAGTATATCATCATATGATTACAGGATTCTTCTACTTCACAGCATAGGAAGCATCTATTAGACAAGTAACAACCCCTTCTTGCAAGGTTATCCAAGGTAAGGATTTTATTCTGGACAAGCAACCAGAAAAACATGTTAATTTTAGGAATAAGGTTTTTTTTCGATACCTGGGAGAAGAGAGGTTTGCCTTCATGAGCAATTAGTAGAGTAGAAGCTGAGGAGACAGAGAATTTTATATTATTTTCTGGACCCCAAATCAATTTGTCTTGAACATTTTCTCTTATGAACTAGTTTCTAAGTTGTTTGTTAACATTTTTTAATTTTTCATCCTTTATGCTGAGGTCTATCCATTCTTCATTTATCCAATAGTCTGAAACCATTTCCCCTATATTTTCCTTGCAATCCTGGATGGCATTTAACCAATCTTGATTTTCATTTAGAGGGTTTTCCATCAGCCACTTGTCATTTCAAAACTAAATCTTCCACCATTTCCTAGCTTCCATCTTGCACCTTTTCTTACCAAATTCTTCCCCTTGCTGATACTGTTCCAAATAAAAGATCCATGAATATCCACCTAGAGGTTCAAAGTGTTATCTAAAGAAGTGAGATGGTATTTACTTTTTATAATGGAATTCCATTCTTTTTCTTCTTCAAAGATTCTCCAGCATTGTTTTGCCAGCAGAGCCTTGTTAGTATTAATAATGCTTATGATGCCCAACCCCCCATATTTCTTTAGTTTGCACACCTTTTCCCAAGCTACTAGGTGTAATACCCCAAAAATGGGCTATAAGACCATTGACCTTCTACATCGACAAATCGATCAAAATTGACATAAAAGTCCTAACCAAAGGCACATTTGCGCATCAAAACATCAAAACCCTAATCGATCTAATCTCAATTCTACATCGAGGAATATTTCCTAAATATTCCTAATTTATCCTAATTATCTCCTAATTAAATATTATTTGGTGATAAATGATATTCTTTTATTTATCCTAAATTTGATTAATTGAATATGATAAATATTTAGTTAATTAGACTTAATTCTGCCACTTAATCATTTAATTAGATTTAATTCTATTTATTCCTAATTAATATTATTTAATTTTGACAATAAATTAAAAATCCTACAAATAATTGATTAAATTCTTATTTAATTAATTAAATCCAATTGTCAAATTTAATGATATAGTTTTGGAATAAAGTTTGATTAAATAATTGATTAACCCATAAATCCGTTGTTTTAATTCAAAAATTAGTTAAGTTGAGAATAATTCATTTGAACTATTAAATTAATTCATAATTATCCATGCACATTCAAAAAAGCAATTAAAATCTAAATCAATAAATCAATTCAATTTGTTATCTTTTTGAACTCAACATCTATTTCGAGTTAAAAAGTGATCTAAACTTCTGATTTGAGTTAAAAAGTTGATTTTGCATGATTTTGTGAGTTAACTAATTCTGATTTCCTGATAACTCAAAAATCAATCTGATTTAATCAAGGAGAGATTTTTGGTTGTCCATGAGCTTTCAAAAATCTTGAATTTCTATATAAACAAGGCTCAGCCCTTCACAAAAGATCCTTCTTCATCTTCCTTCAACTGCACTTTCAATTACCTGGAGAATCGAGCTCTTGCGAACAAGTGATTGTGAGATTTTTTGCAATTTCCATTCATTGTTTTCAATCCATTTTTAGCATTCCATAAAATTGATAGATTCAATTGCATTCATTTCAATTTTAGATCAAGTTTCATATCAGTTTTTCATCATATTGCATAGAAAATCCAAAAATATAGATTAAGTTGCATTCATTTTCATCCATCTTTCATCATTTAAATCCTTTGTTTAGGTATTGCATTGTCACTGGTCTCGGTCATAATCTGAGAATATCAAACTCATACCTACTAGAAGGCAGTAAATCACCTGGTTAGCTATATTATTTTTCATTTGCAGATTTCTTGATTTGCTAACCTCTAATGTTTTACTGAATTGTTGTGTCTACAACTAGGTAAAAAATTCACACGCACATTTATGGCGCCCACCGTGGGGCCCTGCTACGGGTTTCCATCTTGATTTTATCATTTTCTGACATTTCATATTAAAAATGCAATTTTTAATTTTTTGGTCCATACAATTTCGTATGACATTCCACAGATTATCGTATCAGGAGATCATGTCTATTGTACGACAGATGACGATTTGAAGTGTCGTGGAGGTTGTATGGGTATTGTCGTATGAGAGTTACTTTTTCATATGAGGACTAACCCATTGTTGTATCATTTCTGAAAAGTTGTATGGGAAAGTGTCTAAACTCGTACGAGTTTAGATGTTAGTTTTGCATAGTCGTATCATATTTTTGAGCAATTTTTGGAAATTTGGATTTCAGATTTCTACTGATAGCTAACCCTAACGATTGATACTTGTTATTTCTAATCATTTTTGGTGATTCCTAACGATATCTGTGCGGGACAAAAATTTCAGATAAGTGATTTTGCAGTGTAACATTGGATTGCAAAGCTTTGGATCTGAGGTGTTTCGCAACATCTCTATAACATTTCAATTTTGGGAAATAAAATGAACCTCTCATGTGTTTAGCTTGAGTGTTTCTTGCTTTCATAGATCACACATTCATTTTTTCTCTAAAGGAAAAAAGGAATCTAGATTTGTTTTCTTGTGTATATGTCTCACATAGTAATTAGGCCCTATGAACACTATTTGTGGCATTCTTGAGAGAGTGGGCTTCATTCGCCTGTTTTACACGTGAAGCTCTTCTTGAAGATAGATCCCCTTGTAGGTAGGGAAAGATTTGTTATCATCTCATGGTCTTACTTGGTTTAGTCTTCAATCTTTGATGGTACATTTTCTCTTGGACCCACTTAGAGAGATCAGTAGTCATTGTTGTTGACATACGAACCTTGGTGAGGTGATTTCAATTTAGTGTGTCAATCAATTTGCTTGCTATGTCTGGGTGAGGTGAAGAGGCTAGAGGATTATGCTCTATTGCCTTTTTGGGCACATCATAAACTCAAAACCCTTGAATCTGAGCTAAGTCCCCATGTGGTCCATTTTTTGAGTCTTCCTTGATAGAGAGGGTTAACCGTAGTGGACATTCCCTTTATTGGGTAAACCATGTGGATGGAACCTCAAGCAGTAATAGCCATTTCTACCATGGTAGCAACAGCTGCTATACAAATGTCCTTGTGGAAGAAATCTCCACAAGTGTAGTTTCTTGTTGGTCTATCAAATCTCCTCAGCATCTTTGATTGATTAAATTCTCAGAATGTGTCAAAACCCTGGTGCGCCTGGATTGGAGTTTTCCCTCCTGAGATTGCAAAAGTTGCAGAGTTGACCATTACTACGAACTGTAGTGCAACCAAATTTTTTTTTTCTAGGACTATGTGCGTGACTGCAAAACATTTTGAACATACACCAGTAGAATTTGTAGGGAGTAGAATACTACATCACTATTCTTGTTCATGTGCAAGGTTGCTTTGTCCCTTGCTCATTGTTTGAAGACAATTGTTTGCTTGAACTCCCTGATTGTTGTCTTGTGTGCCTGATCTACGATAAAAATTTGTTAATGCGTCTAGATGGTCATTTAAAATGAACAAACCCAAGACAAACCACTACACAAATTTTCAAAACTTGGACCAAAAAACTTGTGACACAATTGCTATCAAAATCAACCAACAATATGAAAAACTTGCAAAATCTGAAGAAAAATCCTTTTCTAGTGTAAACTGTCATCCTAGAAATTCAAGAGTCGTATGATTTTTTGCAAATTTTCATATCATAACCCCCAAAAAGTCATACGGGGAGTCCTATATTTTCATATCAGTGTTGTCAACAAATCTTAAGCAAAATTAAATATTGGATTCGATTATCGTACGAGTGTTGCAAAATGTCATATCAGACCCAATCTTGTCTCGTACAAGCCTTGATAAAGTCATACGAGAGTTGTCTCAAAATTGTCAGAAAGCCTTCAAATTTATCAAAAAATTCAATCATTGCAGTCAACCATCAGATTCTGTCAAAATATTCACTGTATCAGGAACAAGGAAAAAAAACCATAAAATCCAATTAATTTTCCTAAAGTGGTCTCTTGAGTTTGATCCAGCCTTCTGATTTATCAATTTGAATCCTGTTTCATCTTGTGTCAAACCTTGTCAAAATCATTTTCAAATTAAATCCTCAAAATAGCTAAGTGTTTGAACTCGTGTCTGCTATCCTTTGGGCATCTACCCATACATCTAGGGCACAATATCCTACACTTACAATCTTTCATCAATCAACCAATCCAATCTTGACAAGGTTGCGTCATTCAATTTTTCTGAATTAGGTCATTCATCAGTTGTCTTAATCTTTCTCTTCTTATTCACTCGAGGTTAATGGTGGAAACCAGAGCTTCCTCACACAAAAAACATAGAGAAGAACCAAAATTCTCACCTTTGTCTTCTTACGTTGTTCAATCCATTAATCAACCTTACGATATAACTCATTACAAAGAAGACACTCTAGGTAATCTACATCTAAAAGAAGGTTATTCTAACCCTCCTCAATCAACCCACGAAGGTAATCAATCAACTCCACATCAAACCATCCCTGGGAGTCCTCACAACACCACAATGTCTCAAGGAGGGGGAAACCAAGGCTCCCAAGGTCATCACTCTAATCATGGTAGAGATCCTGAACCAACACCGTCTGAAGTTGAATGATATAGACCCAAGAAGATGCAAGAAGAGAAAGAGGCCTATTTCTTACACCTAGCTCAACAAGGAGCCAAACTTCCTCAAGAATTTAATGTCAATAATATCATCATACAAGAGGAAGAAACTCCCATCACAGCCATGATGAAATAGATGCATGCTATGCAAGTTAATCTCAACAAGCTAGAAAAAGAGAAGGAACTTAAAGAATTCTCTATGGAGGCTCTTTTCCCCTTTCCATTTGATAAAAACTTGTACATGCCACCATTCCCACAAAGAGTGGTGATACCAAAATATGACAAATACGATAGAAACTCTGACCCTCAAGATCATGTCAAAGAATTATGTACTCAATCCATGGAGTTTATGCATGAACCAACCTACTTAATGCATCTTTTCCCATGATCTCTGGGAGGATCAGCCATTCATTGGTTCTCTAAAATGCCTCCAACAATCAAGAATTTTGAGGAGCTAATCAAACTATTTTACCAACAATACTCCTACAATATTTAATATCCGGTCACTATGATCGATATCTGCAATCTTAAAAAAAAACCAAGAGAACCTTTCCTGACCTTCCTCAAATGCTGGAGAAAGAAATTTTTGCTTTATGCTAGAAAAATATCGGAAACTAAGAAATTAGAGATCTTCATCAATAACCTAATTTCAGAAATCAATTATCATCTGCAAATGCATAATCATACTTCTTTTGAGAAAATGGTGGAAAATTCCATAAAGATTGAAAATGTGCTTGCTCATAAGGGAGATATATTGTTTAATAAGGATAGCAAGTATGAATCAAGCTCTAGTTCCAATAACAAAAATAAAGTCAAGTTTTAGAACAAGAAAAAAAATGTTGTAACAAATGGTGTTGTCGATCACATCAGTGCTCCATGAAAGGTACCAGCATTCAATCTCACCATTGGCACCCAAGACATAAAAGCTTTTGAACTAAAGGCATTTGAATCTTCTAAAAAGTCTAATGACTATAAACCATGGGTCACAAAACCAAAGCGTGAGTTCACTCCTTTGGGTGAGACCTTAGAATCTACCATGAAAACACTATTGGCAAACAAAATCATCACATTGCCTGAGATAAAACCATAGCACCTGAAGTTAAACCTAAATGGTGAAAGGAGAATGATTTCTATGAATTCCATCAAAACAAGGGTCATAAAACCAATAACTACATGTGCTTAAAGCATATCATACAAGACAAAATTGATGATGGAGAAATTGTAATTGACAACCATAAAACCAACAATGATCATACAACATTCACAGAACCATTTCCGAAGCATAATCAAGGAGATTCATCTTCTAAACCTAACATGGGTGCTAAAGTCAATTACGCCTACTCTATAAATAATGATGGCATAAACATGGTTGAACCATGCATGTCTGAACATTGCAATGTCATCATCATTGTAAGAAGAGATAGAGATAATCAATCAGCAAATGTAGTAACTTGATCACAAGCTCAGATACATCTACAAGGACAAAAGTCAGGTTCACCAAACACCCCTAAGGTGCCTTTTAATCTTTCATCTGCTTCTAAATAGAGGGTTGCCTCAAAATCATCAAATCCTAAAGAGAGTAGGGCAACATCATACAATATTGTCCAACAACTCTAGCATACCAATGCTAAAATATCCATGTTTGAGTTGCTTCGGATATCTCCTGCTCATAGGGATATTCTGGATAAAGCTTTGCTCGGTTCCAATGTTCCTGACAATCTTGATCTAGATAGATTCCAGACTATGTTTGGTCATCTAACATCACCCCTGTATATCTCCTTTTTAGAGGAAGATGACAATTCGCTGAGTCATCCGCATAACCAACCCTTGCACATTGAAGTCTTAATCCAAAATTTTCATGTCAAACGTGTGTTGATAGATGGACGTGCTGGTCTAAACATCTATTCCTATAAATTGGTCACACAACTGGGATTATCAGAAGATGTTATTGATCCTAAAATGAAGATAACCATAAAAGTATATGATGAACAAGAAAGATCCTCCAAGGGAACAATTGTACTACCTATTAGAATAGGACCAGTTATTAGAGACATCACTTCTCAAGTTCTGGATCTTCCATTGGCCTACAACATTCTTCTAGGGAGACCTTGGATACATGAAATGCAAGCTATTCCATCAATGTGTGAAATTTCCTTAATATGGAGTAGAGGTAAAAATTCTAGTTGACATATCTACATCTTGCAATGCCTTGAAAGAGAGTGCTAACAAACTTGTTCCACATAATAGGGAATCTTCCACTAAGCAAACAGATATAGCATCAACATCCAAAATGGAATAAATTTCCAAAGAGGTCAAAATCAAGGACACAATCATGTGCAAATATACTATGGAACCAGTCCTATCTCTAACATCTCTCCTGGTCTCACCTAAGTCTTATGGGCAACCTTCTCAGAAAACAAGACTATCAGCTAGAGAACTTCAGATTATCTTTAATGGAAGCTTTATCACAGAAAAAGTATCAAAACTAGAATATGATGAAGAGGAAGCTATGCTTGCCTTCTTATACAAGGATGAGTCTCAATCCCAGACAATTCAAAAATGTGACTCTAAAACACCTAAAGTTCCTTCAAAGTCATATGGACCAGGACATAAGCTAATGACAAAAATAGGATATACTACAAAATGACCTCTGGGAACATGAGGTAAATGTCTTATATCACCCATTGCACACTGTGGTTGGACAAACAAAGACACTACAAGTCTAGGTTATCAAAAGAAACTTTTCCATCTCAATGGAAACTCTCCTCATGTGATAGAACAAATAGAACCAGAAGTGGATAAAACTGGAGAGGAAGAAACACATTAATCAAACAGTGATGATTCAGAAACCATTGATCTTATTCCTTATGAACGTTTACCTCAAAATATATTAGATCTCCTTAAGGATGAAGAGAAACCTAAGGAGAATATCAATGTAGTAGATACACAAGAACCTACTACTGAACAAGAAGAAGGTAAACCTCTCACAATAGCTGAACATTTGGGATACAATAGTAATTCCGAGACAAACTCCCATGAATATGAATTCCACTCAAAATCTAAAGGAAACCCTTCTTGGGGAATCCATCCTAACTTCACACATGTTCTCAGATTTCCTAAAGGTCTAGATGAAGAATCAGAGGATGAATCAAATGACTATGAATGGGGAGTTATTCCAAAAGAAGATGAGCTTATCACTGAAAAACACATTGATGTCATTCACCAATATTCACCTAAATTTGATGTGAGTCTAGAGCGAAATGATGAACTTAACGAGTATGATCCACCTACTGCTGAAGTGGAATCCAATAATGACGTTGAAATGATTTGTGAACTAAACATCCTGAGTAGCAATATCACCTTTGAATTTGAGAGTCAGGTTAGGACCAGTGATGACAACACCATATGCATGAACACCATTACCTAATCCTCCCCTACATTGAATATCCAACATCTAGAGCATATTGACCAAACATCTACCGATCCAAACCGAGATATCCATACCTTTCTAAATGACTATGCTCTTGCCTGCTACCTCAATGCAGTGGAACCTATGACAACTTCCATCAGCAAACCTAGCATTAGCATGATAGAGTCGGCTATCAAATATCTCAGTCAGAAAAACAAAAGCAAAAATAAAAAGAGTTATGAGGGTGAAAACCACTTTGTGGCAGTCTCAGAACCTAAAATAGTAAAAATAAAAGACGTATCTGAAGGTGAAAACCTCCCTCAGGCACCTAAGGATGAGATATTTTTTATCCTTCCAAGTCATTTATAGGATAGATCTTCAGTATTGATAGAACCAACTCAATCTATCAACTTGGGTACAGCAGAGGAACCACAATTGATTCATGTAGCTCAATCTTTATCAGATGAAGAAAAGCAAGCATTTACCAAATTCTTAATAGAGAAGAAAATCAACTTTGCATGGAAATATTCAGATGTGCTAGGGTTAGATCCTAATCTCATCATGCATCATCTCTATATAGCTCCAGGATTCAAACCTGTTAAATAGAAGTTGCGAAAGATGCATCCTCATGTTGCACTCCTAGTCAAAGCTGAGCAGAAAAGTTACTAAAAGCTGGATTTATCTGAGTCATAGATTATGCAAAGTGGATCTCAAACATAGTTCCAGTATCAAAACCAGATAAATCTATAAGACTGTGCACATACTTTAGAGATGTAAACAAAGCATGCCCTAAGGATGACTTTCCACTACCAAACATTGATATGATAGTGGACATGACTGAGGTCTTTGAAATATACTCTTTAATGGATGGTTTCTTTGGGTACAACCAAATCAAGATTGCTCCAGAAGATCAAGAGATAATAGATTTTACTTGTGCATGGGGTGATTTCTGCTGGAACATCATGCCATTTGGTCTTAAGAATGTCGAAGCTACTTATCAATGAGCTATGACATCTATCTTTCATGATATGATGCATCGAACTATGGAAGACTATGTTGATGACACCTTAGCTAAATCAATGATAAGATTTGAACATTTGAATGACTTGAGAAAAATACTAGATAGAATGGAGAAGTTTAGTCTCAGACTAAACCCTAAAAAGTGTGCTTTTGGTGTCACTTCTGATAAGCTCTAGGCTATATTGTTTCAAAGAAGAGCATTGAAGTAGATCCTGCTAAAGTCAAGGCTATCATGGAGATGCAACCCCCCAAAAATATCAGTTAAATGAGAACTTTACAAGGAAGGGTGCAATCAATCAGACGTTTCAAGTCTCAACTAGCAGATATATCACAACCTTTCACAAAGACATTACATAAAGGTGTGACTTTTGCATGGAACGAGGAGTGTGAGAATAATTTCAACCACATCAGGCAATATATATCAAATCCTCCTATTTTGATGCCTCCTATTCAAGGGAAACCATTGATTTTGTATGTCTCTACCATAGATACATCACTGGGGCATTATTAGCACAACATGATGAAAACAAGAAGGAGAGAGCTATCTACTACATTAGCAGAACACTAGTAGCATATGAGAAGAACTATTCAATGATTGAGAAAGCTTGTCTAGCTATGATCTTTGCATCATAGAAACTGAGACATTATATGTTGCCTCATACAACACAATTGATAGCTAAGATAGATCTATTGAAATACTTATTGAGCAAAGCTGACCTCACAGGTAGACTATCTAAATGGGTGATTCTATTGAGTGAATTTGACATAGAATATGTTGAAAGGAAAGCTATCAAAGGCCAAGTCATTGCAGATCAGTTGGCTAAAGCACCAATGTTCAATGATACACCATTATAGATGGAATTTCCTGACTCATCCATGATGCACATATCTTCTAGGACTTGGCATCTTTTCTTTGATGGATCTTAAACACAGAATGGATCTGGAGTAGGCATATTGTTCATAACACCACAAGGCTACTCAATACCTAAAGCATTCATAATAAATTTTCCTTGCACAAACAATATTGTTGAATATGAAGCTCTACTTAATGGCATGAAGATAGCAATTGAGTGGCGAGTGACAGAGTTGCACATTCATGGAGATTCATATCTAGTCATACACCAAGTCAATGATGTATACCAGACAAATTATGAGAAACTAGTTCCATACAAACGCATGGTTGATGACCTTAAGAAGTATTTCATCTCAGTCACTTTTGAGTAGATTCCTAGAATGGAGAACAAGGATGTTGATGATATGGCAATGCTATCATCTCTACTACAACAGCCTGAACATGAGCTACATTATGAGTTCCTAGTGGAAGCACTGTCATTTCCTACATATGATTCCCCCAAAACCTGCATGATCTGCACTATTTTTGGTCATGATTCTTCCAAATACAAACACCTTTTCTCCTACCTTCAAGACCAAATCATCCCTGATACCTTCAACCACCATGAGAAATGATACCTTATCTGAAATGCATCGCGGTATGTTATCATAGGTAATGATCTGTACAAACGGAGTCTAGATGGTACACTCCTTTGATGTTTAGAACGTGAAGAGTCTCAACGAGCATTAGAGGAAGTCCACGACGGTGTATGTGGATCACATTCCAACGATTTAAAACTAGCTCAAAAACTTATTAGGTTTGGGTACTATTGGCCTCACATGGAAAAAGAGGCTATCAAATATGCTAAGAACTGTCAAAAGTGCCAAGTACATGGTAACTTAATTCATGCACCAGGGAGAGATCTTATTCCCTTTATTACACAATGGCCTTTCCAATAATGGGTGTTTGATCTTATAGGGGCTATACATCCACATTCTTCCAATGGACATGCTCATATTATTACAACTACAGACTATTTTACAAAATGGGTAGAAGCAGTTCCTCTGACTCAAGCAACTGGCAAACAAATTTCAATGTTCATTCTAAACTATATCATTTGTCGGTATGGAATCCCACATTCGATAGTCATAGATAATGGTGGCCAATTCAAGAATAAGGACTTAGATTCCTTGTGCTCTAAATTCAAGATTACACAACATTGGCCATCCATATACTATCCTCAAGGGAATAGGCAAGCAGAAGCGTCAAACAAAAATATGTTGAAGATCCTACATCACACAGTCAACAAGACAGGATGAGACTAGCATCTTATGATTAATCTAGCTATTTGGGCCTACAAAACAAGTATCAGAATGCCCATTAGGGCTACTCCTTTCACTTTATTTTATGGGTCTGAAGCGGTACTACCTATTGAGGTTGAAATCCCATTACTAAGAATTAGAATGCATGGTCTAATAACCGATGATGATTACAGAGTGTCTAGGTTGCAAGAACTTGAATTATTAGATGAGCACAGACAAGCTATGTATGATCATCTCAGAGAATATTAGAAGAGAATGTCTAGAGGCTACAATAAGAAAGTCAGACATAGAGAATTTCAGGTTGGCAATCTAGTCTTAAGTGAAAATCCCCAAAATCAATCCCATCGAGAACGCAAGGGGAAGTTTGAACCCAACTAGTTGGGTCCCTTTCTTATCACTGCTACTTTTGGCTCTAGAGCCTATCAACTCTCAATGACTGAAGAAGAACAGCTCCAAGAACCAATCAACATTCTTCATCTGAAGAAATTCTACGCCAGAGGCATTCAGTCTATGGTAAAATGTCTTAAAAAAATCATAAAAATCATAAAAAGTCCTAAAAAAATGATCATCCTGGTAAAAACCTAGCAATAGGTGCCTTGATGTATCACAAAAAAATTGGAAAAAATGGAAAAATACAAAAAAATTGAAAAAATGAAAAATACAAAAAAAAAGAAGAAAAAGAAAAAAGTGCCTTGGTGAAAACCTAGAAACAGGCGCCTTGGTAGCAAAAATAAAATCTCTACCAAGATGGTGAAAACTCGGCAAATGGGCACCACTTGTATCAAAACACTCCATCTATCAGCGCAATCTTGGTCTTTCCCAGTTTTCAGTCTTCTTTAGTTTTTATATATCCTTGTTTTCAATAAAGTCAGTCTAAGCACCATCCAACAAAAGTGTTGGTATCCTATCAATGTTCCAAACTTGGGGGAAATCAATGTCATATCTTGCAGCCCTCAGTATCTTCAGACAAGTCATTTCCAATCAAGGTCCTTCCAAAGCTATGTCTGAGTTAGTCAGTCTATCTCCTCACCAAGAAAGGATTTTGCACCTTACAACAACACAAACAAACATCAACAAACTGAAAACAATCTTTGCGACATGCTTAAATATTTTTGTATGCTAATTGATTCACATTGATATTTCTGCATATTCTATCTCCTCGAGCTCCTCGATGATGTCCTTCATAGGATTTAGAGAGTGATGACTGGGGGCATAATCTTTTCTTTGTTTTTTGCTTTGAGTGAAAATCTAATAACTTTGTAAATTCAGGATTGAATTGGTGTCCACTATAAGTGACTCCATCATGTATTAGATGGCCACATGTACCTGAACCATCGATACCTGAAAGCTTCAAGGAAGTTTTATCTAACTTTGTCTTTTGAGTAAATTCTTCTCTATTGTGAAACACAAAATTATCCAAGGATGTGAACGATAAAGGGTCACTGCGGGTAAATTCACATGAGAATGAGAATGATCTCTCCTTTGCTTGGTGTGTTTGTCTGCAAGGCATATTCAAATCATCACAACATTTATGTTCTGATGCTTATACAAATTGCTATATCAAAATGGACATGATATTTAGGTCACCCTGGCTTTTGTGCCTTGATGCTTATATCTAAATATGACATAATAAAACAAAAATCAATATTCATATGTTCATGGTTGCCTAACTAGTGAACATTGTATCGATTTATTTGGTGTTACCTAAATAAAATATTTAGTGATGAAAATGACCGACACATGATCAGTGAATAAGTCCTAAGTCCTAGGACTGCATTCTATTTTGCACTTTGCATGGTTGCATTTATCTCATGATTTCAAATTCAGCTTGATGCTTAATGATTCTCCAAAACTATGTTAAACATGACACAAGGACTGAGTATCACACGAAGGTCTCCTTAACAAGATCAGCAAGCAGTCACCATCCTGGGTTAAACATCCATTTTCGACAATGACTAAGTACTTGTCTTCTTCATGTACCTACAAAACATATCAAGTGTATCGCTGCATTTACATTACATATCATAAGCATTCCATAAATCCATTTGCATACATACATGTGCATCCACGAAGCATAAGCATAACATCTACATTTTCTATCATTGCATTGCATTATCCATACATTTGAGAGTAAACATTGCATTGCATAATCCATAAATTCTACACTAATCAAATCATTTCATACATTTGCACCACATGATATGATAATCATAAACCAAATGACAAGTGCATATGAAGTCACAACCAAAATTGATCTCTTATATATATATATATATATATATATATATATATATATATATATATATATATATATATATATATATATATATATATATATATATATATATATATATATATATATATATATATCATAATATTAGAGTACAATGGGGTGCACTAATGGCACTGTATACAAAAGAATCAGCTACACTAACCTATCAAATATGAGAAAAAAGACAAAAATAGAGACACATAACAGATCAACTATCTGCCTGATCCTCAACATCTGGTGCTACTCCTCCTCCTGCAAGTGGATCTAGAGGTGGGTCAACACGAGCAGATCTAGCTCCCTCTGAATCAATCATGTACTGGGAATAGGAAGTCATCCTCTACCTAGGTGGAACAACAGAATAGTAAGAAGATACATAATAAGCAGCTCGCCCTGTCTGGTGGATGACCTCTGCCTGCAGGCATCTAACATCTACCTCTCGCTCTCTCAATTGCTTCTCACGATCTCTCAGCTATACCTCCAAGGTAGCACTATGTAATCTCTAGTCCTGTAACTATTGCTTGAGTCATCTGATGACATCTTGAGATGTCTATCTCAATCCAGGATCTACCTCCATAGCTACAGTCTTTCCTTCCTCCATAGGCTAATCAACACTAGCCTCTGTCCGCGCCTTGCGGCAACAAACCTCTGCACCAAGATCAAAATAAGGAGCATCTTATGCATCCTCCATCGGAGCATCCTACTATTTTCCCAAGACCTCCTCCACACTACCCACACTGCCAAGTGTACCACCTTCGCCTCTAGTATATCTCCTCTAAAAAACTACAGGCCTACCTACTGCAAAACTTTAAGAGCAAGGGGGTCTCATCAATCTTGATGTCCTCGATGGGGTCATCACTACTCTAGGATGGGGTGGTGTCAGCTACATCATAGGTATCTACACCTCTCTACGCCTCTGGCCTCTACCCATAGGGGCACCTGTCACATCCTCGGCATCCTCCATAGTGGGAATGAGCTCAATAGGATCTGAGAAATGCCTGATAGGATGCTCTATAAGATAAGTAATGAATGCATCAGTCACTCTAGCGTCTACAACCTACGATCAATAATCCCAATCTCTAGCAACATATCCACTGTACTCCTGGCTATACAATGCATAAGACAATCAAGTTATCCATCCTAATCCAAGCTCACGAACTAATCAAGCATATGCGGCTTACTCTTGAGGGGCATCCTGAATAATGCCAACCTGCCACTAGACAAGAGTAATGATAAATCTCTCCAATTCGGTGGTAGATTTCTCTATAAGGATCCTACTCTGGCAGAAGTAACCAAACTGAGCATGAGTAGTCAGCCACCCCTCTATCTACAAGTACAACCTCCAGATGATGAAAGTCATATCATCAAGCACACACCTCCAGTACTCTGACTAGACCATCTGGACCTGTGTGACATACCCTAAATATCTATATATGACTGGCTCTTGGGGTTTTCACTCATCCTAACATACTGGTCGGCATATAGTGATGTATTCCCAAGCCTAGATCTGAAGACCTAAAGCACCTGAGGTGAAAGTCTTCACCTCATGATACACGATCTTGTGCATCTCTAAAAACATATGGGCCAAGAGGCACTGACCCCATCTAAGCTCTACAAGAGTAGCCATTAGTCGAGCTACCATAGGGGCCCAGCCCATCAAAAGATTATTCTACTGAAAATATGACATAATGATCCATCTAATCATCCCCGCAATGATGCACACTAGTCTATGTGAGGCACAGTATCTCTGTACTAAGATATCCCATGAGATTTGCTAAGCAATCTGCTCATCACCACTGAACATTGTCCTAAATTCCAGTAACCTTGTGTTGCCCGAACTGATGTAATCAGGGCGAGGTCCATGAAAGGGAATCCTAAGAATCCTATACACATCCTCTAGAGTCACAGTGATCTCTCTGGTAGCTAGATGAAACATCTGATTATCAAAGTGAAATCTCTCGATCAGAGCAGTCAATAATCCATGGTTCACCCAAATATCAAGCAACCAAATCAAGAACTCAAATCCACAAGTAGCAAGATGAACTCTCATAGGGTCTGGAAGTGCCCTACACAGCCTTTGAGCAGTGGGGTGTGAAATCCAAATGTGTACATCTGGGTAATGAACCTACAGAGCACAAGAATGGGACAACCTATCAGTAACTTGGTAAAAAATTAGGCTATGAGCATTCAAATTGAGAAAGTCAATACTTCAGAAGGTGCATAAAAGACTAAGGAAAACAACTATGAAATCAGAGAAATCCAAAAATTGACCTAAGGGCCTGAAAAATGGTCACTATTTTCCATATGACAAATCAGATTGGCATCAATTGTTGTACGACACTATACAGGGTTCCATACAAGATTTCATAATTATACAACATTGTACAAGCTCTCGCATGACATATGAGGGACCCGATGAAATGTCATATGACAAATGGGTCCCTCTCATATGAGTTGTACAAATGTCCTACACGACACTTGACATGGACTTAAAAACTCGTACGAGTCCAAGTGGACTGTCGTATGAGTTCTCGTGAAGCAAAATCAAAAAGTTGAAAAAATGTGTAAAAATCCTAGAAAGCATGAAAAGAAGCAAATTTTGAATTCACAGAGGTCCACTTACCGGATTCCCATACTGGGGTGGTTATTGGTATCAATGGATGTGCTCAAAATGGTGTGAGGACACAAGAACTTGCATCTTCACTCAGAGGACTCCACAGGCTCACAAAAGACAAAAGGTTCAAATGATTTGAAATGACCCTTTTTGGGCCTTATATAGGTTTTGACCTAAATTTTCAAAGTGCTCCGTTTTGTGTGAAAATTGCACCCCTGGCTAATTTCGATGTTCTGAACCTATTTTCGGGATCAAATCAAAATCTAAGATTGTTTACTTTGTCAAAATTGCTTTTTAAAATTTTCCAACCCAGGACAGCCGACTGCTTGCATAATTGACCTTCTAAATAGTATTGAAATCCAGAATTCAACTTAACTGATTATCTCACATCAAACTATCAAAATTTCAACTTGGTCTTCAAGACCTCCACACAATGCAGAACGTGTCTCCGGACGTGCATAACCACTTCTCAAATTGATTAACATGCTTCAATAATCTCTCAATGCTAACTTTCTTGTCAAATTTTGATTTTCGTCCTGAAGGGGGCATGGTATTGCATGTCACTAACTAATTCTATCATTCACTTTTTCTTCAGTGATCAAGACAACAACCATGTCTAGTTGTTGATTCATCAAAAGTCCTCATCGCTTGGGGCACATCGCTTGGGGCATATTAGATTCATCAAGATCCTTATCAATCTGGTGTTCACTCACAAACTTGTAAACTGTACCAGCTTTTCGTAACTATCGGTTCATTAGTGTTATTTCCTTGATTCTTCCTAACTAAAGGATTTAGATTTGACATCCGTTAGATTCCTTTGGACAATCAAGTCTGGAGTCAGGACAATCATTTCTTCATAATCATAAGGTTTAGAATCAAGCATTTTGACACTTCTTTGTAATCACCGGTTCATTGTTGCTATAGTTAACATCATCTTAAATCTTTGGTCAATCAGGACCTGAATCACCAAATCTTCAAATCAATCAATCGGTTTCTATCTTGGAATTGATTAATCTTTCAAGATCAGTTTCTCCACCACATAACTGAGTCCACATCATCATCAAAAATAGATTAATCTTTGAACCACTGCGCTTCACACAGTAATTCAAAGAGGGGCAAAATGTAATACCCCAAAAATGGGCTATAAGACCATTGACCTTCTACATTGACAAATTGATCAAAATCGACACAAAAGCCCTAACCAAAGGCACATCTGCACATCAAATCATTGAAACCCTAATCGATCTAATCTCAACTCGGCATCGAGGAATATTTCCTAAATATTCCTAATTTATCCTAATTATCTCCTAATTAAATATTATTTGGCGATAAATGATATTCTTTATTTATCCTAAATTTGATTAATTGAATGTGATAAATATTTAATTAATTAGACTTAATTTTTCCACTTATCATTTAATTGGATTTAATTCTATTTATTCATAATTAATATTATTTAATTTTGACAATAAATCAAAAATCCTACAAATAATTGATTGAATTCTTATTTAATTAATTAAATACAGTTGTCAAATTTAATGATATAGTTTTGGAATAAAGTTTAATTAAACAATTGATTAACCCATAAATCAGTTGTTTTAATTCAAAAATCAGTTAAGTTGAGAATAATTCATTTGAATTATTAAATTAATTCATAATTATCCATGCACATTCAGAAAAGCAGTTAAACTCTAAATCAATAAATCAATTCAATTTGTTATCTTTTTTAACTCAACATCTATTTGGAGTTAAAAAGTGATCTAAACTTCTGATTTGAGTTAAAAAGTTGATTTTGCATGATTTTGTGAGTTAACTAATTCTGATTTCCTGATAACTCAAAAATCAATCTAAGTTAATCAGGGAGAGATTTTTGGTTTCCATGAGCTTTCAAAAATATTGGATTTCTATATAAACAAGGCTCAACCCTTCACAAAAGATCCTTCTTCATCTTCCTTCAACTTAACTTTCAATTACTTGGAGAATCGAGCTCTTGCGAACAGGCGATTGTGAGATTTTTTGCAATTTCAATTCATTGTTTTCAATCCATTTTCAGCATTTCATAGCATTGATAGATTCAATTGCATTCATTTCAATTTTAGATCAAGTTTCATATTAGTTTTTCATCATATTGCATAGAAAATCAAAAAATATAGATTAAGCTGCATTCATTTTCATCCATCTTTCATCATTTAAATCCTTCGTTTAGGTATTGCATTGTCACTGTTCTCGGTCATAATCTGAGAATATCAAACTCATACCTACCAAAAGGCATTAAATCGTCTGGTTAGCTATATTGTTTTTCATTTGCAGATTTCTTGATTTGCTAACCTCTAATGTTTTACTAAAGTGTTGTGTCTATAGCTAGGTACAAAATTCACACACACACTAGGTTGAGTCTTCTTTTTCCTCTACCCCAGTCCAGAGGAATCTTTTTTGCATTTTTTTAATCAAAACAGCATACTTCTGGTGGATTTTCAACAAAATGAGGGCATAGACCAAGAGATTTTGAGTGTAGCCTTCAGCAATTGAACTTTTCTAGCTTGGTTTACTGTAGCCCCCTTCCAACTAGCCAACTTGTGGTGAAATCTATCTATTATGTCATTCCAAAAGGAGGCTTTGGGTTTCAAACAAAGAGGCAACCCCAAGTAGGAGGCAGGAAAATTCCCAATCTTACAACCTAAGATAGAATAAATCTTCTTCTTTCTCTCTTCCGGAGTTTTACTGAAGAAGAGAAAACTTTTCTCCCAGTTAATAAGTTTCCCAGTAGCATTGGAATATGTATTCAACGCCTTTTTTAGATTCCTAGCTTCTTTGACGAAGGATTCCCCCATCATAATAGTTTCATCAATGAATTTTTCATGTGATCATTTTAGGCAAGAAGAAGACAGTTGGAGACTTGCTATCTGCCCATTCAAAACCAAGTTGTTTATATATCTCCCAAGGCTTTCAGCCATGATGGCAAAGAGGATAGGAGAGATGGGATCACCTTGTCTCAATCCTCTTGTAGGCCAAAAGAAGTTAGAAGATCCACCATTAACAATGATAGAAGAGGAGACCATAATCACCACCTGCATAATAAGTCTAACCACCCCCAAGTCACAACCAAAGGCCTGAAGGATTTTTGACATAAAATCCCAGTCCACTCTGTCATAGGCCTTCGACAGGTCCAATTTCATAAGGAAACCTTGTTTTTTGGATTTTTCCAGAGAAAGGATATTCTCATGCACAATCATAATAGAGTCCAGAATCTGTCTTCCCGACACAAAACCATTCTGTTGGGGGAAAATCAAAGACAGAAGAAGATGCAGCAGTCTAGAAGTAAGAACTTTAGACATAATCTTATAAAGAGAGTTACAGAGACTTATGGGCCTGAAAGCATCAACAATGTTTGCCCCTGGCTTTTTCGGGATGAGTGCAATAAAAGTAGAGTTAAGTTCTTTAAGAATAGTCTTGGTTCTGAAAAATTCCTTAACAGCAGAGCACACATCATTCCCAACAATATTCAAGAAGGCTTGGAAGAAGATCATTTGGAATCCATCCGGTCCAGGAGACTTTTCTCCTTCAAAAGAGAAGAAAACCTTTTTTATTTCCTCATTCTTAGGAATGGCTTTAAGTAAGGCATTGTCCTCAAGATCCAAAATTCTAGGTATAGCTTCCAATAGAATTTCCTGGTTTTCCATATTAAGGCTAGTATCCCTTGAAAGAAGAGAAGCAAAGTGGTTCATCATTTCTTCCCTTATCTCATCTTCTTTAAAGAAAGTTCCCCTGGGGGAAGATAAGGTATTAATTTTATTAATAGGGCCTTATGTTTAAGGGTTGTAAGGTGAAAGAATCTGGTATTTCTATCTCCTAACTTGAGCCACAGGGATCTGGATCTATGTCTCCAAAAGGTCTCTTCTTTAGATATTATGTTGTAGTAGTTCACAAGAATCTTACTTTCCTCCATTTTAAACTCTTCTATCAAACCACTCCTTTTAATTTTGTCATGAATCTCTTTTAACTCCTATTGAGTTTTGTTTTTGGATTGAAATATGTCCCCGAAGACATCTTTATTCCAGTGCCTAACTTTAGTTTTGACATTAGCCATTTTTTTAGCCACTTTGAACATTGGTGTACCATCCACCTTTGTATTCCACCATTCCCTAACTCTAATCTCAATATCAGGATGGGAAAGCCATATCTCTTCAAATCTGAAGGGAACATTTATTTTTCCATTTAAAGGGTTAGCAAAGAAAGAGATAGGATAATGGTCTAATCCTATTCTATTAAGGGATGAAAGAGAGCACGAAAACTTTGTATACCAGTTAGGGGATATAAGCACCCTGTCAAGCTTAACCTAAATAAGATCATCCCCCACTCTTCTATTAGACCACGTATAATTGATACCTTCCAGATCAACACCCAACAAACCCTCATTACTTATGAACTCCATCAAGTCAACTCTACTCTCCACTTGAGTTACATTCCCACCAATTTTATCCTTCTCCTTCAGAGGACTGTTAAAGTCTCCCATTATCATCCAAAAATTCTCAAGGAAGGACTTCATAAAATCATGAAGCTATATCCAAAGTCTTTGTCTTCCTACCTTCATGTTTGGAGCATAAACATTAATAAGGATCCAAGAGAAGTTATCCTGCAGATTACAAACTTTAACAGCAAGAAAGTGTTTTTCTTCTCTCAACAGCTGGCAATTGAAGCTTCAGTTATTCCAAAAAATGACCATTCCACCTGAAGCCCCATCAAAACTACTACCAAGACTACCACCTTTTTTTATCATATTAGTTTTGGTAACCTTCTCTTTCAACATCTTAGTTTCTTGAATCAATAGAATATCAGGTTTAGAATCTCTAACTAAATTCCTAACTACATCTTGATTATGAGGGCCATTCAGGCCACTAATATTCCAAGATAAAATCTTCATTTAGAAGTTGGGGAACAAACCTTGTGCATGGTAAGTTGTCTACCATCCTCAATGTTCTACATAGCCTCAAACTCCCTTTGTTCTTTCTTAGACATTCTACCTCTTTCTCTTATTGGCGTCCTTGTGTCTTCTTTTTTTTTACCTCTGGTATGGACCCCTCCTTGTTTCTGAGGCCCAATTTTCTTTGAAGATTTAAGAGCCGCCCCTCCATGAGGGGTATTAGAATTTTTTTTTCCGGAATTAGGTTTCTGCTCAATGCTTTTCAGACGAGGAGAGCCAGAACCATTACAGTTCTGGCTTTTCTTTGATACTTCAATCCAAGGGTTTTCCTTATCCTCAGCAACTTGATCTTCTTTTAATTTGTTCTTTCCCCCTTGACCAGCTGCTGAAGCAGGTAGGTCTTTGTTTTCATCAAAAGGGGGAATTTTTTCCTCCCTCCCCTGTTCTATTTCCTCTCCTTTCTGGGATTCATTCCCTTGGAAAGAGTCCAAATTGTCTTCCACCCTTGAGATCATTTGAGTTTCTTTCCCAGTGCAAGATTACAAGGTTTCTTCAGAGTTGTTGATCATCTCTTTAGGTTCATCAACACTCTCAGAACCAGCCTGAACTTCCACATTTTGCTCTAAGTCCATTTGAGTTTCTTCTAAGCTAATCTCTATCAGAGAAGCATGGTTCTCCTCTTGGATCGATGGTGCTGATTTCTCTTCAGTATTGCTTAAAATATTATAATCTTCTTGGGGTTTTAGAGGAATAGACTCATCCTCTGGTTTTTTCCTCCATTCCATTCTCTTGACTCTTTTTGGCTCCTGATCATTCTTTTTATCTTTTTGAAGTTTCAAGGGACATTGTTTCTCCCAATGACTAGGTTTATTACAGTTGAAACAAGAAAATGGCAACGTTTCAAATTCAACTTCTTGAATCCATTTTTCCACCTTCGATTTAAGCGTTATGACTTGGGGTAGTTCAGTATTCTATTGGATATTTACACATATCCTAGCAAAAACTTGCCTTGTTCTGGAAGCTGTCATTGGATCTATCGTTAGAAGCTCTCCAAAGGATCCTGCTAA
Organism: Chamaecyparis obtusa; assembly: GCA_027943335.1. Classification (NCBI taxonomy): domain Eukaryota; kingdom Viridiplantae; phylum Streptophyta; class Pinopsida; order Cupressales; family Cupressaceae; genus Chamaecyparis; species Chamaecyparis obtusa. Next base: position 169,882 of record BSBK01001071.1, on the reverse strand, counting down.
CACCACCAATATGTCCTCATGCCAATATTCCAATGGAAGACCAGGAAGACGAACCCACATTGGAGCAGTTGAGAAGAAACTATCATTATAGTCTAGGTTAGTCAACCACTTCTGCAGGGCTAGGGAAGATTTTCCCATCATCCAAGGACCCCCACATAGAACTCTTGAAAGATCTTCCCCATTGGAAAATTCAAAGGAGAAAAAACCTTTTGGCATAGCCACTATGTCAACATGTCCTTTCAATTTCCATTTCTGGTGAGCGAAAGTTCTCACAAGAAAAATATTCGGTCGTGGCCCCATAAAATTTCCAATCAAAGTGGATGCCATGATTGAAATAGTATGGTCCATGAGTGAATCAGGGATATTAACATCGAATTCCCCCTTAAGCGGATCAAAAATAACGTTCACCTTAGGGAAAGAAGATTTTCTAGAAGGTTTAATACCAAAAAGACCCAAACATTTCCTCTTACCTCGAGTCAAGTGGATACCATGTGAGGAGTCCCCATGTGTTTTGGTTGACTCTTCAATTATCTTGGAATATTTAACCTTTTTCACCTCAGGTCCCAAGAGAGGACTGTTGTCCTTACTTGGCTGGGCTAGACTTGACCCACCAGTCTTTTCCTCCTCATCAGATGGAAAAGACACAACTTTGTCTACATCATCTGGCATAGGCAGGAATGGCCATTAAATGCAAGTTTGACACTTGGGCTTTTATCCTATTAATAATTCATAAGCACATAAATTTATAATTTTCTTGTTAGAAATAATTCTTTACTAAAGACTATAAATATGTGTTATGTCAAGCATTATGCAGTTACAAAATGAGAGTTTGACACTTACGCATATCTTCACATTGCATGGAGAAGATGGATAGCAATGAATCCCCTCACCCAAAACACAAGAGCAATCAACTCGTGACAATATTGTTTCTTCTTCACATGCCTTTAATTCTATTTTTTCTCCTTGGAAGGATAATGTCATGATTCCCTTACCATCAAAATTAGATTTTTCTACTCCTCATGAAAATTTTGTTCATTGTTCCTTGGACACGTCTACAACAACCAATAACATATGTAGGGATGCAAATGATGGCTTCATATTTTAGGATAATAGAAAAAGTTTCAATAAGAGATGTTTGGACTTTGTGAGGTTTGGATGTGAAGTAGTTGCACACCATCTCCCACTTCTTTCTTTTTACGCATGTCATCTCTCACCTCCTCCTTTTGATACACATCATCTCCCCCTCCTTTAATACAAAGTTTGATGATATGTTTTCACTTTGTGAGGTTTGCACATGAAGTAGTTGCACACCATCTCCCACCTCATTTTCATGTGCATCATCTCCCACCTCCATCAATAATATGTTTTGATGAGAGATGTTTGGACTTTGAGGTTTTTACATGAAGTATTTGCATGCCATCTCCCACATCCTTTAATTATGTGTGTTCCACACAAGCCTATTCAGTTCCCCATGCCCATTGTGTTAGATTAAACCAAGGAACTCTTGGTATTGATGCAGAGATCTATGCAAACAAATCAACTATAGCAGGAGTGTGATGAAACAAATCAGGGAGTTGATTAATCTAACCAACATCACGAGTGTTGCACAAAAACCTTAAAGTCATAACCAAGAAAATAAGAGCTTCTAGACAATTTGAAATTAACATTAACCAAAGAATGATTAATCTAATGATGGTGGTTATGTGTGTGTGTGTGTGAGTTTCAAGAGATTGTCGCATGCATTCATACACATCTTATTATTCATTAAAAAAAAACATAAGCTTGAGGATACATGTATTATGTTCACACTATTGAGTGTGGTTATTCCCACCATTGCAAGCAAATAATCATAAGAAATCTACTAGAGCATTGACTCCTTTACTTGTAATATACTAAAACAACTCTTAAAAGCGTGTCTCTTTAGGTTCCTTCCTATTAAGCCTATTTATGTACATCAAGATCTAGATTTCAAAGTATTATGTTATTCAATTTTATGACTACTATTTTGTACATAGAAGCATCATTGTTATATGTGTTCAATTCTATAAAATTCAAGGTCATATTAACAAGAAGCTGGTACAAGTTGTAGGCATTAATTTTGCTATGCACACATATATTTCCCACCTCATTAAGATAGAGAAGATTATTGTAAGACTCCTAATAAATCAACTACACTAGCACACATGATGTAGAGAAAGAAGATATTTGCATTTGAATATAAATAAATGGAACAATCTGTGGTGGTATGCTTACAAAGATAGACATTAAGAAACAAAGTAGGGCAAATGTTTTAAATTTTATGTCCAAAAATTGAGATAGGAAATTATATGATATATTTTTCCTTGAATAAATATTGGCTGGCCACATTTCATTTACAATGCA
>BSBK01001071.1:0-162500 GCA_027943335.1 Chamaecyparis obtusa | reverse complement strand
AGGGTCTCCCGAAAAAGATAATGCTACAACATCCTAAAGGATCCTAGATTCAATCCTTGGATTATGAGGGTCTCCCCTTCAAATGCAGGATATGTTTTAAAACTGGTCACTTAGCGGATCAATGTGGATTGGAAAAGGTTAAAAAACTTGCTTCTTGGTGGAAGGGAGCCTCTTCCCATCATTACTCAGTTGTGAAGGCTTCGACTTCTCAAAGCATTTCTCAGGTTGTTTCTTCTTCTCTGGTGACTTCTGAGGCCCCTGTGCCTCTTGGTACCGCTGTTGGCTCTCCCTCGGGCGTTGAGTCCATCCCTGATCTTTGATTAGTTCAGATTCAGCCGTTCGGGCCCCTGTTGGTTGTGAGGCGTCTGCCCCTCCTATTGACAGTGCTTCACTGGATCACGCTGGAATGGTTGCTATTGATTCTTCTCTCGTTTCAGCTTCTCTGGATTCTTATGGCCCTATCCTGGGACAATCTCTGGATTCCCCGTTTTTAGGCGCCTCAGTTCTTGACTCGATATCTTGGCAGGACTTAGCTAAAAAGGCAGAAGACAGGTGGACTTCGGCTAAAGGAAAAAAAAGATCTAAACATCTGCCCACTTTCGATATGTCCCTTCGTTCCCAGAAGGGGAAGAAATAATCTATCTCGGCGGTCAACAGGATTCTTCTTCATTGTCCGGAGGTAGTTTCAGAGTTGTTGATTTTAAATTGTATTAATATTTTTCGCAGTGGCTTCTTTAGTCAGGGTCCCAGTCTCCATCTTCTGGTACCATTTCTTCTCCAGGTTGTGGGAGCCTATTGTAAAACCCTCACAGTGGTCTCGATTTGTTCCTTTTTAGAGTGCTTCTTTGAAAATCTTATTTGACCAAAATGTACAGGGTTTCGGGGCCCCTTCAAAACCTATTTTCCTTAAATCAAAAACATTGAAAGATTATTTTAATTATGTCCACTAGCAAGATAGTAATTAATTTGAAATATGAAAAAAAATTAACTAACATAATTACTACAAAACTTTCTAAAGATATTTTGTCTCTAAAATACAAAAACAATCTTTAATTTGTTGTTGAGGAAAGATAAATGATAAATTCTAGAAGTTTGATTAAAATATCTTCTATCCACTACCAAGATAGTAATTAATTTAAAATGTGAAAATATTTTAACTAACATAATTATTGCAAAATTTTCTAAAGATATTTTGTCTTTAAAATAGAAAAAATGATCTTTATCAACTTCTAAAATTTAGAAAAATTGTTTACAATAGTAAGTTTCCAATTTCTCTATCAACTTCTAAAATATAGCAAAATAATTTTATTGTAGTGATTTACTGAAATATTTAGGAAAGATAAATTATGTCATTTATAATGTCAAAAGAGGTGGGAATTAGGAAGAATGTTATGAGCTATGTATTTTATGCATGCATCCTTCTTTTTACGATTTTCCTTCTAACAACTACAACAATATTTTTTGCTATAATCTCAAGTGAGATAAATTTACCACTTTCATATTAAAATGGTATAACAAATTCCATGTTTAATGCATAGAATTATATAAAAAAAATATCTAAGTTAGTATAGAATAAATTACATCTTTCAACTTTCAACCAAAATTATGTCACTTGTACTCGTGTTATTAAATGAAAGAATTAAATCAAAATAAAGTGAAAGTAAATAAAAAATTATAAAATATACCATTTTAACTAAATTACAAATGTAAAGTGTTTTCTACTCTACAATGATGCAATATTTAAATTGTTTAGATAATATTTAAATTATTTATAACACAATTAGGTTCACAATTAGGTATACAATTATAATGAATGCTACAATATCATTTTTCAACTTTGAACAACTACAATATCATTCATCTCAAACTTCAATTGACTGATCTGATCTTATATCACTTTTATATTACCGTTGCATGTACAAAAACACATGACTGCTTGCCGATAGGCTATATTAGGTGAGGTTTCATGTAAAACCTGTCTGACTGGACAGCTGCACAAAACAGTGGTTTGCAAGTGAGAAACTACATACAGTTGAATATTTTTTATCACATAGTAATTGCAACTCAATCTAGATGAATCTTATCGAATCTAACTTTCTCTATAAAAAAAATCTTAGAAAATCAAATCTTTTCAAAATCATATCTTATCAAATCGGATTTCCTCTATAAAAATCTTAAGCAAATTTTCACTTCAACAAAAAAAAAACAAATATTTTTAGATTTACTTCCCTTATTATAAATAGATTGAAGCAAGCAATTTAGGTTTGTCTCAATTTAAAGAAATTTCTCTCTAGTAGGCAGGGATGCACAATTGTCGTCCCTGCAAACATTCCCACCACAATTTTTCTCTGTTATTTTTTTCACTGGTTGATCTTTTGACTGCCGCCTGCCTTCTAATCTTCTATCAATTTCTATTTAACTTGATATCGAATCAAATTTGAAATCAAATCATATCTGGATATTATATTTGAAATAAAATCGTTTTTGAATGTCGATTTGATTTAACTTGATATCAAATCATATTTGAATATAAAATCGTCTCTGCGTATAACATCTAACAATAAATTCTTCAACTTGTGGCCATCTTCCTCTTCAAATGAGCAGAATCCTCATTAGGCTGGACGGTAACATCCTCTGTAATTGCACAAGAACTCGCCACAAGCTGGAATGAAAATTGCAACAGCGCTTATTCATTCCAGCGGCTCTTAAATTTATTTGAAATTGTTGTAAAACCAGAGGTTTTATGGCTGTTGGAGCATGAACATTTATATTCTCTCAGATCGCACAGAGTCATCTGCAACATGCTGATTTAAAACATGATGTGAATTGTAAAACCAGAGAAGCTGTAGATTTTTTCAATTTCTTTTTCCTTTTCTTGATTTATTTTAGTTTCAGATCGATTTTTTCTATTAGTGATAATCACATTCGATTTGCATTAAAATTGGTACAGTAGAATACAAAGACATTGTACTTGTATAATGGAACATTCTACGGAGAAGTGTTCTCTGCCCTCTGGAAGTAATCTGAACATTCTCAGAAGTGAGAACACAGAAAAATAAAACTTTCTTTTTAACCAGCCTAATTTATTTGTTTTTGCCTATAAGAATTACTATATGTTGTTGTTTTTGCGGTGTTTTTCTATGTCAACAAAATAGCATGACAGAGATTTGTTTGGGATTTGTACATCTGAAGAACTGAAAATGGAGACACCACTGGTAACAATGCATGACTAATACTAAAGTCAGGAACCAGGGCGTTTTGCTTATGGTATTTTACAGTTCTTGCAAAAAAAAATTATTTTTTCCTCAGTTCTCCAATGCAATTGGTGTTAATTTGATTTAGGGTTGTTACAAACAAGCATTTGGCTGTATAAAGGAATCATATGCTACATGATTAACACATATTTTGATTGGCTTTATATGGTTGGACACATTTTATTTTGCAATGAATCATATGATTCAATATTCATGCATTATGGATAATTTTATCTAACATAGTGGTGGTAATGATTTTCCCAGATCAATTGTAAATAATATTTTGTTCTATGTACAAATTTAATTTAAAAATGTATCTCATACATTTGTTTTGTAATTTGAGTTTTACTCTTTTGGGTATTTTAGTTAATATATGAATTAGTATGTTATTTTGATTTCATTTTCATGTAAATTCATTTTTCAAGATCAAGATTTTTTAATTTTTAATTTTATTTTTGTCTTACCTTAGCTCTACATCACTTTTGTACTAACTAAAATGATCTTTTTCTTTTAAAATTAATATATTACAAATTTTGTACTAAGATATCACCTACTGATATCAACACTACAAATTACCAAATAATCAAAAAGGTAGTAGCATATCACAAATAAAATGCTCCAACATTCAACATACAAATAATAACTCTTGCTCACTTTAAATCACTCTACTTAAACCTTAACATGACCAACTAAATTATTTTTAAAAAGTAGACCTAAAGTATATGCAATTTTTTTAAATATATTACAGGAAGAATAAATTTATTCAGAACCTTTGGAAAAAATAAGATATGATTTAGATCAATTATAATAAATGACAAAAATAGAAATAAAAGACAAATAAAAGACAGAAAAAAGTGCACTTTTAAGACCTATTATTTACTTATTGTGTGGACGGCATTAATTTTCCAATTTTTTATTCTTCCAAATTCCTAAATTTAGTTGCAGCAAGTTCTTCAGAGAAGATGTTAATTTTTTACAAAATGATTGTTGTTTTTTTTTGTTAGTTATAAATAAAATTTAACAAAGAACATTCCTTTCATACAAATAAATTATAATATATAACCATCAATTACAAACTTAGGAAATATTCGTCCCGGTGTATCCCTTGCACCTCTTTTGTGTGCAAGTGCTAGTTATAAAAGCAGCAATCTAGGATTAATTTGTTAACAAGTCAATGGACAGTGATTAATATAAACCAAAGAATGTATTTTTATTAGAAATAAACAAAAACAAATGATAAAGCAATAGCCCAAATAATGGAGCAATTAACATATGCTAAAGACAGTAATTATTGATGGGCATCGATTTCAAGTATTAGCTATAAAGCAGATTTATATGAAGAGATTAGATTATTATTTGTAAATTTATATGAAGAGATTAGATTATTATATGCAAATTTGAGTGAAGAAAATATAGAATGAAGATCTAATGAAGAGATTTATGTGAAAAATTTTCACTAAAGAGGTAGGAAATTGAGAATCTTATAAAGGAAATATACGCAGATTTGAAATAGGGTTTAAGAGGCAGAATATAAAAGAAGATTAATGATGGTCAACTCAATTTTCTTCTCAATTCTTCATATCTTTTCATACAAATATGCCTCTCAACGAGTTCATTATCTCTTCAAATCTGTCTTTACTTTCATATAAATTTTCTCCTCCATCTCTGCGAGATCTTCATCTTTATATCATCAACATTAACACTCTCCTCTATATCTGTACAATCTTTTTCTACATCTCTGCAATATCTTCTTCTATATCAGCATATTCTTCTTCTCTACATCTGTGCACTGTAGTAATGACATTCACAAGGCAGAATATTGTGTGGGGTTGGTCTTTCCAAGAGGAAGAGATTGGAATCTCTTACTGAGTTGGTGCTCAAGTGGAGGGATCAGTGTCTCCAATAGGTTGGTGGCTACGAAGAGCGGAGGGGATTGTGTCTCCTATGGGTTGGAGCCTACAAACTTATTGTAAGAGATTATTATATATAGGCAAGTAATTTGCCATGGTTTTCTCCTGCAAGGGTTTCCACATAAATCTTGTGTTCTCCTTATGTTGCATAATTGTTGCATCTTATATTGTTGTTATTGTGCAATTGATATTCTTACGATATTAAGTTTGAAAAAATAAAGATTGTTGTTATACTGATTCTCTCGTCACTTCCCACCCTCTCTGTGGGTGCTAATCATTTGGTATCAAAGCCGGTTCTTTTAAATTAGTCTGAGAAACTAGAAGGTAGATCTAAAGAGTGCATGTGGGCGGACAAGAAGAATTCTCATCTAATAAGGCTCCAGGTGGAGACCCTGCACACCAAAGATCAAATACTTTATCTGATATATTTGATTTCCTCTTGATTAACCCTTAACTGTAATATCTTAGTTATGCCTAAGCTATATAGACAACTTTGTAACATTTTGAAAAAGGATCTTGCCTTCAGTTCTCTGCAGAGACTCATTCATTTTTGCACCTCTGTCACTGTAATTTGGCCTTTCCTTTGCCTTAAAACAAATTACTATTTTTACCTCTTCTTTCCTCTGGATGTGTTGTGTGAAAATCGCTTACCTTCGTGTCTGAATGCATTCTTTCTATGTTATATATTGTGTTGATTGTACTTGTAGGCATTGGTTGTGAATGTCTTCTTTCCTTCAGTATTCTACTAAATCCTAACCTTCATATGTGCCTGTAGAAGACATCAATATAAAGAGCTGTGTAAATTGTTCTAGTTGTTTTCATTGGTCCATTGTCTTATTCTGGGCAGGAAGAAACAACTTTAATCTAGGTGCATCACCACCCTTTTTCTTTCTTGCATTTTCTCTTTCCGTTTCCACTGGCAAGCTGATAGGATATGTAAGAGTGGGGCTTCCAATTGTTGGGCTGGATCAACACTCTGCATATAAATTAGAAAGGTAGCAGCTTTCTCCAAGATTCAACCTCAACGCCAAAAGTCCCACACCTTGAGGTTGTTTCCATTGTGTCATTGGAACATTCGACCCATTCCAGCAAGGTGCAATATCATGTGACAACAGGGCCTTAAAGTGGATATAAAAGCCAAGCCAATTATACATATTGAACATCTTTCTTTCTCAAAACAAAATTCTACTAAAAGATTAGTCGTGTTCAACTATTGAATCTAAGGATGAAAAACCATCGGGTTCTCAAGATCGATAGATGAAACCTCATTGGTTTCTTGAAATTTGGAGAACAAACACCCCTTGAATTCTTGAGAGAAACTTCATACAGAATTTGCATGTGCACTTTAAGTTCGGAGGATTAAACATACATTTTGGATATTCTCAAAATGTATTTATAATTCTAGTAGATTTGACGAATTTTCAATCATATTAGGAAGCAAATCTTTGTAATCATTTCGAGCAAAAATATATTGGGTGGACGAAGCTTGTTCAAAACTATGCTTATTGTTCATATGAAACTTCAATATTTTAATCATATATGCACATAAAATTGTTAATTTTTTCTAGGTATTTTGTTATTGAGAATTATATATATGATAATTATTCATTATTCATCCACTATATGCTCCCACCGTGCCTTTAGAGAATGTGTGTAATTAGAAAATGTTGAATAATTATTATTTATTCGTCATGTGGTCCACCTTGTCTTCATAAGACCTTAATGATAAAAAAAAGTGCAATATTTTTTGATAAAAATTTGTTCGAGTCCATAACATCAACACCTCAAAATTAAGAATTTAGAAGAAGACTTAATAATCATAACCTCAATGTTAAAAATAGTGGTGATGAAAGAGTGATCATAATTGTATATGTCAATGACCTTGCCCTCACTAGTAGTGGACCCAACATTATTCAGAAGCCGAAATCTATTATTGTTCTGTTTTTTTAACATGATCGATCTAGGCCTTTCAGATCTATTCCCTACAGATAGAATTTTGTAACTTGATCATCATATCATTATGCCAATAAAAATTGGAAAAATTCAGTCTGAATAAATGTAATCCAACATCTATGTCCATGGAAATGGGGCTAAAACTATCAATTTAAACTCATTTGCCACTGTTCAGTGACCCAATGCATCATCAAGCGATCAGTAGACGATCAGTAGTTTGAAACTCACACCTACTCAACTGAACTTACATTTTGCAGTCGGCTATCTACATGGGCTTATGTGTAAACCACAACAAGAACATTGGAAAGGTGCAAAATCAATACCCTAATGTCAATGGAACCCTCGACTTTGACAATTTATATCAGAGATTTGCCAAATTTGTGCTATCAAGTTAAAACGAATCTGTTTGGGCTGGATTGATGCTTGTAAATTTGCAACAGAATTTTCTTTATGGTTCCCTATCATACACTTCACCTTCTATACTGAGTAATTTCTTGGCAATGGAAGCTTCAGTAAACAATTCGCTTATCATCTATTGAGGTAAAATAAACCACAGCAGTAAGTTCAGATTGTGAAGCGATTTGGTTGTAGAGGACATTGGTTGACCTCCAAACTGAATAAAGCCACAGTTATATCACTCTTTGTGAAAATCAAAGTGTGCAAAGATTTGTGAAAACCCTAGAACATAAACCACCATGACCATGAAATTTGTATTTTACTACATTTTTTCTGTGGTTGCCTGATTGCATGAGCAAGCACCATGCTAATTTTGTGTGTGAGATGTGCACTAAAGATTATATATCCTTTTCCCAACCAAACCCCCATCTTCAAGATTGTCTGTTGTGAAAAGGGAGCTGTGCCGAAGTAACCATAAAAATCCTTTGATTTTTTAGCCAAACTAGCGATGCCTAAAACTGCTTCCACTTATTAGACATTTTCATGAAAATGAACCTAGAATTGGATAAGCAAAGCCAGCTCATAGTGCATTCTCCCAAATGTGTGCAGCCAAATTAATTATTCTGGCTGGTTTGAGTGGAACATTTTTCTGAGCAAGAGTTTGCAAGGGAAGAATGGTGTTTATTTGCTATTTATTTCCAATGAATTAATTTTGTCTTCACGTCAAGCCAACTGATTCGAAGAGCTTAAATGGAAATAATCCATGGACCCATGGGATTGAAAGAGAGTGTGGAGCCCATTAACTATTCCAACTGTGTTGCCAAAGAATCCTCATACAGCCATTTCCAATTTTCTTAATAGTCTATTTTGAAGATTAAACAATCTTAAGGTTTTTGAGAATTTGAGCTGTGCAGGAAATGGGAGGGTGAATCTGTAGTGAAACCATTTCCTTTTGTTTGCCTGAGATTTTTTATTAATAATAACACTCCAATTGGAATTTGTATTTTACTATTTTACCATGAGGGAATAAATTAAGCAAGTCTCATCTACGAAAATAAAAAATATGAGCACCTTTGTGCCCAAATGCTGGAACTTTGTTGAAGCAATTTTCAGTTTCGGTTGTTTCTCATATTTTCTTGAGTTTCCCCATTATAATAAACAGGTAAGGCCTAAGAGGGTCATGTTGACGAAGCTCACTGGATAAGAGAAGAAGCTACCCCAAATTACTACCTATGGAGATGAAAAGTATTGAAAAGCTTAGGCAACTTTGAATCCAACCAATCACAGGCACACTAAATCCAATTGAATGGAGCACAGTTAAATCAAGTTCTAACAGCATCTATCAAAAGCTTTGAAAACCTATTTCCTTGGGGACATGTCTCCCTTGAAAAAGGCTGCATTTCCAAAATGGGGAAGTCTTTGAGACAAGGAAAGTCAGGGGGAACATCACCCTGCCTTCCCTCCACCACCAAGCACCACCTAACATTTCCAAGACATTTCCCTCTGAGAAGATACATCTCCAAGACTTTCGGCACAGGAAATGCCAAAAGGGGATTTTAAGACATTATCAAGACGTAGAGGCGTCCCTTGACCCTAGACAAATTTTTCAAGTACTATATGTAATTAGTGTTTTTCCAAATCTTCCGTATCTTTCTCCATATTGGATATTCTTGAAGCTGCCACTAGATACTTTGTTCGATACTCTATAACTTATTTTAGGTTTCCTTGCTCAATCTGCCAACACTATCTTCTATGTTTTGGAAGCTTACTTTGGAAAACCCTTAAGATAAAACATCTAATCTCTAACATTTATCAACTCCTCCATTCCGATGCCATTTGTTTCTCGACTCCTCAATCCTTAGCCATGGATGTATAAATCTACATACAAGAGCTTGGATGAATAGGCTTTTGATATTGGAACTAGAAGCATTTAAAATATGTGAATAGGATATTTCCTAAGAAACTTGAGTAGAGATATCCACAAATTTAATTCTTCTTTCCTATTCATAATTTCTTCCTTTATTAACTTCGTTGGGTTTGATAAAAAAAATTCCAAATCTTTCATCTTTCTCCATATGAAGATTGTTAGAGCTGCCGTCAGATCCTTTGCTCAACTCTCTATAACTAACTTTCCATGTACTATATGTATTTGCATTGCTCCCCCTTTAGCATCCCCTTGTCATCCCCAAACTTAGGCCTCTCATACCCCCATCCCTGAAACTTGTTCCCGTGTCCCCTCGAACCCTCGTCCCTGAAACCTGTCCCCTTGTCCCCAAAACATGTCCTCGTATCAGGAAACGTTGTGGAACATTGTTTGGAAATATCTAACTCTATGAGGATTTTAGGATGTACTTGAAATGTCCCACCTAGATTTGCCAATTATTATAACACAAGAAAATTATTAAATCAAAATATCACATAGATTTTCACTATTCAACATAAGAAATTCCAGATTCAAGTCTGAAATATTCCTCTCAGAATAACCAGATATATTTTGCACAATTATCAAATATATAGAAAACTTCCAGCATTTGATCCATCATCAATAACCACAGTCAACCAATAATATTTAACAAATTGGCACATAATAGAAAATTCAAACTTAATGATGCCAAACACATATTCAATGGAGTTGATGCCCATTACAATAAGCACCCCCTAATCTAGAAAATGGCAGAGTTGTTGGGCTTGGAACATTGCTCAGTCATATAGCTTGTCACTTGAAATGTAAGCCTTGATGAATTGCCATGTGTTGCATGTGAAACCTCCTAATTTATGCTCTTTACTTTGCTGGTGTCAGAAGACACACAGTTAAGTATCACACTTCCTTGACTGCGTAGAAGAGGTAATCGAGTGGTTACCTAATGAATTCACATTAGCTTCCTATATGCCCGATCTTGATTTGGCACCTATCCTCTTATATTCTCTATTACCCAAGGATCTGCAATAATCAAAGGGATTAATTGAATTCATCCCTTGTGTTGTGTAGTGTCCACCCATAATTTGCTTTCAATTTATATTGCCAAACTCTTTTAGGCTACTTTTCTGTGTGCATTGGTTATTTTTGTGATACGTGAGGTTTTGTATGGCTTTACATTGGATTTGATATATGAGTCATTGGATAGTGTGTGATATCATGTGTTTACAAATAGATTTATGGTTATTTTCATGATGGTTATTTACATCTTATGATATCATTTATGATTGTGGAATACTGAAAATACTAACACATCTATACTTACATGGATCAAATGTATGTTTACTTTGGTATGGGATGGAGTTGTAGTTACCTACATGTGAGATCCACACGATGTACCATTCCCAACCATTGTCTGTGATATATATCTATATGTGTGTGTGTGTGTGTGTGTGTGCATGTTCGTCTTTGTGATGGCAAGATTGCAAGTACCAGGCATCGTCTTCCCTGAATTGGCAGGAGTGAGTGAGCCCTATCACAATGTCTCAATGGTAAGAGAGGAGAGATAACATTCAGGTCCAAATCCCAACCTAAGCCATTTATTGTCTTGAAATAGTGGACAACTTTCTGATTTACTACCCCTCCGAATTCGTCAAGGTGACATGAATTCATGAGCCCTTTTCCTTGAGCATGATTTTTGCATTATTGGGTTTAGTTGATTTTCTTTATTTTGGTTGGTCATGTGGTTTGGTATGATTTTTGTGATACGTAGTTAAGTAATTTATTAAGATTAATTATGTGGTTAAATAATTAAATCTTATTAAATATAGAAATATTAAATATGAGAGTATTTTAATTAATAAGAATTAATTAAATACTTATGTTTACTAAAAAAATATTTAAATTAAAAAGTCTAATTATGGAGTTAGAGGATTTAATTAATTATTAAATCCAAAATAGAAATTTAAGGTATAATTAATTAATTGACATATAATTATCAATTTGCATATAATTAATATGCTATAGTTATTAATTTAAATATTATTATGCAACTTAGTTGCATTCAGTTCAAATAAAATTTAAAAAAAAGTTGAGTGAAATGCTTATAGTGAGAATTATTAATTAAAATAATTCTTTTTACTCAATTTTTAGTTGAGTTGCTTTTTAGGTTTTGTATGAGTTTTGGAAACCTTAGGTTGAGTAGGTTTTCTTTATTAGGACTTTTTGGTCATAATTTCAGAGACAGGTTTATAGGTTTTGGATCTAGTTTTGGATTGAAGAAATTTGTGAAAGCTTAGGTGTATTTTGGAATTTCCGGATTTTCGGTTAGGCCTTTGTTGTTTCAAATCTACCAGTGAATTCAAGGCAAGGTTTGAGATCATTTGTGAATTGGCTTTTCGAAAAGACTGTCTACCTCGTGTTTGCTAGGAATTGTATGGATTTTGTTGTGAGCTATGAATTGATCTTGATTGTAGAGGAGAATTTGATTTGGATTTTTTATTGTTCTGAGGAAATTGCATGGAGAATTGTTTGTTAAAACCTTGTATTTAAATTCAAAGGAAAATTATGTTTGTTAAAACCTTGGGTTGTTCTTGGTAAAAATCTACAGACAATTGTTTTAGAAAATGTAGAATTTTAGATGCAATCAGGGTTTTGGATTAAGGTCTTTGTTAAAAAAATTTATGTTATTGAGTCAATTGAGATTTGAAAACAATTGGGTATTTTTGCAACTTACAATTATGTTTTCAAAATTAAAATAAAAATTAAAAAATTTTTTAAAAATGAGCTTACTATTTCACACAGTAAAATTCATGTCAGAAATTATTTTAAAAATAATTTATTTAAAACAAAAAAATAAAAAAAAATGAGCTTTTTGTTTGACACAGTAAAATTCCTATCAGAAATTATTTTAAAAGGAATTTATTTCTAAAAAAAATACACCAAAAAAAAAAAATATTGGGGGCGGGGGTTATTTCCCCCAACCCCCCCCCCCCCTACGACAACCAAAGCTATTGCAACAGTCAAAGTTGTCGGCGGCTGCTACAACAGTTGTTGCCACGGCAGGGCTGCCATATGAAAGGATTTCTAGTTTCGCATATGACCACACTTGGGAGATGGAGTCCAGTGAGATTGTCCCAAGGGGTTGGCGTATGTGATGACACTTCCCTAATTTCATCTTAGGTTTCCTACATGTGTTGGTTGCCTCTGGATTTGTAGGATCTACCTATGTAGTTTGAGCTATACTTTTGAGATAGAGAGCTTTCAGGATCTCTTATTTCTACCTTATAATTAATTTTGTATTATTATCCGAGTGGGGCCTGTTGTTATCTCCTCAGCACGGTGGGAGTGGACCATTTAGGTGCCACGAGGTTGGGTGGTAGTGATCCTTTTATCATATGAGATTTCGATGTCCTTGTACCAGTGCTAGATGATCCTAGTAGTAGTTGTACTTTCTTGTACTCTGTAATTGATTATTATTACATACCCTGTGACTTGTGCAGTGGATGTTATTTTATTGGATATACCTTATGGTATCTATGTATGTATTTATGAGATGATGTGCTTGTTATTCATTATGTATATGGATTATTGTACTTAGTTTATTAATTAAATTATGCGTAATTCTACGTTAAGGAACCCTTGAGAATTGTAATCTATGTTTGAGTTACTTTTATGATTATGCTTTGTATAACATCGTGTTGCTTCTACATTAATGTTCTTGTTGTTTGTAAACTCTTAAGAAAAAAAAAATTATTCTATAAACTTAGTGACATGTTTTAGGTTGATTTCTCGTGGGTTCCCTAGCAAGGCGTTACACACTGAAAGAAAAATAAAATAAAAAAGGTGCAGGGGTGTAATCCTATCATTGTGATCCTCAAGGTTTTTTGTCCCTTTAGATCCGTGTAAACTCCTTGAATCAAGATTTCATGCATTCTTCAATGACCCTCCTTGCTTGTATTGAGTTGTATTAAAACCTTTCACATCCACAAGTCGGCCAAAAGGAAATTGTCAGCCCAACAACAAAGAAAAGTTGGCCCAAGAGCAATTTAAGCTAGAATTATTTGATAATGATCATTTATTCATAATTTTATTTATTATTATTAGTTTCATTCAATAATTTGTTATTTATTAATTTAAAACAGCCAGCAAGCATCTAGTAAATGCTAGGGGTGTTGACCAACACTGCCTTGTGGTGGCTGGCCGACCCAGCCTATACCAAGATCATCACAGTCCTCCCATCCTAGAATTGATTGCCCTCAAGAAATTTCAGACTAGGATGCTCAATATCTCTACCCCTCCCCTTTGCATTCTCATGCAGAAAATTCCTCCATTTCAATAGATACTCATAAACGACCTTGCTTCTCAACCTCCTTGTCCAACATTGTTTCAAGTTCTAGGATCAAATCTTCCTCATCATCAAGTGGTTGCAGATCTTATAAAGGGTCAATCTATTGTCCAAGAGTTGTCTTGACACAAGACATGGAAAATATTATGAATTATGTTGTTAGCTGGAAGTTTTAGCTCATATGCTACCTCACCAATCTTCCTTGATACATTGTAAGGTCCATAAAAATGTGCCTTCAGCTTCTCAGCTCCACTTACTTTGATGGAAAATTGTCTATAGGACTATAACCTCAAGAACACCATGTTGTCAACCTCAAAACCTCTTTGTTCGGTGCTTATTAGCAAATAATTTTGCTAGTTTGGGGCCTAATGCAAAAAAAAATTGAGAGTTTTCAAGATGTCCATTCTATGTCATACCACATCCTTAGCTCTTGGAACTCTACTATCTATAAGGATCAAATCCACAAATGAAGTAGCATCACAAGCATAAAGTGTCTTAAAGGTAGCCACATCAGTTGACATGTGATGTGGTGTCGTAGCAATATTCTCCCAAGTGCAACCACTTGATCCAAGCAGTTTGGTGCCCTATAACGTAGTTCCTTAGGCAATCTTCTATCCATTTGTTCACAATCTTGGGTTGTCCATCAATTTGGGTATGATAACTCCTGCTTGGTGTCAACTCTGTACTTATCAATCGAAAGAGTTCTTGCCAAAACAAGTTGAGAAAACCTGTCGTCCCTATCACTTACAATATTCCTTGGCAAACTACAAAGTCTGAAAATCTCTCTAAAAATGTATGTCGCTTGTGGGGCTTCATATTCTGAAGAAATTGCATGAAAGTGAGGATATTTAGTGAGCCTATCAACAATCATGTGCATACAATTCTTACCTTGTAACTATGGCACCCCGTAATGAAATCCATGGATATGATCTCCCATTTCTAATGTGGGATGGCTAAGTGTTGCAATAAACCAGCTGGAAAAACATGCTCTATTTTGTTTTGTTGGCATTCCATACACGCTCTAACATGCTCTAACACATCAATCTTAAGCCCTTTCCATGAAAAAACATTCTCTCACCTACTTGTATGTCTTGTAGAACCCTAAATGGCCACCAATTGGTGTGTCATGGCATGCCCTCAAAATCCTCTCCTTTGATTTTAATTCAAGTATGAGTTATACTCAATCTTTGTAAAGAATGAGCCCATCAACCATCTTAAAACTATCATCTTGCAATTTCCCTTCCAAGATATCATTAGCAATTGAATTCTTAATATACTTGACCAATATAGAAGCCTTCCAATCAGCAAATATCAGTTATAGAACAGAAATAAAGCTTCCTAGAAAGTGCATCAGCCACCACATTATAAATCCGTTTTACATAGTCCACATCAAAATCATAGGCTTGAAGTTTTCTTACCCATTTTTGCTACCTATCATTCAAATCCATTTAGTTGAGGGAAGAATTCCAAACTATTATGATCCATTGGGACTGTAAACTTCCCACAAACCAAGTATTATCGGAATTTGGCTAGAGCATGCATGATAGCCAACATCTCTTTGTTATAAATAGAAAAACTCCACTCCGTCTCCTTGAGCTTCCTACTCTCATAGGCTATGGGATGTTTATTTTGCATCAAGACCATAGTTCTCGGACTCTCTGAGTCCTAGCGAGTTCCAAGTCGAGTCACCCTAACTGAGTCCCAGTGACCCATGACCCTCCAGAAACTTGGCCTAGGCAAAACTCCCCAAAAACCTAGTTTTTGCCAAGTCATGTCGAGTTTTTGTCAAGTCCTACAAATTTTTGGTCAAGTCCCGAGCCGAGTCAGCCTTGCTAAGTCTGCACCAAGTCTGAGTTTGGGAACTATGATCAAGATAGCACCAATGTCTTCTCCTAAAGCATTGCATTCTAAAACAAAATGTAGTGAGAAATCTAGAATTGCCAAAATAGGACATGAAGTCATTACCTCCTTATTTTACCAAAAGCTTGTCGAGGCTACTAGACTCCAAGAGAATGCCCCTTTCTTCATCAAATTTAACAAAGAAGTTGCTAGTTGTGAGAACCCTTTAACAAATCTACTATAATAGTTTCAAAGTCCCTCAAATCGTCTCAAGTGTGTCAAATTCCTTAGTCTAGGCTAATCAATTGCCCTGATCTTCTCATCCACACTAACGCCTTAAGCACTAATCTTGAACCCCAAATATAAATTTTCAGTCAACCCAAACTCACATTCGGATACCTTAGCATAAAACGAATGTTGCTCAAGTATGACAAGAACTTCATCAAAAAGCTTCAAATGATCCTCACATGTCTTACTGTAAATCGAAATGTCATCAAAGAAAACCAATACATATTTCCTCAACTGAAGATGAATACTTGATTTATGCATGGCTCGAAGGTGGCGGGTACATTGGTTACCAAATGGCATGACCAAGAACTCATAATGCCCATAATGACACTTGAAAGTTGTTTTGTACACATTCTCATCTCTTATCTTAATCTAGTGGTACCCCGATCGCAAATCAATCTTGGAGAAATACATTTCTCCATGAAGCTCATCAATCAATTCGTCGATCTTGGGTATGGGATAATGATTTTCGATTGTCCTTTTGTTGAGGACTCTATAATCGATGCACGTCCTCATAGTCACATTCTTCTTAGCCAAAACTATGGATGAAGCGATTGGGTTGGAACTAGGCCTTATATGCCCCATATCCAATAGTGTTAAGGTTTTGGCATATATGAGCAATAAACAATATTAAAATAATGTAGAAATAAGAGAAGACAAAAATACAATAACATATAGATTTAACATGGTTCACCCAATATGGGCTACATCCACCAAAGAAACATTCGTCCACTTATTTTATTATCCAGCAAAAAGAAAATTACATTCTAATAATTTCTCATCACACAGCCACTTATATATCAAGCCCTTTTTAGGTGGTTTACAATGTCTGCTAACAAAATAAACCCTAACCCTAAAAGAATATTCTTGTAATCTTTTCCTCGTACTCATATTCTTGTACTTGTATTCTCGTACTCATATTCTCATATTTTCATACTTGTACGAGAAATTTTTCTACGGCAGCCCTTCAAGCCGACTCCTCCGCCCAACAAGTATACAATACTTGCATGATCAGTCGCCACATACCAACAATCTCCCACTTAGAGACTGGTCATGCTCCACACCAAACAAATAGGTCCTTGATGGCCTTTGTTGTCTCTTCCTTTTCTTTCCTAGGATGGCAATATGGAGTTGTGATGATAGATTTTTCTCTTTCCTCAAGCTCAATCACATGCTAAAAAACTCTATCCGATGGTAGTCCAGAACTGAAAACCTTGCTATGCTTGTCCAAAATATCCCATCCTTCAAGGGACATGTGTCTGTAATTAAACATTCAGATGCCCATGCTACTTGGTCTCTATGAAAAGCTCAATCCATTCTCTTACCTGAAACCATCATGGGTCCACCATTAGAAAGACCATGTAGAACTACCTTTATCCCATTAGATTGGAATGCTAACTCCATTGTCTGATAACTCTGTTCATATTTATCAAGTGAATACAACCATTGTACTCCTAAGACAACTTCATATCTCCCATGTTGATAACATAGAAATCATCTTGCATCTTATACTCTCCCACTCCATTTACGGAATCTTTTTATTACAAAGAAGAATTGTCACACTAGCAATTTGTAACATTAAACCCGTCAAAGAATTTTGTCTTCAATCCCATTTTAGTCACTAGTAGTTCATCAATGTAATTGTGAATAGCCCCACTAAAATTAAGAACTATCACCTTTTGTCCACGTAATACTCCTCTAACACAAAAAGCATTATATATAGATGCCTTGATAGTGTTGTAAGTGTACCTCCTGGATGCTCTCCTTCTTAGTGCTCATGTTCAATCTCTTCTGCTACTTTCTTGGGCTTAGGCTCATCATTCTTTGTATCCTCATCAAACTACCTCTATGCAATGTTTTTGTCCTTTCTCCAAACACCTATGTCCTGGTTGTAATGGATCTCCGCACGTGAAAATAGCTTTTTCCTTTGAAGTTCATTCTTAGACACCTTTGTTTGATTTGGCTTAGGAGATGATACCTTGGAAGTTTGTGTATTCCTCTGAAAAGGTCCCTTTGGAAAAATAGGAGGTACTTTCTTGGAATAGAATCTATCCTTGGTCACTGCATCCTCCAAATTTAGAGCTCTCTTGATGGCTTCTTGCAATGAACTTGGATCAAGTATCCATATTAAACCTCTGAGGGGTTCAACTAGGCCTTTTACAAAAGGATTGTGAGTCTTCTTTCCCTCACATCTGGAATAACCACTACAAGCCTCTAAAATTCTGCTACATAGTCTTCTATCTTGCCCTCTTGCTTCACTTGTGCTAACTCCCTTAAATGAAATTTTGGATCCCTTCTATCAAATTTTAATATCAGTCTTTGGTTGAAGTCTTTCAAAGTGGTGATCAAGTCTTGCTCTTGGGTTACCAAACCATGATACTACAATTCGTCAGCTATTCCTTCATGATGGAAGGTGGCAAATTTGATAGCCTCTTCTTCAAACATTGGATTCAATAAGAAATATGTGCCTAATTTCTGCAACCAAGCCCTTGCTGATGAGCTACCAGATCCATCAAAAGTTGAATGATGATCTTTCCCAAACAGTGCTGAATGTCCTTCCTTTCTTCATACCAAATCCTCCTATTCGAGTGATTCTTCCTATCTATTTGCTGCTCTTTTTTCTAGAAATTTGGCCCTGAGAATCTTTGTATTGACTGAGGCCTTCTCACCACCAGCGCTGCTCCCTTCTGCTCCATTCTGTATAAATTTTCCAGCACTCAACTGCTGGTCCAGTCCTCTTAGAAGTTGGACCATTTCCACCATAGTATCTCTCATGTTGGTTTGGAACTCTTTGGTCTACTTGATGAATTCCTCAACATTGTCATCTCCTTTGTCACCCATGGCAGCCTCCTCCTCTTATTGTTAATACCTCTGATCTCTGTCACTCATGAATCAAACACATGTTGTCGGGATGCCAAGCTTTGATGCCACTGAAATGTCCTGATCGAAATTACAAATTACAACACAGGAAAATTATAGAATCAAAATATCACATCAGATTTCCAATATTCAACATAAGAAATTCCAGATTCAGGTCTCAAACATTCCACTCAGAATAACCAGATATATTTCGTACAATTATCAGATATACAGAAAATTTCCAAAATTTGATCCACCACTTAATAACCAGTCAACCAATAATATCTGAACCAGTTTTAAAAGCCCATAGATGATTAATGCATTCATACAAGCTGGCACAAATTAGCAAATTCAATTTTAATGCTGCCAGACATATTTAAATGGAGTTGATACCCATTACAGAATAGGCTCCCCCATATCTGGAAAATGGTAGAGTTGTTGGGCTCAGAATATTGCTCAGTTGTATAGCTTGAACCTTGAAGCATAAGCCTCAATAAATTGTCCTGTGCTGCAAGTGACTCCTAATCAATGCTTTTTACTTTGTTGGTGTCAAAAGACACACAGAAAAGTATCCCACTTCCTTGACTGCGTAGGAGAGGTAATCGAGTGGTTGCCTAATGAATTCACATTAGCTTGCCATCTACCCAGTCTTGATTTCACGCCTATCCTCTTCTATTTTCTGTCGTTAAGGATTCGCCATAATAAGAGGGATTAATTGAATCCGTCCCTTCTGCTGAAAGAAGAAATATAAACAAGGGCAAGGAGGTCATCCTACCCTTGTGATCCTCCGGGGCTTTCATCCTGTCAGATCCATGTAAACTCTCTAAATTAGGATTTTGTGCATTCTTTGATGATCCTCCTTGCTTGTGTCGAGTTGTATTAATACCTTTCACCTCCACAAGTTGACCAGAAGGAAGATGTCAGCCCAGCAACAAAGCAAAGTCGGCCCAAGAGCAGGTTAAGCTAAAATTAATTAATAATATTCATGCATTCATGCATTCTAATTGCATTGGGCTCTATCATTAACTGGTGGAAAAATCAGTTAGTCTGCCATTCTTTTCTTTCCAGAACAGATAATAAGATGGCTCTGTTTGCTTCAAACGAAAAATTTTCGGAAGCAATCCCAAAGTGCTTCAAAAGGTTCCATTGATGTATAATTTTATTAACTTTTTATTAGATTTATTTACTAATTTATTATTTATTGATTTAGAACAGATAGCAAGCAGCTGGCAGATGCTAGGGGTGTTGACCAACCCTGCCTTGTAGCAGCTGGCAGACCCACCCCATACTGGGGTCATCACAGTTCATGTTACTTAAAGAGTGTGCAGAATTTCCCTGGCTGCTAATATGTTTTCTGATGTGCCATGCTAGGTCAAGTGGAAACTGAGGTATAGAGATTACTTTTTGGAAAACTGGCTTAAGGCTGGAAGTTATTAATTTAGAAAGGATTATGTACACTATATTGCATAGTGCAATAGACCTATATCCGTCCATTTGATCAGTTTTTATTTTTGAATAAGCACCAAATCTTTCTTTTGTAGGTTATCAGAAGGCACAAGTTATTCACTGACTTGAATGTTTATGGTGATTACTGACTTGAGTGTGACTGGAAAAACAGTTGCTAAGCAGACACTCTACTAATATTTGACCATTGGGCCAATATATTTATGGTAAAGGCATCCTTCTAACTTAGGAGAAATGTTGTAACCACAAGTATTAAACAGGTTAAATTGCAGTGAAAAGAATTTGCAACAGAAGAAAATTTCCCGAACTGAAGAGATAATAGAAGGAAATGGGTAGTGATACAGCGTCCCTGAGAATGATAAAGGAATCACATTTTCTTTATCAAAGCACAGCAGTAAAGAGAGAACAGAATTGTACACAGTATCACAACATGCAAGAAATATCAGAAATAGTTCTTCCCTCTACCAGAAAATTAACTTACAATCAGTCCTTCTCCTCCTCACCAATCTGTAACTAAATATCCTTTTCTGTGCCAAAGCTTACACTCCCACTAATCCACAACTTCCCCTGATTCCTGGAAACAGGAAGACCTGTCACCATAGCCAGGAGACTGTAAGAGGAAGTAAGAATCTTAATAGTCTTCTCATAGACAGCTGGCCGAACAACCAAAACAGGAAAAGAACAGAAGGTCGTTTTTCCCTTTATTTCTATCAAACAACTCAGCAGTTGAACCAACTGCTATTAGTAGCAAACAAAAACCTACATGTAAGATGGTGCAGATGAGTTCCAATGCTCCACATCATGCATGAGGGCGGCTCCAGAGTGGCACTTAGAGATGTTTCGAATCCTTATTTCTTATCCTGTGGCAGGGCTTCTATGGTTTGACTTTTTTTTTAAGAATTGGCTTCAGTCAAAGATGAGGATCAACACATTGGAGGACATCAGCTGAAGAGCATCCAAAATATGCCAAGGTGATACATATCATCTTGATAAAGAAAAAGGCTATTTTCAAGTTGAAATACCACTGACTTGAATTACACTTGCTTCAGCACCAAAAGAAACCTGGAACACAGTACCTACTCCCTTTACAAGATGATAGATTTAGTCTTCTCTATATCGTATACTCTATTTTCAACAACTTAGTTTGTCTCTGCAACAGTGGTGGAATTTCATTTTGTTTGCAATGCTTAGTCTGCCTATGTTGCAAGTTGTAGCATTATTTTTGTTTGTAATACTTGTTTTTTTCTCTTTTACAGTGTCCTTCAACTTGGTTGTTCATTCTTGACGATATCTATGTTTCATATTTAATGAATGTCCCAAAAAATTCCATCCAAGGAAAAGAACAGTAACAAAAGTCTGCTAAAAGATTTAAAACCCATATTACCAAAGTCATCCAATTAAACTTTCAAGTTATGCATCTCTGATCTAAAGACGATGGTGTTATTGTGCAACGGAAGGAAAATGATCCCACAAAACTGTAGCATAAGGACCTTGCAAACAGTATGTTTTGAAGTTCATCTTTCATGAATCAACTGAGTTAAAATTCATCAATTGAAGAACAAGAAATAAGCTTCAAAGTTATGATAATGATGATAATTTATTGCATAACTTAGGGAAATGTACGGGAACCAGCTCCATTAGGAACAGAAGTTTCAAATAATTCTACACCTTATCAATGATTCTTGTTGGCCATTGCACGTGAAATTATCTTGATGCCTTCTGCCCAATAGAAGTCTGGTGAGACAACAGAATGCCTTATGATACATTCTGTCCTATTTCATTAAGACAGATGGTCTCCTAGGGGGCATTGATACCATTTTTGACATGGTTGTATTCACATCACAACTGCTTATTGACAGATGAGAATACAAACAATCAAATGTTCACTCGACAAAACCTAAATGCATGCTTTTGTGTGATAGAAACCTCACCGTAAATTACTAGAGCTTTGAGGATGGGGTTGTCTTCTTTGAGGACTGGCCTGATATGAACTTCTGCATTTGAGTAAACATCTCTGGTGGCATTGCTTCATAGTACTTGAATGCCCTTTCCTGACAAAAGATGCAGAATAAAAATAAAGAAGAGGCTTGCAAGAGGAATGATCTGCTGCAAATATGCCAAATCTAAGCATAACATCAATATACTTAACAAAAATAAGAGAGCGTTAAGACAGTGATACCTTTTCCAGCTTGATTGCCTCCCCGAAAGGAAGTCTCATGCCATCATTGATTACTGCTTTGTACCTCAATACCAAATCCTCGTTGTTCTTGGCAATGGATTCAGCAATATTATGTGCTGTTTTGAGAAGCTCCCCAGGTGGAACAACACGGCTCACTAAACCCCATTTCTCTGCAAGTTGGGCATCTAAAGGCATAGCAGTGAGGGAAACTTCCCTGGCACAGTTAACTCCAATGAGCCGCGGGAGCTTCTGAGAAAGGCCCCAAGATGGAAATATCCCAAATCTGCAAACACATTTATTCTTTACATATGAGTACCTTGAAGCTTATGACTTTAACCAATCAATTAGGCTAGCCTAAAACACACACTTGTCACACTAAAGAAAAAGGGCAATCAGGGAATTTTTTAAAATATATATAGGCATCTAAAATCTGCACATCATTTCCTTTAGAGAATCATAAATTAATGAGATGGATGGATACACCTATGGCTGAAGCCCGAATTAAGCAGAGTTTTCATACCACATGTTGGCTTCTAATTTAACAGGATTTAAATAACCAAGAGACAACAAACAAAGTACACCTAGGGGTCAGCTATTTCTCATATTTAGCATACTTTATTTGACCTCGGGCCAACTAACAAGGCAACAATTCCTTCTACACTTCTGGCTCTGCAGAACCAAGGTGGGTACACCTGGGATTTGACACTTTTCTTCACAATTCCTCGTTTATAATCCCTTTAAAGCAAATCTGGTCACTAAAACTTCTTTTACTGGATGATACTAAATAGATCTGAAAGCAGCCAATAATTCATCTATTAGATCACAGTATTAAGAGATGACCATCCTTAAAATCCCTTTTCTTCTAAAATGATTGAATTTAATTTTGATGTTTATTTTCAACCATGAACAGCATAAGAACTTCTGCCTGACTGCTTAAACACTGACCAGTGCCTTATCCATTTGTTATTATCATAGAGTTATAGAACTACAATGAAACTTATGATCTATTTATTCACTTTGTAAATAAATGTATCGATTGTTTATCACAAAACCTCGTGCTTATAATATCCTTTATTATATTTTAGTGATTTTATCAAATCATAGAAGCATTTACTCAGTTCTTTGAACCAATAGCAGCAATGAGAAGATATACAGCCTAAAAAAGTTGCAAATGAAATTTAAGACTTGCTCAAATATTCATAAAATCAACAAAAAACATAATAAGAGGAGACAAGATTTTAGACACAAATATCCCTGCAATGCTTTTGTATTAATCTCCTTGAGAAAAGTGCATTCACTGTGTTGTTCTACAATGACTTTGACAAAATAACTCAGGACAAGAACTATCAGCTTTTTTGATTAAAGCTCAAAATCAGATACAAACATGAAACATTCTACAATTGTACATCGCCTGGACCAACTATCTATGACACAATGTGCTATCACAAAAAGAATCTCAGACCCTTCTTCCCAGTCTTGGAGACCCTTTATAGACACAGGGTTGCAACAAGCTTCAAAACTAGGAAGATAACACATGTCACATTGTAATAGGATACAACAATGTTTGTTACAATATGACAAAAAGGTCACCATCAAAACTTTAATTCCAACAAAAAGCAAGGAAGCCGATGAAAAAGGAGCATCATCTTTGTCTTGGTTTCGGCGCCATTTGGACACCTGTCACTCTTGGATGAACCTTGATGCCCACTCATTGAACACGGAATCATTAGGCCACTCGAACTGCAAAACTTTTTGTTCTCCCTCAATCAAGTGTTTCCACTTGGCCTTCAACTATTTGATCCTTTTCCCAAAAGAATCAAAATAGAATATGGTAGTTACAATCTCTTCAATAGCCCTTCCAAACAAATAATTGTCATCGTTAATCACAACAGTATTAATCCTTAAAGTAAGGGCAGCATCCAACTCCTCCATCCACTCCTCACGGGCTTCAAGTTCTTTTAAACCTTTTAGAATACAAGGGAAAAAATCAAAATTCTTACTAGAGTATTCCAAAAGGAGAGATCTAGACTCTCTCTGCACAGACTCCCTAGCAATGGCAAATTCCAACAGACTTGCAGTGTGATCATAAGTCTGTTCAATTATTGTATCTGTCCCTACCTGTTCCTTGGCCACTGAATATATTTCTTCCATCTTGTTTTCCCGGCCAATCCATTTATTCAAGATCTGCTCCAAATTTGCCTTATCCTCTCTAAAAGAATTTAGAATATCTAAAAGCTTTGAAACCCTATAATAAAGAATTTTTGTATCAACCGAACTAAGAAGATGCAGAATTGTATCACTGATTTTTTCTTCATACCTTTTCACCACCTCTACTTCTAAGGCCCTAAGTTTAGCCTTCTCATCTTGCAATTCTTCATAAAACTGAGCATCAAGTGCCATAGGAGATGGGGGAATATCAATTATAGGGCTTGAGCTAGGTGGTGGTGCAGGGGATGAAGGAATTAGTCTTGTAGAAGACTCACCTGTTTCAAAATGCAAAGCTGATGTACCTCCAAGCCTGGCAAGTCTTCCCATCAATTCATTGTTTCTTTTCCTTTCACCATCATAAGCTTCCATGAGCTTTTCACACTTAAGCCTAAGCTCCTCCATAATTTGTTTGTCTTTCAATGTTGTGGCCTTAGCAAAATTTGCTGCCTGAACAGTCATGTTAGTTGCCTCCACCACAGAAAGTCTCACTCACCCTTCTGACCATCAAGCCACCCATTAAAGTTGTGTTTGATCCCTCACCCCTTTTGCTCTTATCCTACCTTTGTAATGACCACATTACAAGAGCAGCATGGTCATCACTGAAAACAACTCCTTTTGACGCTGCCATGGCCTCCTCCTCTGTATTGTAAGCACTTGCAGTATCAGTCCTCTTTCTGACAGCATCAAAAACCACTACATCAGCAATGTCCCATTCTGGCAAGATCAAAACCCCTGCATCCATTATCATTTTCCTCCCCTCTTTAGGGGTAATTCTACTGAATTCATCAAACATTTCTTTCTTTATTTCTTCTTTGATGGCAGAGTCCTCTTTATCAGGTTGCTCTGCTTGTCTCGTTTCACATTTGCTTTCAAAATTGGGGATGCTCTCTCCAAGCAAACTAAACAAAAGCCCTAGATCTAACAAAACTGTCATTAGACAAAAACTTACTACAAGACTCCTTGATGACAGGGTCAAGCTCTTTGCCTTTGAATTCTTCAATTGTAAGGTCCATGGGAGGGGCAGCTGGCTCCTCTGGCATCCCTTCTTGCAACTCTGATTCTGTCAAAACAAGACCTCCCGCACTGCCGAGTTGTACTAATTGTTCTGTTGCTTCTTGCTCATTCACAAAATGTAGTGGGGATTGGGAAGGTGAGTATGCTTCCCCACTTGGTTGGGTAACTTCCTCCACCCTTTGCCTCTTTGGTGATGAGTGAACTGGAAATTCATCAGATGCAAGCCTCTTGTATGGTACATGCACGTGAGGTGGTGATGGTCTCTCCTCAATTCTTTTGCCCTTATCATCTGTACCCTATTTAGGCTTCATCACACTATACCCTGCCCTTTGTTGTAACACAAGCTCCTAGGGAAATTGTGGGTACAGGTGCAATTCTTTTCATCACAAGATTGGCCTGATCAGGATTGGCCTCAATCACTTTGGCCTTCTTTGTTATTCCTAACTGGTTACTGAGAGGGGGGGCTGAATGAGTAAATTCAATTTCTTTTTCTCTTTTAAGCAAACAGATATTCTTGTTAATACAAAAATTAAAAGAATACTATAACAACCATAAACAAAAATTAAATGCACAGGTCAACACAGCATTTATACGTGGAAACCCTTGGTTAGAAGGAAAAAACCACGATGGGACAGAACCCACAAACTCCACTACTGTAGTAATAAAGTTGCCCTGTTAGAGGCTTACAAAGCACTGGTGAGAGTGCTACCCGGTTAAGGGATTTGATAGAAGACCTGTTAGGATCTTGACCCTATTAGGAGTCGCCTTGCCAGAGGACTTAAAACATCAATAAAGATGTTACCCAGTAAAGGGATTTATACAAAGAACTTGTAAGAGTTCACCCTGATTAAGGGATTTTAATTATGCTTCACAACTTAAAGCAATGATCTTATGATGACACTCTATCTGTCGAATCAGATCATACCTGTTCACCCTTTCCTCTGCTTGGCTGTTGAATCTTTCTCTCCCTTTCACCTTTTGTGACTGTTTCCTCTCAAAAGATTATGTTCTCATGCTCTCCTTCGCTCTATGCTCTTGATATTCAACAACACATATTTCATGTCTTTCGACCTGTATTTATAAGAAATTATCTTATTAAAAATACATCTCATAGTTTCGCCAAGCTGTAAACTATCCCATAAATCAAGCATGCAAAACCCTTGATTAAAGAGCTTGCAAACTGATCCTGAGTTTACCTCGAAACGCTCGCAAAAAAAACAAAGCTAACTTCAGTTCTACTGAAAAAGCTAACTCAATCTAACTAAAAAATGCTCCACATAATCCGGTTCGGATTATCATGCACTTAACCGGTGTAGAACTTGTATCCGGTAAGTCATTTGTTCCCTGTGTGTGTGTGCCAAGACCGGTTGGACAAAACCTGGACCGGTGTAAGAGTGACCGGTTAAAGTACACTGCTTACTTGCTTGGTCTACCGGTTCACAATTAAGAGTACCGGTGTGATGTACCGGTGTTCCGATGGGAGTGATGTTTGCCAATGACTTTACCAATGACAACTAAGTTTATGTCAACATTCTTCTCATTTAAGACACCCATGATCTCTTCAAAATGTGTCATCAATTTATTTATCTTCTCACCAGAAGGCTTAATATTCCCTAAAGGGTTATATCTACTATCAAAGTGATTGACAAAATTGAGGGTCCTTTTATAGACCAACCAGTTCTCTTTTCTTACCTCTTGTTCTTGGAGATAAAACTCATTCCTTATAATATCTTCTGGAAAATGGAATTGATGAGCCATATCCCCTACCTTTACTCTCATTCTAAACATTTGGAAAAATCCCTCAAGATCAAAAAACCGCTCAATGGATGTCCTCATGCCATAGGGTTTCAAAACTTTGCTTAAATGAATCCAACCACCCTTAGCAATTACAAAATGGTGGGCTACAGTAAAGGCTGGAAAAATTGTGCCTCTTCCCCTCCCTGTTTACTCCCTCTCTTGCAGACAACCTATCTGCCACAAAATCTCTGTAAGGCCAATCTTAATAGGGACCTGGTGTTGAAGTTGAGTAGCTGCAACAGAGACTTCAACATTGATTTTTGTTGTTGCCTTCTACATTTGGTTATGTTAGACATTGGTGAGCCATATTGTTGATGCTCGTATTGCTCCAGCTCGCACATTTTTGGTGACATGGACGCTTGTATTATTTGGCACTGTTAAGGTTTTAGGATCATTGCAAATGTACTAGCACTTCTCATATTTGTATGTGTTTTCCAAATGCATCGATCTCTTTGTATTTATACATGACAAGGACAAGAAGAGGCATGTCCCTTCATGGGACATGCCTATTCATTAATTTATTTTATCAATTTAACTATTTAGTTATAATGAGAATAATTATAATCTAAATTTATATATATATATAGATATATATATATATATATATATATATATATATATATCAATGTATATAGTAATATCAATTATTATATATATTGATATATATGTATATATATATAATAAATCATTTCTCATAATAATCATATAGTCAGTATTATTTATCTGACCGATGCTACAAACATCAACACTCCCTCTTAGCTAGGGAGGATAAATCAATTCAATGTAAACACTTAAAGACACTTGACAACATCAATCATATGATGTAAGCAATAAAGGCATCATCCTCATGATGTAATCAATAGAAACATAGTCTCAATGTGTGGATTGCCTCCTTCGGCGATTCTATCCACAAGTCCTCAGGTGGATTTCCTCCATAAGTGATTTTATCCACAAGTCCTCAGGTGGATTTCCTCCATAAGCGATTCTATCCACAAGTTCTCAGGTGGATTGCCTCCATCGGCGATTCTATCCACAAGCTCTCAGGTGGATTGCCTCCATCGGCGATTCTATCCACAAGCTCTCAGGTGGATTGCCTCCATCGGCGATTCTATCCATTTGATATCTTGAGTATTGGCCTATCAGAATGTCAACACATGACATTCACCAAATACTCTGAGTATTGACCTATTAGAACATCAACATATGATATTCACCAAGTACTCAATAAGGTATTGGCCTGCAAAATATCAACACATGATATTCACCAAATACCTATCATATATCTATACAAACAACTCATAGACCGTCAATTTAATGACATCTAACACTTAGTTGTTGATTTACAAGATATATCTATACAAACAACTCATAGACCGTCAAATTAATGACATCTAACACTTAGTTGTTGATTTAATCCATCATGATCTGTTTCAACATTATAAATAATGTATATCATGATTTAAGTTATTGTAAAATCGTCACCTTCCAATAACTTCTGCAAATACAAGTGATAATCATTTGGAAGTCGTCACTTCTCATGATTTACACAAGGGGCAGGCCCATTAAAAACATTCATGATTCATTAGTATAATAAACAATTATATCAAGTTTACCTCAGAAGTGTTTCACCTTCAATAGTGAACTCCCTCTCAATCAAGATTATCACAAGTTGACTGAACCATCTGCTCCCTCTGAAGCTCAAGTTTATCAACTTCTTGACCTCTTTTGAAATGTCAGACTCCCTTTGCATCTAGTCTCAATCATCAATTCGTTTGCAAGCATCAAGTTCTTTCTCCCTTGAATGCAATTATCTTGTGCTTCTGTCCATGATTCTTCACATGACATTTCTTGAATATCCAAAGGTTCTATACACTATGAAAACCTTCAATATGATTGGATCTCCCTTCAAGCGGTTAGGCTTTTAAAGAAGGAACCTCGCTCTTTTACAGATTTTTTGCATAGACCCGTACACAGTCGGTCATAACTTTTGAACCTGACATTTTCTCTCCAATCTCTCTGGTGAGATTCTTCTAAATTTGTTTATCACCAACATATCCAAAATTTAGCAAAATCCAACGGTGCATTTGTGAGATATGGTCCTCATACTGAGACTACATTTTCTGAGACAGTCACACATTCACCATCAACAAACTACTCTCTTACATTTGCAACTTGGCTCTGATACCATGTTAAGGTTTTAGGATCATTGCAAATGTAATAGCACTTCTCATATTTGCATGTGTTTTCCAAATGCATCGATCTCTTTGTATTTATACATGACAAGGACAAGAAGAGGCATGTCCCTTTATGGGACATGTCTATTTATTAATTTATTTTATCAATTTAACTATTTAGTTAATATGAGAATAATTATAATCTAAATTTATATATATATATATATATATATATATATATATATATATCAATGTATATAGTAATATCAATTATTATATATTGATATATATGTATATATATATATATATATAATAAATCATTTCTCATAATAATCATATAGTCAGTATTATTTATCTGACCGATGCTACAAACATCAACAGGCACCACTATCATTGGTGATTAAGCAAGTGCTTAATCACCAACGACAAGTGTCATTGTTGTTGGTTCCATGTTTATTTCATAACATTTAGATTGTCAGCTTCATTATCGGCATCATCTATATTGGCACTTGATACTCTGTATGATGCCCATTTTGTATTCTCGGCATCATCCCTTTTGTAACGCCCAAGGTGATGGCGCTTCACCTTACTTGGTGGAACGCCAAGTAAGGTGAAGCGTCACCTTCCTAGGCGCTCCTTATGATTATTGTAAGTCTTCTTTTGTAATGCATGAATTTCACTGGTCTTCCTATAGCGGTTCCGTGCGTGATCAACAGGGTAGGCTCGTAGTATAGAGCATTGGTTCCTTTAGTATTTCGACACTGTGAAATATTTTACAAGAGAGATATATATCAGTATCAAGGCGGATACACTCATGCTCTATGAATGAACTATATCTTATGCGGCCTTCTCTTATATGCATCGTATTTTAGTTTTAGTAGTCCAATGCCATTGTACCTGATCATTGTGTGATCATTTGAATATTTCTTGTGAGCAAACATTATAAGTCCCATTGGTTGTGAAGCTGTGACGTCAATGAGAACAAGATTTGTATTCAGTACTGAATCTCAATAAAGGTGATACCATTTTTGTGGGATGGGTTGTTTCCCTCGGTGAGGAGGGTTTTTCCTAGGATAAAGAATCGTGCCTTCTGCTTATGTTCAGTTTTTTTTTTATGTTCACTTTCATTCTGTTATTTTCTGGTTCATTTCTAAAACTTAAAAATTGTGACATAAAATGGCTTAAGGGAAACAAAAAGTAACGAATAAATAGAACAAGTTAGGGTTTTTGGATTTAAACAAATTTATTCTGAAACCCTATGCACATGATAAACCCTATTTCTTTAACCTAGGCAATTTTCAACAAAATTTTCACTGTGATATGAAAATTGACCAACACCACAAGCCATGGTTCCAAAATTTCTTCAATCCACCGCCTAATCAGCTAAACCAAAACCTCTTGCTAGATAGGTGGGAGTTGGAACCCATGGAGTTTTGCCATTCTCAGGGCTGGGATGACCCCACTTGCATTTAGGTTTTCTTTCCACCATCATGGGTACCTCTGGCAATCTGTACGTATCCCCTGCTAGAAAACTTCTCTGCAGCACGAATCTTAAGTTGGGAATCCTAATAAGTGTGGATTGTGTTTGAGCTCTACCCTGAGCTTCGTGTACTTCAATTGTTAGCCCACCCACCATCTACCCAGCCAAACGAGGAAGCCCACCAACCATATACCCACTCAAACGATTAAGCCCAGCAACCATGTACCAGAGACAAACGACTTATGAGGTTTGCAAATGACATGTAAGTTAAAGAGATTTAGCTGTGTGGAAGTACTGAGCAACTTTGGTGCAATAGATACCGGTATATCAGGAGTTCAAATTTACATGAAGGGTGCAGAAGAAAAAATAATGCAGTATGAAAACTTATAAACCATATTCAAGAGTTGCGTAATACAATAAATTATAATAAAATTAGAAATCTAAATTAGAATACAGTTGTGAACAATATTTGAGAATTTGACGCCGACGCGGTGAGCCTAGAAGGAGGATTTAACAGCAATTAGCATAGATAGCATTTAAACAATACGGGATGGAGAAGTTTGTGTCAGATACTAAGGCTAACTTTCAATAAGCATCCTCCTCCTCCCACCGCTACTACTAATAATAATCCGGCCTTTCATGAAGCCTCATTATTATAACAACAACAATTTTTTTACAGGATTTGACAATCACTTACTTGCAATGTGTGTCAATGAACTTAGCATCTGTGCTAGCAATCAAAATATCACAAGCAAGAGCTAGTTCAAACCCTGCTGTGACAGCATATCCATTAATAGCGCCTATGATTGGCTTCTTGCAATGTTCCATCTGGTAAACTGGGTCCGTATCCATGTTCTCCACATCCCCTTTGAAAACAGATTGGGCAGCCGTCAAATCCTGTAAGTTAGATTCAACATATTCAGCCTATCCACGGAAGTATAAGCAAATTAAAGACTCAATAGAACAAACAGAGAAATGGATTAAGGAAACTTCACCACGCCAGAACAGAATGCACGACCGACTCCGGTAAAGATAATAACTTTCACATCTGCATCTCCCTTCAGAAACTTAAAAGCTTTTGCCAAATCATTAAACATGGGCTTTGTTAGGGAATTCAGAGATTTGGGCCTGTTAATGGTTACATAAGCTATCCCCTTGTCCCTTTTTTCCACCATAATAAGATCTTCAGACTTCTGAGATCCCCCCATTGTCTGAGTGCTCTGTCAAACACTCTGATCAGATTCATAGATTAATTACAAAAACAAAACGGAAAATCCGACTGAAATAATCAAATTAGAGATGATAAAACTCACGCTCACCTGTGATCAATAATTGAAGAAGTTTTCCCCTTCTTCCAACAGCAATTGCCAATTCCATATGACTCTTGGACACGTATCCACGAGGATATATTTGAAAAATGGAAACTCTCATCGCAAGCTACTTCAGGCGGTGAGATGGAACCTCTCATCGCACTCATAGGTATTTTTCGACCTTTTTCTAAAGTATTTTAAAATTTAATGCGACGAATTACATTGCGAGTTAATATTTTGTTAACGAAGTATAACTACTAATCTCTCTTTGGTTTGTTAACACATTTTGTTAACCAAATATAACTACGAATCTCATTTTCTTAGGAAATTATTAGTAGAATTTAAATTTAAATGTATAATTAATTGTATAATATAATATAGATTTATATATGTTTTGATTATATGTAAATTTTAACGAGGTTGTGGGTAATTAATGATGAGATTTGCCTTTGTCTTTTTCATCTTTTTTTCAAAATAAAAAGGTAGATTTTTATGTAAAAATATAATTTATTCTATAATAATTAAAATGTTATTGCTCATAGTGTGGTGGTGTATTTCTTGTCACCAAAGTTCAAGCTTTGTTGAAGTGTTATCACTCAATGCTTATGTTGAGGATGGGACCCTTTGTTTGAAGATAAGACTAATATTTTGGGTTGGCACTGGCTCAATTGGCAAGAGCTTCTTGTGGTAAAGCACAAGGTCACGAGGTCCAATTGTTGAACAGACTGAATAATTGAGAGAGGGGGTGAATTAGTTATTCCCACACAACTTATAAAACTTTTTCTTTGTCGGTCAATTCACAAGCAACAGTATTAACAATGTTAGATTTGTCGGTTAAGTACCTCAAACATCCACATAAAATGTAAGCATTAAGAACATAGAAACACCGACATAGAGAACACCAGAATTTACGTGGAAACCCGGATTGGGAAAAACCACAGAGAAGTTAATTCTCATGAAATGTAATACACCTGTTAAGGTGACACTGGTATGGTGATTTTCACAAAGGCTCAATGTCAGTTATGCTCACTGCAAGTAGGCTCACTACCAAAACAACAAGGCTCACTTCCAATACAATAAAGCTCATTACCAATACAATAAGGCTCACTGCCAATACAATAGGGCTCACAACCAGAAAATATGAAAAGAGATAGAACTCGCCACTGAGATCAACACACTGCTACACATGAACATGGATCTCCTACAAATAGATTCATAATTACTTCACATATCACCACGCATGAGTCTTATCAGATACGGATATTGATTCAGATATATATACTGATCCAGATAAAAATACTAATCCAGATACCCAAACAATTGAACTCCTCACCCTTATTTATACAGCATGATGAGATCCACCAGGTCAGCCAGACAATTTGAAATAGGTTGCACCAAGACATTCTCACAGTGGTAAGGAATGAAATGAGGACCACCTCGAACATTACACCACACCATCTCCAAAGCACTCAGTTCCAATGGATATGATCAACATGTTACACACATAGCTGGGACCAAAAAAATACAAAGGATATGCATCCAAATAAGATCAATCTGATCAATTGTATGTTGCATCCAACGAAGAACACTCACTGAAACATGTCAATGACAACCTCAACCAAAACGTACAAACTATCGGTGCACATCAACCGATACGCCAAACCAATCAATTTCACAACAATCGATGCACCAAGAGGCTAGAATAAGGATATGTTGACATCAATGACAACATTAATGACAATAGCATAAATCACATCAACCTCACATTCTAACACCAGTCTCCCCCTAATCCATATGGTATCGAAGGACATGTCACGCCAACATTAGCAGTCAAATCAAAATGTTTACTCGACGCACTTTAATTTATAGAAGAGTCTAAAAATTAAGAAATATCAATGAAAAAATTTTAATTAAATTGATTCTGATATCTTTTCTTATTATTAATAATTTTACAAAAATACATAAATAATATAATAAATTTTAAACTTAATGAAAAATAATCTTTTAAAAAGAAGAACAAGAATAAGAAAAATTAGAATAAAGCTAATTCTTTCCTTTTAAATAAATTTTCCTTTTTTCTTCTTGAAACATAAAAAAGATACAATATCTCAATAAAAGAAGTCAATATTAAAAGATATTCTTATCAAAATAAGATAATAACAAAATATTATTTTTTGTACATTTTTTTCTTATTAATAATATTTAATTGTATGTGTTTTTTAGTTTTTTATAGCAATGCAAAATCATTACAATGTACCAGTGAAAAAAATTTGTGATTGCTAAAATTTGATTGGAAGATTTTCTAACATTGGAAAGTTGATTTTAAAATGGTTTAACAAGAAACTAAGGTGGTTTTGAAACATTAGACAGGTTTAGTCGATGATTGTGAAAAGTTAAGTCCATAATATAAAGTCTATTCGACTAATTAATCTCATTTTAGTGTGCTAGTACATTTTGTTAACGAAGTATAACTACTAATCTTATTTATGTGAGTTAATATTTTGTGAGCGAGTTCATTAATATTGATAGGAGTTTACAATGGCAACAACAAGGTGTGGAGTGTAATGGCATGAGTGTGTCAATGTTAACACACACTCTTACATTATTAATGTCCATAGTTATTTTACAACGGCAGCAAAAAGGGGTGGAGTGTAATGGCATAAGTATGTTAATGTTAACATAAACTCTTACATTATTAATGTTAGTAGGTAATAAGGGGTGGAGTGTAATGGCATGAGGGTGTTAATGCTAACATAAACTCTTTTGATAGGCATTCTACAATGGTACTAGCAAGGGGTGGAGTGTAATAGCATGAGTGTGTTGATGTTAACACAAACTCTCACATTAAATTTGACAATTGTTTACATGTCAAAATAGTAATATTAGTTATAAAATAAAGATAAAATATTTTTTAAATAATGATAAAAAAGTTTACATTTTTTTTTAAAAAAATAATGATGAAAAGTTGAAATTTTAAATATATTTTAATATTTTTAAATAATGATAAGAAGTTTAAATTTTAAATATAGAAAATTAGATGTAAATAATAACAAAATTAATTTAGGTTTGCTAATGGGCTTGACGAGGTTAATCTAATTCAGTAGTGAATAAGGAGGTGAAGTGGGAATGACTAGAGAATCGATGGATTAAAGTCAATTTTGACGGAGCTTCAAAGGGGAACCCAAGTCCCTTTGGTGTAGGTGTCATGGCAAGAGATTTAAAAGGTAACATTATCACAATTGGGGCTAAAAATTTACAAGATGGGTAGAACAATATAGCAAAAGCAAAAGCAACCTGTGAGGGAGTTTTACTAGCAAAAAAACTTGATATTGAAAGGGTTCATTTGAAAGGTGATTGGATGGTTGTCATTAATGCACTGAAGCAAGGTAGAGCATTGGTGTAGAGTATTAATATATTCATATTTCCTACATTTAAGTTATTGCAATCTTTTTCAAGATGTTAAAATATCACATGTGTACTGCTTTGGAAATGATGTGGTAAACAAGCTTTCCAAGTGGGCGGTATCCTTAAATGTTATTGATTCAAAGGCATCATGGGGTCGAATTGATAATTTGGCATGGGATGAAACTTAGTTTAGTACACCACCAATGTGATCATCTTCATTATTATTTATAAAGGTGGGAGATGGATGTGACAACTTGTATAGACACCATTTATTATGGGATTTGCATTCTCAAGTATTTCTCCTTAAAAGGAACATTGATGGGCATTATATTCTTCAGTCTTTTTTTGGATTTTGGAGTTGTGAGGATTGTAGGGTTATTGGTGAATAATGGAGGCAAATTTTGTTAGAGTAAAAGGTTTATTTCACTTAATTAATTTAATTAAGTCACCTTTTAATCCTTTCTTAAGATTCACTTAGTTATGCATTGTAGGTATTTAATAATTATTCTAATTATTAAATACATTTTCCCTTTAGGGTTTCTCACATTTTTAGGGTTGCACATTCTCCTTTTATAAGGATTGTAATTCTATTTCTTATTATTCTCTCTAAAACAATTTTCTCTTTGACAGCCATTATTGTTTGTCTCCATTCTTCTCTTGTGACACGTGTTTTTGCATACAAGTATTCTTGGGTTGTGAAGAGTTGGATTTCTCAACTCTTTCATGGTATTAGAGCTCATATCTATCATTGCTTGTTCTTGGTTGTTGAAGACTTTTTGGAGCTTTGAGGGTTTCAGTTTTCAGAGGATTTTCTTTGAATCTAGGGGTAGATATTTTATAGACATTTTGGACTCAAACGAACCTCACTTTTGACCTCAAAGTGTCCAAAAAGCTCTATTTCCATATAAAATTTGTCCATTTTGGACAAAGTTGACTTCTAGGGCAAAAAAAATTTATTATTTTTTTTAGTAGTTTTACAGCTTGCCAAGTCTGAAATTGTTAAAAAAAATAATTAAATCAAAATGATTAAAGCGTTGGGCACTTTTTCATTTTTTTGGGACATGTATCGTCCTTGCACAGGCTGGTACGACCCATGTGCAAGCAATGGGCCGTGTACTGCCAACACGTCTGGTCGCTTTCACTTTTCTGGCACCAAACAACTTTGTCGACCGTCGACTGACCCCTTTCAACCAGCCATCGCCACTCTGCCAGTTGTCCCCCAATAGAGCGCACCACCAGAGCACTGCCCAGTTGTCACCCATGAGCCATTCCAACTCCTCCCACTTGTCTTTTTTGACATAGGGAGCATTTTTTTGGTGATATCTTGCACATACAGAGGCATGTTTTGACAAATTATATATTGTCAAAAAGGTCTTTCCGAGATCTATCCATATCTGGAGGTTATATTTTTTATTTTTTCCATTTTGATGTTTTTTTCATCAAAGTTAGAAGTTCTTTTTTGCACTTCGGGAGCCATATCTTGTGCATCTGGGCTCTATTTTCGGCAAATGTATAGGCATTGGAAAGGTATTGAAGTGCTATCTCTAGATCAGTAGCCTATTTTATCATAAAATTCATTAGGTATACAACAATTCATTTTAAGTATTTCTTTCTCTTCCTTTCTTTTTGGCTTTTCAGTTTGTACTGGGGTTTGGTTTTTTCATCTATGGGGGGTATTTTTTCTCGCTTTCTATCATTTATATAAAAAAAATAAAACACA
Organism: Chamaecyparis obtusa; assembly: GCA_027943335.1. Lineage (NCBI taxonomy): Eukaryota > Viridiplantae > Streptophyta > Pinopsida > Cupressales > Cupressaceae > Chamaecyparis > Chamaecyparis obtusa. Next base: position 124,987 of record BSBK01001071.1, on the reverse strand, counting down.
AAAACACAAACCCTTCTACATCTTATGTCTAGTTCTGAAAGAAAACTAATAATTAAAAAGGTCAGAGCAGTTGGACACATGGGAGACCCAACATCTATTGAGCTTCTTACTCTACATAATTATCACATCTAGAAAGCTCATATGTTGAGGCTTCTTAGGTCACAAGGGTTATGGTCCTATCTGGATGAGGTATAGCCTCAGCTGACTCGCAATTATGAGATCATGAAGCACAAGAACAAAATGGATGAGGCTATGGGTGTGTTGTCACTACATGTTTTAGATAGTCATCTTTTTCATCTTGATGATTGTCTTACTCCTTGAGCCATGTGGACAAAGTTTCAAGATCTCTTCGGCACCGTTAATGAGTTCAAGGTACTTCAGATTGAGGCAAAGTTGACTTCCTTGGTACCTGATTCCTTCCCCTCTATTGAGGATTTTTTGATGAAATTCAAATCGATCAAATCTATTTTATAGGGTTTTGGTAAGAACAAGACAGAAATGGAGTGTATCTACCTAATTCTTTCTAAGCTTTGAAAAAAAATTCATATTTTCTCTTTTACTTTCCATTCCACAATGGATGCATTGGGTCCTAGATTTATCATGCCTTCTTTTGAGGTGTTCTATGATCGCTTGACTTGAGAGAAAGCTGAGCTCAAATAGTTGGATTCTCTCACAGGATCAAAGAACCAAGCATTGGTTTCTCATTCACCTATGGATAAATAGAAGTACAAACTAAAGCCCAAGAAATATTCAGCGAGAAGTGAGAGTTCCTCCAAGCCACCTCCTAAGTCTGATTAACCATATTCCAATTCTAAACATGGCAACTCTTCAAAGTATGGTGAGTCTTCCTCCAAGACTAAGAAGAAATCAGGAGATCCTTGTAGTTTATGTGGCAATGAAGGATAACCATTTTCCAGATGTTGGAAATGATTAGAGGCTTTAGAGGTAGGCATGTAGCAGCATAATATCACCTCACCTCCACCTTCTTCCTCTTCTAGAGGGAAAGGTCTTTCTCTTCCTGCATGAGCTATATCTTCATAATCTACTTGGATTATTGATTCAGGTACTTCTCACCATATGACACACTCCCAACAAATTGTCACCGCACTTTCTCACAGTGCTACTTCACGGATTGCAATTGGTGACTCATAAAATCTTTCAGTTATAGGTTTAGGTTCAGTTTCATTGACTAGTTGTTGTCTTCAGGATGTACTTCTAGTTGGATTTTTGGGGTGAAGTTTTGGAGAAGAGGTTGAAAGACATTTTCAAAATTGATTCAATGTTTCTACGAATTTTGGATCTCATATTAGGAGATGAATTCATGAAGATGAATCATAGGTACCAGGTCAATGTCGACATTATTTTAATTTTTTTGGCATGGGCTTTTGAATTTGGTTTTAAGGAAGAGGTGGAATGGGTTGTAAGAGAATGTGTAGAAGAGGAGTGAGTCTTTAGTTTTTAGGAACTGATGGCCTCTATGGTACCAAGTAAATTAATTGAAGATGATGAGGGTGACTATTTTGTTTTTGATGTAAGGGATGATGGCCTCAAACCATTTATAATTTGGAGTTCCAAAGGCTCCCATGAGGATCGCAGATCATAAGTACGAGTGGGGTGCGAGTCTCTCTTGGAGTATCTACAGGAAAGAGAGGTGTCGACTCAATCCAAGGAAAAGGCGATAGAAAGAGACGGGACATCGACACCAATGTTTGAGCCACCCGATTTCTAGATAAATGACATTATGCAAGTGAAAGTTGTAGATAACAAGGGAAAGGCATCGACTTCTTAGGGTTAAATGCCCTTTTTTCTTATAAGTTTTATTATGTTGTATTTCCCTTTTGTTGTTTGAATTTGATAGTCTACAATGCATAGTCTTAGCTATAATAATGACTTTTTTCTAAATTATGAATGAATATAGCTAGGTAGTTAAATGTCTATTTTATATAGGGATGGTAGGGGTGACAAGAGTAGGGAAGGTGGGAATTTTCATAAGCAATTATATGGGAAAGAAGGGGTAGCATTGTGTGATGCTAGTATCTGGGGTGGTGGGAAGGGTGGCTTATTTGTCATTTTAAACTTTTTATATGAATATATAAATCTCTATTATATATTATATTAATAAAATAACATATTTTCACCAAGAATTTATTTTTTTAATAATTCAACAAAAAATAGTAATAGATAGAATAAAACTTAAATATCTTTGTAAGTAGAAAATATAATGTAAAAAATAAATTAAAAAATTAAAACAAATAAAATAGTTTCATTGATATCTATGGAAATTTCTTTAGATAGATGTATTTAAGACATTTATACTAGTATGTAATCAATTGTAAGGGTGTTGTGCAAATAAATTTGAACATAAATATTATATAAAAATTACTAATATAGATATCTTAAATACATTTATCTAAAAGATGTTCATAGATATTAGTCTTTAAGCTCATTTACTTTCAATAACAATTTTGATACTTCCAGTCTTTTAGATGTATTTAAGATATTTATATACTTTTTATTTTTATTTTGGGTAAAATACATAGAGCATAAAGTATATTGACATAAAAAAAAAGATTATCATAAGGAGATGCATATACTGGCATCATCATGACATCTTTGCCAAATTTAGCAAAATTATCACTAAGTTTGGAGGTCCACCATTGAAATTAACTATTTCCAATGAAAAATATACCTCTACCAAATGTACTCTCTATTAGCTTTAGAGGATTCATTAAATGTAGTATAATTGCTAAAAATGTACCAAATGGGCAATGTATCAAGGATGGCTTTGTAGTTTTTCTAGAGTTTTTTAATTTTTTTAAGTTTAAAAAAATAACGATATATATGTTTGAAAAAAATACTAGGTGAGGGATTTGAACCCACCTCTCCGCCCCCAAATGTCCTACCCCCTCCACTTTCTCTTGGCCACCCCTATTAAAGGAGACATGACCTAAGGGATTGTTACCCTACCATAGTTAGGAACATGTATAAGTGGGTGCCATCCCAAGGTACAACTCCGCTTAATGAGGTGGGGCCCAAAGGGCCTAACACCCTTATCACAATAATATTATGGTGAGGAGAAGTTGCCCCCATCGCCCCATGTGGCTATTAACAAATAATAATAAAAAATTTCTTCAATTTTTTTTAAAGAAATTACTAGGAAAAGAAAAATGATAAATGTCACAAAATTACATTTTTTTAAATGGAACATCCTTTGAAGTTTTTTAATGGTTGTCATACAACTATCCATATTCATGTATGACCCTAAAGACTGGTATAGTGGTAGCCTAGTTAGCTTGCAAAATAAAGCTCAAAAAAATGATATTGTCAAACCCTATCATGTCTTATATTGATTTATAAGTTATTAAGCACGAGGGATTCACTTAGTGAACCTGAATCATAGCACGTATGTTTGTAGCATACTAAAGAATCCCCCTATTTTCAAAAAATATTGCTTCAAACTCCTTTTTTGTCACCCCCTTCCAATACCCACCCAATACCCCCTGTACCCCTTTTCCTATATAAACCCCTAACCACCCTCCCTAGAAAACTCCCTCCCCCCTATTTAGGCAATATATTGCCTCATTTTTTGACCCATTTTAAACCCCACAATATTAATGCACATGGTATTGTATTCCCCCTTTAGTGAAGAGCTTGTGCTATTAGGCCTTTTGAGAATAAATGTGATGTCTAATTTGCTCCAACAAGAATCTTGTACATTTTCATAGTAAAATCTTTCAAAATTTTAAAAATGATTTATTAATCTAATGTGCTCTAGCACCACATCAAGGAGAAATGAGAGAGCTCACAAGAGTGGAAATCTAACTAGCAAGATAAATACCTTCCACACAAGAGATGCAATAGAAAAAAATTATCATATTGCTTAAAAAACATAAATATAGAATAATAGAACGATTACAATATAATAAGATGAATTTTCTATATAAGAAATAATCTAACCTGGGATGAAACCTTGAGATAAATTAGGATCATCACAAGTATTCAAATCCTTTGATACACATGTTATCTTATAGTTATTATAATAAGAAAACTCAACAATAGTAAGTGTCTCTATAAGAGTAACACCAAATGGAATAATAATTTTAGATTAAATGTTCCCCCAAATATTTCTATTCATCTCTGAATAATATAGTTGCCAAAGATATTTTTGTTTATAGTATTTTTGTTTCAATTCAGGTGAAGATGATAAAATTGGATTATTAGATGACAAAATGAGGTAGTGAAATGTAGCATGGCCTAGTTGTTAGCCATTTTTTAAATATGTGTATCAAATTATATGTTAACTATGTGGAGTAGTTAGGTAGGGCATAAGGACACATAGTTAACATTTAAATAATAGGAGAAAAGAATGTATAAATAAGATGTCCATAACATGCAAGAAGATTGTTCGTTAGTAAAATAATCATACAATGAGGTAGGAACATTAAAAAAAATAACATCATATAATGGTATGGATGACTTCGAAAGGCACTCAAAAATATGGACACTAGCAAGATGAGCAATAAGGCACCAATGTTCATCACCCTTATATGCAATGATGTGTCTAAATAAGAATAAACATGGAATAATATAACATAACATGATAGATCATAAAATCGCACCTAGATAACAAATGATTTGACATGACGTATTGTAAATAAAAGATATATATCAAAGCATGTACATATTTAAATGTTATAACATGTAGATTGATGAAGGGTGCTCCCCTTAATACCACAAACACATAACAGAAACAGAGAAACAACAACAATATGCAAGAACAAAAAATTGGCTTCTTATTATCTCCACAAATGTGGAATTACAAACTTTCAGAATTACAATATGCAAAACCACATGGGCATTTCCTTACAATATTCTTTAGGACAAAGCCTCGAATCAATACCCAGATCTACTACCTAGAACTGTCCTGAACTGCCTAAGACAACACTACAAACCTTTCTTATATAGGCAATTTCCACCGCTCGAGAAGGTTCCAGAAATTTAGCCCTTTAGGCCGACTAAACATAGAATTATTTATTTTTCACAATTATTACAATAGGGTCGGCTCAAAAGAAATACAAAATATGATTTTAGGTAACCCAACTTCCGAAGGCCATAACTCTCTAACTGTAGCTCCGTTTTTCTATTGTAACCACTTTTCAGAAACGCCATGACGAGATTCGGAGCCAAGGGTCAATCGTGATCCGGAGCCTCTAAGGCCTTCAAAATTGACCTAAAAGATTTCATACCCAAAAATCTCAATAACTTCACCAATATTGATGATGTGGCAATGAAACTCAACTGGTAGGCTGAAATGATTAGGATGAACCTCCAACTGTGAAATCAAAACATTCTGAGATCATATGACCAACTTACTAAAAATAGTAAGTTTCCATAAATAGCAGCTCTGCACAAGATAGCCCTTATTAAAAAACAAACAAAAATATTTTTGGGTGATGAAAGATTGCTCTTACACCCAGGATGCTCCTGCATCATAGATCCTTTTTAAGATTGTCAAGCACTAATATATTATGAAGATCATGCCTAATATGGAATCCTAGGCAAGATATCGCATAAGGAATCAACACAAAAATATAATCTACGCATGGTGTCATCGTGTAGGAGGAAAGAAGAATCATAATCGAAACCCAAATAGGGATCTATTATAAAATTTAGATTTAATATATAATTTTAAAATATAATAGTTATACCTAAAACCAAAAAATCAAACCTTAAATCCAATAATTTGGAAGGTAGGGATCTAAAAGGTGTGGAATAATGAGAGTCCAAAACCCTAATGGAAGAACAATGAACACAACAAGTCATTGGGTTTAAAATGCAAGGTATGTAATATTTTCTATTATAATATAATAATGTAATATAACAAAATATTTTAGAATAATATAATTTATAATAATGAGAAATTATTTGAAACTTACATAAATTCAATTCTTATTACCAAACTTTAATTATATATGAGTTCATATTTTCATATTTATTTATATTATATTTAAACTATTTATTAAATTATATTAATATTATATAATCATATATAGTTATTAAAAAATATATATTCTATTATAATTTATTAAATTTTGATATATTATAATATACTAAATATAATATAATATCATATCATATCATATTGATTAATATTATATTATATTGAATAATATAATATAACATATAATGAAATTTAGATTTGTAATAATTTATTATAATAAATATTTATATATTAATAATTTAAATTGGTAATTAAATATAATTGAAGTACAAAATTATTAATATAATAAATAATATATTTAATATAAAATTTTAATTAATTTATTAAATAATAAAAATATAATATAATTTAACATATAAATATAATATGCATTGTATATTCATTTGTGTAATTGATAAATGTCTTCAAATTGTTGGGAATCTGGTAGTGACTTTTTAATTAGCACTAATTCTTTTAATATTGAAAAAGAATAGTGCAAAAGGAAAAAAAACTTTAAAACTACTAATTTTTTACGGCGACAACTATGCTCCGGATAAAATGCACCCAAAATCATGCTGATCATGAAGAACAGATGCTGAAAATTTCACAAAAATCTGTTGTGTTTTCAGATTTTTCAAATTTAATCAATAGTGCATTCTCTCTGGAGGATAGCCGCGTCCATTTTTTACAAGCTAACTTTAAATTTAGTTTTAAATGAAATAAATAATCAGTTTTTTTCTATTAAATAATCAGTTTTGATTGCTAGAAAGTCAATTAATTAATAGCTAACAAAAACTAAAGTTGCAATAGTATTGTCTAAAAACAAGTACTGCTAAAATTGCACAAGTACATAAAATTTATCTTTAACAAAAAGAGTTTCCGAGGATATCTTAAAATGCAAACAAAACAAAAGGAAACTAAATCTATGCTATAAAAGGAAAATAATACATCATCACCAACTGAAAATGGGTCCCATATATTTATTTTCTTGTGTCACCTCAAATATTATTTTATAGAAAGTATTTATTTGCGGACAGCCATTAGTGACTGCGCGCCCTCTTGGGAATATTCTTTGTGATAATTATCCCATTGAAATTGTTTTTTTTTTAATATTAAAATATACTTAATTATATATAAATAAATGTAAATCAGATAATTTTTGGCCTGTTGATTTTAAATGTACTATAAAATGTTTACATATGAGTGTATAATTATTAAATTTTAATGTTATTTTTTAATATAAAATAATATGTCAAATAATTGATATAATTGAGAAATTGTTAATATATATCTTAATAGTATAAATATCATAATGACCATGCTTACCAAGCAAATCATTTTTGTGACATGTCTATTCAAATTTGTATTTTAAGTATGAAAATATATTTTAATTTAAAGAATTATTTGTGTGTTATTTTTTTTTTAAGGAATATAGTTTCTTTATAAAAAATATTCTATTTTATGTTTAAATAATAGCATATTTATATTTTATAAATAAAATTTATGTAAAAGAGGCAAGAGATAATTAATGGATTCTTTCTTGTTAATAATTTAATAAAGGTTAGAGTTCAATTTGGTTTCATGGTAGGGTAAGGGTTCAATTAGGTTCATGTTTAGTGTTAGTATTCACTTTTGTTTATTATGAGAGCTAGGATTTGATTTGATTTAGTGTTATAATTATGGTGTGTGTTAGGATTTAATTTAGTTTCCTTTTCAATATACATCAATATAGATCACAACAATGGTGACTCTAAAAATTCATCCAACGTGGGAATAGATTTTTAAAAGCCAAATATTGTGAACTTTAATACATATAAGCTTAATGATGATGGATTAGATTCTATTAGTTTACATGTATGTAATGGGGATATATTTATGGTTAGGATTTATAATAATACTAATAACATCAATATAAACTAATATTGATAATCAAGATAGAAAACAATGATAATAAAATTTGGAAAGCTTAGATTAGATAGGCTTGATGATGATGGTTTAGGGTTCACATTTAAATCAAAATTGAACCCTAAGCTATGACTCAATTTGGTTTACAATTCTTGATTTAATTTAGGGTTAGGATTGAATTTAGTTTAGTGTTAGGATTAGAGTATAATTTAGCTTAGGATTAAGATTAGACTTTGATTTGGATTACTATCTAGGGTAGAATTTGGCTTAGGATTAAGATTAGATTTTGATTTGGTTTACTATCTAAGGTAGAATTTTGGCTTATGATAGGCTAAGAATTCAATTTTCTATAAGGCTAGTGTTCAATTTGGTATAAGGCTAGGATTCAATTTGGTTTAAGGTTCAATTAGGTTATCAATTAACATTCAATTTGATTTACTATTAGGGTTCAATTTCATTCAAAGTTAAGGTTACAATTCAACTAAGTGTTAGAGAACTATGCTCCAATTTGCTTCAAGATTTGAGTTTAATTTCGTTTAAGGTTAGGGTTCAAGTTGGTTTAGTGTTAGTGTTCAATTTGATTTAGGGATTCATTGGTTAGCATAAGCTTGCATGAGAAATAAAACTTCAAAAAATCTTTTATGACATGTCCACTATCTAGTTGTTTTATTAGTACTTGCCACCAAGGCATGGTACTATTGTAATGAATTTTTGATTCTACTACTTAACTAGTTATTAAAAACAATAAAAAAAACAATCATATGAACCAATGATAAGTAAGTTGTTTTTTCATTTTTTAAATTTATTTTATTATTCTAAACTTTACATTCATGTTATTTAAATTTTTAAAAGTATTTTCCTCATTATGATTGGTTAATAGGAATGATTGTTTCTTTCTCCACTCTTTAACTATGTTGGAGATAAATGTTAGGGTTTTAAATGGTCTTGGAAACATAAAAGATTAGAAGAGTATGTTATATACTATTGTAATTTATTTTAATTTTTTTTTATAAATTAATTATAATTTTAATATTATAATTATATTAATTTTCATATTATAATTTTTTATTATTAAAATAATAGTTAATATCAAATTATATATTATTATTTTATATTTTAATATCAAATATATAAAGTTAAGTGAGTTATATTACATCTTTATTAATTAAAATATAATAATAATATTATATTTATGAATTCATTCATTTATGATATTTATATTTTAAACTAAAGTATATATATATATATATATATATATATATATATATATATATATATATATATATATATATATATATATATATATATATATATATATATATATATATATATATATATATATTTTAATTAGTTGGTGAGCTCATTCTAGTGAATTTATTAAAATTTGAATTACATAGATATTTAATATTAAAATTATAATTATGACAAAACTAAAAAGGTCAAAAAAAATATTTTACATATAAATTAAAATTTGAATTAATTATATTTCTAATTGAACTTTAACATAACTATAAACTAAATATTTAACCTAACCTAATAATATATTAAATAAATTTAAATAATTATTGAGTTTAAATTTTTTTAAATTATATGCTGATACAATTCATATAATATAATATAATATGATATAATATGTATTGAATCATATATAAAAATTCATTGAATATATAAAAATTTGACATATATTTATTCATTATATTTAAAATATAGAAACATATTTATTTTCATTAAATACTTTTTTATATATAATTTACTAATTTATTTATATAAGACTATATATTATAAAAATATATAAATTCTCAAAATAACAAATTTGGAAAGATATTTTTGATATAATTTTTAATTTATTTTTAATAATCAAAATTAAACAAACAACAAACCATATTTAAAATTTTGTTACCATATTGATATTTATAAATATAAAAAGATACTTTTGACATAATCTTAATTTATTTTAAGTAATTGAATTTCAAAAACATCAAGATATAAAGTTCATAACTAGATATTTAAAAAAGAATAATCTTTTCCAAAGAAATAAAACTTTTATAGAAAAATATATAAATAATTTTATTACTATATTCATATTTATAAATAAGAAAAGCTAATTTTCATACAATCTCAAATTATTTTAAATAAATAAGAAAAGATAATTTTTATATAATCTCACATTATTTTGTGCAGCAAGATAATCTTACAACTGAATTCTTCTTTCACTCATTCATTTTGAATCTTCACATTTACTCCCTCAAAATACCGAGATGTCAAGGAATCAAAAACATTTAGTGATAAATAGGAATTGTCTTTATCGTCTTCATTTCCCTCGTCCATGTGGATCGATGGCATAATAAAGTAAATTTTTGAAATTATTTTGTTTAGTATATTACCTTTACTAGAGCTAATTCTTTAGAACTGAGTGCTTGAAATCTGAAAACAATTCAATTATTGTAATTCATTCATTTCTAAAAATGTTTGAAAATGGTGAAAAAATAACATGGAAAATTCTATAGCATCTAGAATTTACCTTGCCTTTCAGGTGTAAAAATTTGCTCTTCCAAGGACTCTACCTTGTGGGAATCCTTAAGTTTAAGTTTGTAATGAACATTATTTTAAAAAAATCATAGTCAAGTGTAGGATCTTTAAGACTCTTAAACACGAACCTAGTTTTTGTCTCACTTCGATTAGGTGTGAGGAATTCTTTTACTCTATTATATTCATGTCATATAAAAACTTACCGATTTTTGGATATGTTTATCTAAAGTTGTCATTTCTGTTGTCATTTATGTGTCTCGATAAGGTTGTTCTTATCCCGAAAATTATGGAATTTCTTCGACAAATTTTCCTTGTTCTTATTTTCTCGTGGAAAGTATATCTTTCAATTTAAATTTTCAATAATTCAAATAGTATTTACACATATTATCATTGTATATTACTCCTCTCGGCATAATTATGAGTTAGGGTTACCTAGGGACGTGTCCCTAGCCTAATTTTCCCATCCCAGTATCGGGAATGTTTTGGGGACTGGGGGACGGTCAGGGGACGTCACCCCCCATGTTCCCAATTTTTGAAAATTTGGTGGGGATGTCCCAGAAACTTGGGGACGTCACCCAAAAAAAGTAAGACGATTGGAAGTTCCGGGGATGATCGGGGATGTCGTAGCTGTCCCCCAACCATGCAGGGGACGGTCATTTGTCCCCAATGTTTTACACATAAACAAAGACAAAAAAAAAAATGCCAATTCATTTGGCCTTATGGGGGGTCGGTTTATGGACCCCACCTTCTTACATGCCCTAGAAAATAAAAAATGTGGCTTATCCTGCATCTTCTCCACTATTTTTACATGCATAAAATTTTCAAGGTTTTTACTTCTACTCTCCCATTGACAACAACAACAAGGCTAAAATAAATACAAGAAGGTTAAAATACAAATGCAGAAACGAATACAAATGCAAAAACAAATTTAGTGATAGTAGATTTCAAGATGAGACAAGAATTACAAATGATAATTAATTTAAACAAGAAAAAACAAATGACAATCACAACATTAATCTCTTTATACAATAATAGACCTGGCTTTGCAATCACATAAACATTAGCAGACCAAGATGTTGGTCATTGCAGGCACTCATGAGCCAGAATAGATTATTTTCATACCTGCCCCTTCAATACTTGTTGCTTCAAATAGAATTATTCTTATGTCCCTCTCTGCCTTTAGATGACTCTGATTCTGATGTAGAGTTGGCTAAATCGGAATAGGAGCAACAATGTGCTTTGTTTTTATGTATTTTGATTTTTATATTGAACATTAAACTATATGGTAGCACTTAGCCTTTGGGCATTTTGGTTTTGTATGTTAAACTTATTTACATATTTTTTGTTATCACATGCATATATGATATTGACAGTGAACATTGAATTCTGATTTTTCAATTTTGAATGCATATTGTGTTTTGAAACAATGTGATGTTGTAAACTTGTAAGTTGAGGTTCTATGATGTTTAAATGGTACACTTTATCCATATTTTCATATGAATGTCATACATATCTGCAAATTTCCCTATACATTTTACAATTTTCCTATATTTTATATTCTCGTCCCCTCATCATCCCCAACCTTGGCAAAAAAAATTATTGTCTCAGAAACTCGCACCCCTGTCCCTTGTCGTCCTCACCCTGGAAACTTAGGGTAACACTAATTATGGGGCATAGTTCCAAGAATATAACTAGTATTAAGATACAACTCTCTATTCTCCCAATCATCTGATGGTTGAGGAACCACATCATAGAAGAAAGGCAAGAGGTTAAGTCATCTAAAATGCCTCGTCATATCATCTCGCCCAGCATTATAATTATCTATTTTCAATTGAATAATTTCTAAGAGACGATTTTATATATCCTATAGTCCATGCAACAAAATTAGAAATTGGAAATCTATGCATCAAATTTAGAAATTGTTAAGCATCTATCTATAAGATTTTTCATGTTTAGTCAAGCTACAATGTGAAAACAATTGTTCAGTGGGTTCGTAAATAGTCTTCGAATAGACCAAGCTAACTTTGATGTGGCCTACTATGGGAATCTGGACAAGTCCAAGCCTGGATGTATTGCCAAAGATCACAAAGGAAACATTTTAGCATTTACAAAAAGAAACTTGAGGAAGTCAATAACAAAAGTGAACTTCACACCATAATTCTTGACCTACAAATATGAAAAAAGATAAATAAAGATTATATCCACATCACAAGTGACTCCATGAGCTATTAATACCATCCACAATGTGTAGATACCAATGAATGAATTGTTAATACTAAGATCAGTTTACTGAGAGGGGACGGGTGAATTAGTAATCTATCAATTATCCAAGTTTTGACTCTTTAAACTTTACCACTACATTCATAAGTTTATCTTTTAACAACATCAAATGAAAATTTTAACTATAAACACATCCAAAAACTAATGAAACACTTGACACAAATATTTATCTCATGGAAACCCAAATCGGGAAAAAACCATGGTGGGGATTGATACCCACTAAATGATGTACCTTTATGAAGTACAACTTGTGAGGAGCTTAACTTTGTTAGGAGTTTTATAAAAGCACTGTTAGGTGCTACCTGATTAAGGAGTTTACCTTTAGGTCTATTAAAACATTTACCCTGTCAAGAGTAGCCTTGTTAGAGAACTTCAAACACAAGCTAATGTGTCACCTTATTAGAGGATTTACAATAGGGACTTGCTAGGATCCACCCTGATAGGGATTTTTTTATTGTTGTAACTATTAGAGAACAATAGGAACAATGATTTGTAAGATAGCACTACCTCTGCTTGATCAGATCCACTTAAGCACAAAATGTCTTATCACCATACTTTTCTCTTCCCTGGTTTGATCATAACTTGTGACTTACATCGCACTTTCCTCACACATGATCAACACTCAAAACTATCAACTTCATCCTTTATATATTGTTCATCAAGCCCTTAAGTTTTCCACCAACTTAGGATTTCCCTAAATAGATTACAATTTAACTTTCAATCTTCATTGTTAGGTCCAGCGCATCATATAACAATATTAAATGTATACAATAAATTTTCTATATCGTGTCGGCTATCACAATTATATACATAGAAATTTAAGTCTACGAGTCAAACACATTTTGACTACACATTTCCATCTTCTTGAATCTGCTCCACAGGCTAGCATCGAATAATGTAATGTTAGATCATCACCTTTGATCTTTAATACACGTCAGGGTGACCCCACAATAGTGGGTTACACTTTTTTAGACATGTTGATTTTTGCTGAAATAACACATTTATAATAAAATATGAATATTTAAGCCTTGAGAGGTTCTATTTGAAAGAATTAATCACAAATATTTAGCTAAAAGCATGTTAGATAACAAAACATTGATATAACATCTATACTCCTCATTCATACCTGCAATGGAGTCTCCTTCGCACCTATTAAAATGCTGACAAAAAATCACTTTGACTTTATCTTTTGGGAGATCAAATGAATCCATTCACAAATCTATCTATGTAGTAAGGTACTACTAAGAAAAAAATTTCCAATGAGTATAATTTTAAGATATATTAAGTTTATTATGACTTTGTATTTTTAGTTTTACTAAACATAGATATTTCACCGTATGTCTACCTTAATGTTTGACGCTTATGTAAAATTAGTAAATGAGAGAAAAAAAATTCTAAAAAATATCTATGCCCTAGGTATTTAAGTTCTCTTTCTATAAAAAAACTAAAAATGAAATTGGACAAATACACGACAAGTTATAAGCTATGTAGTCAAGGTATGTCAAAATTACGGTTTAGTCAACTTCAAACATTAATAAAATTGAAATAATAACAATAATGTCATCAAACTAGTTACATGCCCTTTGTATGGATGTTACAAAACTAATTTTGAAAGAATCACATTGATATCTATTTTAGGAAAAAAGATATGCTCTATGAAAACAATGTAACTCTTTGAAAATGACATTTTCAACAACATACCAGTTTTTGTGGGAGAAAGAAAAAACCATTCAAATCAATTCAAAAATAAAAATAAAAAATATATTTAGAATCTAGACAAAAAATCCTAAAAGAGTCTAATTTACTTCATCTTCTAATTTCAAATGATTTAATGACAATATGCATAGGAATCTATAAGTTTTTTTTCAAAATGTAGAGTTCAGTGTCCATTTAGGCAAAAAAGTGTAACCCACTATTCTGGGTTCACCCGTCATCAAATCATGATTGACTTAACCTTGGTCACCGCAACACTTTCACCAATCACCGATCAAATATGTGATTTCTGACGCTCAAGAACTTTAACACTGAACAACCTATTGAACAATTCTAAATCTGTTCTCTGGTCTTCTATATTCTTATCCGATCATCAAAAATAGTTGTGATTGAAACCATAGCATCCAAACACTATTGGAAACCATATCATGTAACCACATTACAAGACATAACACAGATTCAATAAACCACACAAATCACTTATCGTTTGTCACTAATTGTTCTAGCAGGTGCATTGTTAACCTTCTTCTAATCATAACTTACTCACTGGTCAATATCAACAGTAGCAGTCATGCATTTAACATTCTGAGACATCACTGAGTTTCCCATATGAATTTCTACAACTAAAATTCACCAAAACACTTTGATCACCATTCATATACTTAGAAACATACTAGAAACACTAGGTCAATACTTGACATCAACGATAACTCAATAACTGATCCTTATGCAATCATATTTATCTCATTGCAACACCAATAATCGCTTCATCAATTACCCTCAGTTATTCCAACAATCTCCCCCTTTGGCATTGATGGCAACAATTCTCTCTTCATGTCTTTAGGGAAATACTCTCATTAATACCAACATCATTGGAAACAAACAAATGTTCCCAATACTGACTAGCACTTGATCTTACAATTACTCCCCCTTACATTGATCTTCTATTCAATCTTCTTTACACACAATTTCATACACTATCTCCCCTTTTGACAATAATGTCAAAAGTGTCAAGCACAGATGAAATCTATTTGTTTTAATATGACTCAACACAACACATCACAAACTTCTCCCCTTACAGAGTAGCCTCACTACATCAATCCAACCATAAAGATATTCAATGGAATACACTTGGATTGATGCATTTTCATCTTTTCTTAATTTACAACAGATAGGGGGATGACCCCTAGCTTACCTCTTAGATATTCAAAAGAATCCTTAGGCAATAGTTTCATGAAAATATCAGCAACATGTTCTTTAGTTGGCACATATTCCAACATTACTTCTTGCTCATGTACCTATTCTCTAAGAAAGTGATATTTTATAGTTATATTCTTAGTCTTAGAGTGCATCACCAGATTTTTAGAAATATTAATGACACTTGTATTGTCACAATAGATAACCACCAGTTCAGTTACCTTTTTCCTAAATTCCTTCCAAAATTTTCTTAATCCACACAACATGTGTACAATTTATTACAAAAACAACATATCTAGCTTCAGTTGTTGATTTTGATATACAATTCTATTTTTTTCTTGTCCAAGATACAAGCCTATCTCCAAGATAGAATGAACCACCACTAGTGTTATTCCTATCATCAATATTTCCTACCCAATCTGCATTAGTAAATACACTTAATGAAAAATCACCTTTATGTCCATACCAAAGACCATAATCTTCAGTTCCCTTGAGATATATGAATATCCTCTTCATAGTAATTAGATGTGATTCCTTCAAATTAGAAGAAAATCTTGCCATCAATCCAACTACATGTGAAATATCTAGTCCATTGTGTACCACATATTGTAGCTTACCAATCATGGATCGATAAAGAGTCTCATCCACTTCCTTAGTATCATCTTCTTTTGACAATTTGCAATCGGTTACCATAGGGGTACCAACAGGTTTTGAGTCTTCCAACCCAAATGTTTTCAGTCTCTCTTTCACATACTTGGATTGACTTGTGTATATACCCTTTTTCAACTATTAAATTTGCAATCCAATAAAGAATTTAATCTGACCTATCATAGACATCTCAAATTCTTTTCTCATCTCAATAGCAAAAGATCTACTCATTTCATCATTGCCTCCAAATATGACATCATCAAAAAATATTTGTGCAATCAATAAGCTATCATATTTTTCAATCTTCAGATATACATTACTATTGTCATTTATCCTTATAAACCAATTTGAGTAAGATGAGAGTGCAATCTCTCATACCATTCTCTAGGTGCTTGTTTCAATCCATATAAATCTTTTTGTAATTTGCATACCATGTTCTTACCTTCTTCATTAGCAAATCCTTTTGGTTGTTCAATATAGACTTCTTCCAATACACCATTGAGAAAAGATGATTTTACATCCATTTTATATACTTTGAATCCTTTGTAATAAGCATAAGCAAGTAATATCCTCACACCTTCAAGTTTGGCAACAGGTGAAAATGTTTCACCATAGTCCAGGAATTCTTCTTGTGCATATCCTTTACACACCAATTTTGCTTTATTTCTTATTACTTCACCTTTCTCATTCATCTTAGTTATAAAAATCTATTTGGTGTCGATTACATTTTTATCCATTGGTCTAGGTACTAATGTCCATGTCTTGTTCTTCTGAATCTTTTCTAATTCTTTTTCCATAGCCTTCAACCAATCATCATCTTTTAATGCATCTTTTACAGTTTTAGGCTCAACTTTAGATAATAAACATGTACTTTCTCTTTCTTTTCTTCTTGGCAAAACACCAACATTTCTATCACCAATTATTTGATCAGGTGAATGATTCAGTTTAACATACCTTGACAATATTGATTCTGATATTGGAGTACATTCAACCGCTTGTACCAGTTCTTATTCACTAACCTGTCTTTCCATCGGTTCATCTGTAGTTTCATGTTCTACTGGTTGTACATATATGTTAGTCATCTATTTCTTTCTTGCTAGATCCATCATTATGTTTGGAGAATTCATCTATTCTCACATTAGCACTTTCCACTATCTTGTTTGTTCTCTTGTTTAAAAATTTATAAGCTTTACTCTTTGTGGAATATCCCAAGAATATTCCCTCATCAATTCTTGGATCAAACTTTCTTGAGTTTTCTTCTCTTTTTATGTAAAATCTACTTCCAAAAAATTTGAGTGAACTCACACTAGGAGATCGACCATGCCACAACTCATAAGGATTTTTGTTTGTGTCTTTCTTCAAATGAGCTCTATTCAATGTGTAGACATCAATACTTACCGCTTCTCTCCAAAATGTTTGTGCAACACCTTTTTAAATTATCAATGTCCTAGCACATTCAATGATAGATATGTTTCTTCTTTTAGTAATTCCATTCTGTTGAGGTGTCCTAGGAGCTGACATCTGCCTTTTGATTCCCTATTCCTCACAATATAAAATGAACTCATGTGAAGTAAAATCTCCTCCTCTATCTGATCTAAGACATTTCAGGGTCTTATTGGTCTCCTTTTCCACTCTTGTTTTGTAGATCTTGAACATATGAAAAGCTTTTGATTTGTCCTTAATAAAAATAACCCACATCATTCTAGAATAGTCATCAACAAGCAACATAAAATACCCATCACCTAAATAACTTCATGTTCTCATTACACCACACAGATTGATATGAACCAAATCTAAGATATTTTCAAAAAGTATTTTTTGCTGATAAAACTTGAACTAGTTAACTTCCCAAGCTGACATTCTTTGCACATCACATTGTCTGGCTTTACTAAATTAGGAAAACCTCTTACTATCTTCAATTTACTAACTTTGACCAAGTTATCAAAATTAACATGAAAAAACCTTTTATGTCACAACCAACATTTTTCTACCTTAGCAAGTAGATAACTCTTAAAAATAGAATTCATATGGAACAAGTTACCTCTTGTTTGTTTACCAGTACCATTTAAATCTCTTGATTTCCCAATGATCCTGCACATACCTTCATTGAATTCCAATAAACATTCGGTATTGTTTAACTGAGCAACACTTAACATGTTATATCTTAAACCATCAACCCAGTAAACATCATCACAATTTGTCTTATCATTTAAAGCAATGGAACCTTTACCTTTCACCATACATGGAGCATCATTACTAAATCTCACTAAGCCACAATCACATTCCTCCATCTTAATGAATTTATTTATGTCACTAGTCATGTGATGAGTACATCCAATGTCAATAATCCAGTCACTAATGTGATTCAAGTTAGATACTAATTCTTTTTCAGTTTCTTCTGAGGGTTCTTCTTTCACTGCAATAAAGACAATTTCCACTTTATCTTTACCATCTAATTATTCATCAGTGACACCTTCTTCATCAAGGCAACATGATTTCTTATCCTTGTCCTTCAATCTCCTTGGCTTCTCCTTCCTGCATTGTCAGAACATCTAGAGGTTGTGTCTAGTTTTATTACATGCAAAACATTTCAAAGGTAGCTTACCTTTGTATTTACCTTTTCCTTTAGGTAATCTATTTGCAAATAATTCTTCCAATTCTTCTTTCTATCTTTCTTCAGACATGACACATTCATAATCATTAGAGTAAAATGTTGAAGGGTTATTATATATTTCCTTTCCTTTCTTAGACGGTACAATAGTTAATGATAACTTGAAAGAAGCTTCCACTTTAGGCATACTATTATCATAATTGCTTAATTCAAATGCATTCAACTTTCCTATTAAAGCATCAAGGGTAACAACAACAGGTCCTAGAGATCTGAGCTCTTGAATAGCTGAAACTCTAATAGCATACTGGGGTAAAATAGTTCTCAATACTTTGCTTATCACATCTTCTTCAAGAAGACTACCACCAGCACCTCTAATAGAAACAACAAATTCTTTGATTCTTTGACAGTATTGCTAAATGTTTTCATTATCTTCCATTCTCATTTCATCATATTTTCCTCTCAAGTTGTCAATGTTTGCCTTCTGCGCATGTGGATCTCCACCATAGACAGTTCTTAACTTCTCCCACATCTAATGAGCAGTATCCAAGTCTTCGACATCTTAAATTAGGCATCTGAAAGTGTGCTCACAATTTATTCAATAGTAACAATGTGTTCTTTCTTGATCCTCAACTGATTTGCATTCAGGACTCCTGAAGGGACAATATATTTAGTAACCACATGATCCCAATATTGATCACCCATACCTTTGAGATATAGCTTCATCCGGCCACACCATACTAAGTAGTTTTGTCTTGTCAATTTAGGTCCTTCCTTTCGCATCATCTTCAGATCTCTACCTCAAGTTGTTAAGCTTCATCACAACAAAGGAAGTGAGCTTTGATACCAATTGTTAATACTAAGATCAAATTATTGATAGGGGAGGGATGAATCAATAATCTATCAATTATCCAAGTTTTAACTTTTTAAACTTTACCACTACATTCATAATTTTATCTTTTAACAACACCAAATGAAAATCTTAACCATAAACACATCCACAAAATCATGAAACACTTGACATAGATATTTATCTCGTAGAAACTCAAATCGGGAAAAAACCACAGTGGGGATTGATACCCACTAAATGATGTATCCTTTTGAAGTACTCCCTATGAGGAGCTTAACCATATTAGGAGTTTTACAAAAGCACTATTAGTTGCTACCTAGTTAAGGTATTTACCTTTAGTTCTGGTAAAACCTTTACCCTATCAAGAGTATCCTTGTTAGAGGACTTCAAACACAAGATAATGTGCCACCTTGTTAGAGGATTTACAATAGGGACCTTCTAAGATCCACCATGTTATGTATTTTTGAATTTTGTAACTATTAGGGAACAACAAGAACAATGATCTGTAAGATAGTAATACCTCTTCTTGATCATATCCACTTAAGCACAAAATGTCTTCTCAACATACTTGTCTCTTCCCTGGCTTGATCATAACTTGCAACTTACACCACACTTGCTTCACACACAATCAACACTCAAAAATATCAACTTCATCCATTACATATTGTGTTAGAATAATAATGTCCTAAACAACTGAGGGGGGGGGGGGGGGGGGGGGGGGTGAATCAATTGATGCCAATAAAAAATATTTTAAACTTTAACTTCTAACTTATTACTGAAAACAAAATACTAAACTGAAAAGTAAATGCAGCAATAACACACATACACATGAACACCAAGATTTTTTCTTGAGGAAAACCCTATTAAGGGAAAAACCCCGGTGGGGATGGTACCCACAAATATATGCACTATGAGTATAATAAGCATGTTAAGAGTTCTGACCCTGTTAGAATCTGAGTATTACAATAGGTAGGTCTTGGTTAAAGGACAAACCATGTTAGGAGTCTTTTACAATGTGATCCATGTTAAGGAATCGATCCTTCTAAGAGTCTAGCCTTGCTAGAGGCAATAACCATGTTAGGGGTGCACAATAGATCAACCTAATCAAGAGAATTGATAGTTAAAGCCACCCTCAAGTTCTCCAAACCTCACAATTTCAAGGGTAATACAATTCTGATCTAAAACTACTTCCAGCACTCAACCACTACCAAGCAAGCTCCATCTTGTGCCCAAAATCACAACTACTATTCTCCAAACAGCAACCAATGCAGCCTCAAGCTCACACTCACCTCTGCAATTTGCATATACAATTTTTTTTCAATATCTTTTTTTCAAGGATCTCAATTCTTATATACAAGTTACAACAATTAAATATGGATCAGCCTACATAGGATAAATCCTGTTTACAAAATACAAATAGACCCATGCTAAGATGCACACGAAACCTCTTACAATGTTACAACATAAAAATTACATCAATTTATCATCCAGATCCGTAAATCAAGCTCACTCGTCAAATTACTTGAAATGTGTTCCAAGTCATCCTCCAAATAGGTCTTTACCAATACACACACTATAACTGATGTCACCTATATGATTATAACTCCATATTATTGTAATAATCTCTCCAAAAAGTGTCCAACACAAACCTATGTTCTCTCATCATCAATTAAACAACCATGAATACTATCCACAAAGTTCTACAATCAACTCTGTGAGAATCACAATTTATGTCTCCATAAAAACATTCATCAGTAAATCAACCATAACTCTATCAGATCAATTCATAAGCATGTGTGATCATAGACAGTGACCCAAGACATCATGTAGATTCTCCATCTAAGTTTGTACATGCTAATTCATTGTAGTGTGTCTGTAAATTCTTTGCAACCTGTTTGCAAGCTTCTCTGAATAACTAGTTAGTAATATATGTTGACATTAATGACAAACACTAAGTATCAACATCCAGACAGTCTTCCAACAATCTTCCAAACATATTGGAGTGCAAAAATTTCAATCCAACTTCCAACATATTGTTCATCAAGCCCTTACATTTTCCACTGCCTTAGGATTTCCCTCAATGACTTACAATTTAACTTTCAATCTTCATTGTTAGTTCTAGCGCATCATACAACAATATTAAATGTATACAATAAATTTCATATACCGCGTTGGCTATCATAATGATTTACATAGAAATTTGATTCGAGGAGTCAAACACGTTTTGACACACATTTCCATCTTCTTGAATCTTCTCCACACACTAGCATTGAATAATGTAATGCTAGATCATTACCTTTGATCTTTAATACACACCATTAGATCATGACTGACTTAACCTTTATCACTACAACACTTTCACTGATCATCGATCAAAGATTTGATCTCTGTCACTCAAGACCTTTAACACTTCAACTTGTTTAACAATTCTGACTATGTTCTCCAGTCTTCTATCTTCCTATCAGGTCATCCAAAATAGTTGTGATTGAAACCATAACATCCAAACACTATTGGAAACCATATCCTATAACTATATTACAAGACATAACACGGATTTGACAAATCACACAAATCACTTATCACATGTCACTAATTGTTCTAGCAATTGCATTGTTAACCTTCTTCTAGTCATAACTTACTCACCAATACGTCAATATCAACAGTAGTGGTCATGCATTTAACATTCTAAGACATCACTGAGTTTCCCATATAAATCACTACAACTAAAATTCACTGATACACTCTGATCACCATTCATATACTCAAAAACATACTAGCAACACTAGGTCAATACTTGACATCAATGACAACTCAATAACATATCCTTAAAAATCAAATCTATCTCATTGCAACACCAATAATCACTTCATTAGTTAGCATCAGTTATGCCAACATGAATGATTTTAATAATTTCCATGAAGCTGAAGCAGCCTATAAGACCCAAGAATAGCACACATGTCCCCCCAACAAGGTACCAAAACCTTAAACAATTTGTAACCTCTTTTTAGACTTGTACTTCAATAGTGAATTTTTATCAATAGGTTTTTTATTTTGTTCAACTTTATTTCCTCAAACAAAGTACTTAAATTTTTTGTTTTCTAAATTTCCTCATAATTGGTACAAATGTCACTATACACTAGACACTCATGACAAATATTTCTCCCTCTCTACCACTCTTATGTTGCAAAATAGACATATTCTCTTTTCCTAAATATATAGAAAGACCAAAAAAGTGACCAATCAAATAGTTCGTTGTCCATCAACTCCAATCACCCACTGATGATTTTGGACTTCCATGAATCAAGGACACTGATTTATGACAACACAAGTTAGCAATTGCATGTTATCCCGAAATAATTATGAGAAAACATTAACTAATGTGTTGTACGTATGAAAGTAATTTTTTAAGGGCTTATATTTGGAAATTACATAGTAATTATTGCTTGCCCCTTACAAAAATGAAAGCAACCCCATCGTTTATCTCATACAAGTCAACAAAAAATGGATACTTTAATTAGCCTCTCAACAAAAAAAAAAGACAGACGACCCTTTAGAGGCATCATATTTGAGGCTAGATTGAAGTGCATTTTCAAGTTGCAATCTTCATTAGGGGATGTGAACCAGTAATCATTAGGGGGTCCAATAACTGTGACCTTTTTTGGCATGTTTACTCCCCCCCAAAAAAATAAAATAAAATAAAATAAAATTATGTTGATAGTCATTTCCTACAAAACAAAAATTCCAAAAGAAATTACTTACATACCCGATTACCGTTCACCATGTCACTAATAAATAAACACTACAAGTGCACAGGTATTGGTACATTCATGTTTGTAATACACATCAACTTGTAGCAAAAAATTAACATTGTTATATTAACAAAATCTTCATTGTTTACAATTACAAATGCAATAGATTTCTCCAACAATATAAATACATTATATTTATGTTAAAAACATATTCTATTTATGTACAAACATGCACAACTATAAAAGCATAATATGTTTTAATACAAGTAAAATTGAACTTGCAATTCTCTCATTTGCACATTCACCCACAAATCTTATGACATCCTCTAGCAATTACTCCAACTATAATTTGTACCTGCATAGACATCTAAATTTGAATTCATGAAGCCATCATATGAATTACAAAATTAATTCCAAGCAAGTGCAAGCCCACCATGAAATGACCGATTCTTTCCCACCCTATTTTCAAATTCAAATTTACCAACCACAAAATTAATGACCGGATTCCTATAAGAAGCAATTTCCTCCATCATTTTTAGTGCAAATTTGATGAGTAGGCAAAGGATTGGGTAGATCAACTATACTTATACACAAGGGTTTCAAAAGTCTTATGATATCCACCAAGATCACTATCTTGGTGCTCCAACCCAACTACCAACACAAGTCACCAAGATTGATACTCCCTTTAGTGCTTTAGTAGGCTACACAAGTGTTTAGGGGCTTGAATGGCCCACTAGACCAAACTAACAAATTAATTTATGGAGTGATGTTCTTACAACCATATAACATAGAAGAAATGGGATTCTACAACCCAAGTCCACCTTTCAACAAGTGTTGACACATGTGACCTTGAACATGCCTAATTACAATTAGGTCTCCTAATTGAGTAATCAAGTAATAACTTTTGACTCCCTGAACATATAGGAAAAATAAAGGGTTTTCTAGATACCCTTTTGGAAGTTCTAAACAATCCCTTGATTGCAAGTTCTCAACTAATTTATAAACTAGCCAATCAATACTGCTTCCAAAGGGATATAACTCAGTTAGACCTCTTCCACAAGTCTGCTAATAAGTCTCGACTTCCCTATTCAAACAAGTCTATCACTAACCATAGACTACACTAACACACTCCAAAACAATGTCACCTCAACATTCAAATCCCTTCCCTGATCAATTCATTCAATTCTCAATCTCTAAGCATACATCTTCCTACTTGTCTCATTGAGATGCAAGGCCTAGGGTTGCTTGCTAAAAATAACCACCTTGTTGGAATCTCTTGCAAGAAAAATAATTTTACAAGTCATAGGAGACCTATCAAACCTCACAATTTCAAGGAATTTGGTTGGAGGATGATAGGTCGCAACTCATGATTTCATTGGGCCCTACGTCTACGCGGGTTTCAGCCCACCTGGGAAAGATGTGTTTGCCAAATTAAATAGAGATTACTTCATAACTTAAAACCAAATGGAAATAAAAGTTGACACTCATACATTCATGAATCTACAACTTAACCATACTTTTCGAACAAAACAATATACAAAATCTATAGAATTTAGGCGAATACATAGAAAACTCCATTGTATTATTACTTATCTTCTATCACAATTACACCCACATACACAAACATCCACCAACCTCACATCAAATTTCTCCTAAGATTTTAAAAATCATTCCCAATAATCACAACCACTTCCAACCGTATTTCAAATGAAGTGACCATTGGAACAACAAAATGCAACTTTTCGCTAAAGTTGCAAAGTTGTCACGATAATTATTTGACAACTTAATTACATAAAAAATGACTAAAATAGACAATTCATCACCCATTTGACTGTATTTGACTATTGTACACACTAAAATGGTGCACTTCTATGAACCATTACATGCAAGGTTGCTCAAGAATGAGGCCTCACAAAGCGGCTCATAGCTCTTTATGCATGGAGTTGCAAGGGACTATAAAGTATTTGCTCTCAGCTAGAGCTACAAGCTTGTGACCTTGCTAGTCAACCACACAATGAGAGATTCAAGTGAAGACAAGGGCAACAATGCCAATATCTCCAAGAATCCAATATGAAAATACAATGCAAGCTATATGATGATGCAATCTAAGCTATGAAAGGAAAGTACAATGCAACTAATCTATGAAAGGAAATAGCAATGGATTACAATGCCTCTTATTTAGACTATGTGAGATTAATCTATTGCATAAAAAGAAATCTACACTAAGAATGCCATTATCATGCAACTAAGAAAGCAAATATGCAACTAAATGATGAAATGAAGCAAGTCTTCAATGTCTTCAAAAACTCCAAATGCACCTAAAATTTACAGCATAACATTAGCATAAAAATATGGTATATGCAAATGAAGGAGAGAGCTCTCCTTTTATAAGAAATGAGGTGAAATGGACCATTGAGATTAAGAGGCAAAAAGTCTTAATCAGCGGTGGAGCTTGAAAGAGGAGCAATCCATGTGCACAAGTATCTTCCAATAGGAAAATAAGAGTTGACTTTATGTCCATATGAGACAAAAAGTGTTTTTCTCCTTTTTATAAAATAAGAATAATGCTTTATTTGTGCAACTTAGGATAAGAGGAAAGTGGGGGATTTTTATTTAATCAAAAGGGGAGGAAATATTCTTTTTAATCAAATAAGGACTTAGGATAAATGGTTAGCCCATAAGATAAAATCCAATATATGATCGAAATTAAGATTTGATCAAGAAATTGATAATGTTGAAAATATTGATTATTGATAAAAATGATTCAGGATTGATAAATCGAATAAATGGGGCCCAAAGTCTAGGCGACCATTTTTGGGTGCATACATTTGCCCCTCTTTGACTAATGTGTGATCGATTTGGGAACACATGTAGTCAAAGAATGAAGTTGAAATGTGAGATCGATCTGGGATCACAAAACAACTCAGATGTGAGGTCGATTTGGGATCACATCTGAACAAAGCATAAACAACGGCCTTTGAACATGAGGTCGATTCGGGATTACATTCAAAGTAAGAGATAAGAATCTCAAATTTGAGCAAAAGCTCACAAAATATGTCTGAATCAGGAAAATCAAGAGAATCAGGGATGAGAATCCCATAGGTACTGCCTCCTTGGAATCGAAATTGAAATTAGGTAGAGGAGAGACAGCAAATTGATAAGGCTGATCAAATCATAATAAAATCATAATTGAATGTAAAGGTCAAATAGGTTAACCGTTAAGCAATGAAACATGCCCCAGCCTGACTGAAAAGATGTAGTCAAATGTGAGAAAGGAAGGAATGGAATGAAGATGAATGAAAGACTAGAAGTTTGAAAGACATGGAAATGAAGAAATGACGATGCCCCAATAAAGATCGAAGGATTAGGCCTCAAAAGATGTAGCCAACTGCGCAGAAGAAGGGAAGATTTTGAAACATGATTTTGACTATGAAGATGACCTTAGATTTCAATTTCAAGTTCGAAAATGGATCCAGGATGTCGAAATTAGCTAGGGGTGCAATTTTCATGCAATTCTGAGGTGTTTTGAAAATGAGGTCAAAAAGTCAAAAGGCTATAAAAGGGGTCAAAATGTCATTTTCAAAAGTCATTTGTCTTTTAGTGATTTGAGAATTTTCAAAGCTTAGAGAGAGAAAATGGCCCAGCAAGCAGGAGTTCCCGTCCACAGGCATCGATTCGAGCGCGCCCGGTTGCACAACCGGCCACCACACTACCCTGCCCCGGTATGTTTTCGAAAAACTTGAGCTTTTTGAGTCATTTTTTGCATTTAATAGCTTTTTTTAGCACGTTTTTTAAATTTTTTAATTTCAAAAATTTTGACTGAGTGAACTATCGCGCGATACTTTAGAAGTATCGCACGCTTCGGGGAGAAATGTCGCGCGATACTTCGCGGGTCCCCAAAGTATCGCGCGACCTAAGGCACCAGTATCGCACGATACTGGGCGAAAGATCGCACGATACCGGGTGAAGTATCGCGCAGCATAAGGTCTATCGCCCCGCTATAGGGAGAAATATCGCACAATACTTCTCCAAAAAAGAATATCGCCCAGGTTAAAATTTTGATTTTTTACGCATTTTTGAGCAAAAATGACATGGGTCTAGACAATGTTACGCTTTAGAGATGTTTTATACTGATTTTTTAGACATCCATCATGATATGTGCTAACAACTGGCTTGGTTTTGGCTTGCAAGAGGTCTTTTCGGTGCTGATCATCAGAGCGCCGAAGGTGACTGGGTTGCGGTGTGTCCGAGATCTGGATGATCCAAGCAATGCTGACATCAGAGCGATGGGATTCTAGTATTTATTGAGATATCCATACATCAGAGCAGACCATGGGTTGTTGACTGCTCTTGCCAAGAGATGGCATAGTGAGCACAACACCTTCCACCTGCCGACTGGAGAGGCGTCGATCACTTTAGAGGACATCTACAGGATCTTACGTGTGCCATGTCATGGCGAGCTGGTGAGTATAAACATGCTTTGAGATATAATCATAAATGTAATGTTTCCATATGATGAAAACTGACATGATGCGTTTGTTGGCACAAGTGTACTATGATCAGGATGCCACTGAGGGGCGGCGACTGGTTCAGGAGATGTTCCAGGATGTCACTATTTTGGATAGGCATATCAGCTGGGAGAGGCTGATAGATGATTTTGGTAGACTACCCAGTGCCATGTATAGTGGCATCCATTATCTCGCAGATCCTGATGACTGATCACAGTCAGAAGGGATTCCCGCCCGGATGGGCTCGGTTATTGGTTGACTTGGTTGACAGGCCTCGGCGGATGGCGTGGGGTCCTACCATATTAGCAGAGATGTACCATGAGCTGCACGAGATCGTCTACAGAGATGGTTGGACATGGGCATGCGGTGCCATCCTGGTACAGGTATGGGCGTGGGAGCACATCGATGTGGTGCGTCCCAAGGTTCAGCCGAGGGAGAGGAGGTACCCCTTCATCTATAGGTACCTCGGGTTCATATCACATGCCCATAGTGGGGATGTGACGTACTACAGGCACATTCTAGATGAGATAGCCTCGTTCACATGGAGGCCATACAGGGAGGTGGAGGTCTAGGGGGATGCAGCCAATGAGCTGAGTTACATGCTATGCACTCGGCCACTGGTAGGTCGGTATGCAGAGATAGTTGAGACATTTTGCATCACTCGGGTATGGTGGTAGTTCGGAAGGTA
Source organism: Chamaecyparis obtusa (assembly GCA_027943335.1). Taxonomy (NCBI): domain Eukaryota; kingdom Viridiplantae; phylum Streptophyta; class Pinopsida; order Cupressales; family Cupressaceae; genus Chamaecyparis; species Chamaecyparis obtusa. Next base: position 96,332 of record BSBK01001071.1, on the reverse strand, counting down.
GCAGCGATTCTCGACAGAGACGACCACATATGCCAGGGCCAGAGACGAGGAGGGTCATGGGTGGCTACCCATGTTGGATTATCAGTAGGCTGTCACCAAGACAGCAGGTATCAGGAGCGAGCCCTGGGAGTATTTTCCAGATATTGTAGATGCAGGGGCTGATGCAGCCTACAGAGCAGAGCGGCAGAGGGTTCCATTCCCTCAGTTTACAATACTAGATGCACAGGTACCAGCACAGGGAGGGGACAAAGGGGAGGGAGGGGACGGAGGAGAGGGAGGGGATGGAGGAGATGGCAGGAGGGGGAGAGGGAGGAGGATGGAGAGAGGAGAGGGGTCAAGATCAGGTGGCCGAAAATGGTCACGAGGATAGAGATCGGTGACACCTGAGGATGAGGCGAGACCAGCTCGTCAACAACCAGAGGCACAGCAGGATCAACCTGCGGGGGGAGAGGATCTAAGAGCCCAGATACAGGCTCTGGAGGTAGAGATACAGCAGCTCCGGACTACTATAGCCATGAGAGATCAGCAGCTACTAGATCTGAGGGCAGAGTAGGATCAGCAGATAGCCGATCTCAGGGCAGAGATAGCACGTCGTGAGGCGATGGCACAGGTTGAGGCACTGGAGATCCGACAGGAGTCAGCAAGAGCAGCCTACTATCATGGACTCTATCTGTAGGCCATCCTAGAGGGTGAGAGAGCACCATCATACTCTCAGAGGGAAGGGGTATCAGATGTGGTACTCGATAGGACAGTCATGCCTCCTCCACCACCATGAGCTCCTCACGAGGGTGGTAGCGAGTCTTAGGGTTAGGTCTTAGATGTTTTGGACATATCTTGAGACTTTTGATCCAGATTTTGGGATCTCATATTGTATTGTATATCATGACATTGTTATAGATTTATGAGATTACTGGATGTTCGATGTATCATTTGTATTTGTCTCACTTGTGATGGATGTATCAGTTTATGTATATTGTCTTGCCATTTTGCTCAAAATGCTTATGTATGTTCTCTCTCATAGACGTATGTTTAATTCTCATGTGTATGATATAGACTCATGTTTCTTGAAAATGATAGTTTTGATATAGATATGATGATATGATTAACCCCTTGTGATGAACAGGATCAGGTTCAAGATGAAAAGGACAAGGAGTGAAAGACATGATCGAGAAGAAGAAAAGGTGAGCGCAGTCAACTGACAGGTCCACGTAAGATAAAAGAGGAGAGCTCTCTCCATATGCAAGAAATGCAAAACTAGACTATCATGACCCTAAAAATGCAAGCTACTATGAAAGTGGTTGACTTGCAAGGTCACAACACCTATAGACATCTAATTATCATCATCGAGTGTTATTGGTAGCGTCGTAAGATCATACAATGCACACTAGCATAACTATGTGGATATGAATATGATCTTTATCAGATAGAAATGTGAAAATCTCACCTAGGCATTGAAGACATATAGGTCAAGATGACTAATGCAGTGAGATCACCTAAGTTTGATATGGCGAGATTATGCTTGTATCAAGACACATGAAAGTCAGGATAGCTAAAAGCATGCACTCGCAAAATAGTCAAGGACAATACCTTGTCAATCCATAGGGTCAAGTAAGACCAGCATAAATGCTCATGACAGTTAGGATCAACAAAATATACCCACAAGCAGATAAAGAAAGAAAACATGTTCTCATTCCCTCAGTCTTCTAGCTATGCATCATCAAAAACTTCTCAGGGAGAGACCACTCATCAAAGAAATCCTCATAGATAGCACACAAAGAAAAATAAAGTCAACATATCATCAGCGAGTTGATTGTTTAAGTGCGTGGGTGTTGGTCATAGAGTCAAATTCTGATTATCATATCTGCTTAGTGAGAAATATCACATCATACGAGACTGTTGGGTAAGACACCTGGTAAGTGTTAAGAAACACTCGACGCAAGGGTAGTGTTGAAAAATACTATTTGGGTTGGTGTTGAAAAACACCTATTGTGAAATGCCCCAAGAGACAAACGCACCTAAAAGATCAATGCCAACAGTTATGCCCCCTAGACAAAGACAAAGACCAATTCAAGACTAAGCCAAATAAGGTCAAGGCATGATGGAAAGTGGCTAAGTGTCGAGGATGCATGCTAACAAATAGGAGTGCAAAGGCCTCAAGTAGCACCTGTTTCCAAGTTTTCACCACTTGGATTCTTTTTTCATTTTTTCATTTTTTTGGATTTTTAAATTTTTAAATTTTTTTGTATTTTTTCAGGACATTTTATGCTTTTTTTAGGATTTTTTCAGCATCATATATCAATTTTTTTTGGTATTTTTTCAGGATCAATAAGATATGTACAAAGGATGCCCCCAGACAGAAACAGGCATCAAGGATAGAACTTCTTTAGGTGCACAATGTTGATGGGATCAGGGAGCTGTTCTCCATCGGGATCTGATAGTAAATACGCACCGGTACCAAAAGCAGCTGTGATGACATATGGTCCAAGCCAGTTAGGTTCAAACTTGCCCTTTTGTTCTCAGTTCTGTTGGTTCTTAGGGTTCTCTCGCAAAACAAGATCACCTATTTGAAATTCTCTAGGGCAAACCTTCTTGTTGAATGCTTTGGACATACGCTTCTGATACACTCTCATATGATCAAAGGAAGCTTTACGCTTCTCATCTAGAAGTTCTAGTTCTTGTAACCTCATGGCGCGATAATCTTCATCTGTAATCAAACCTTTGAGTGAGACTCTAAGTGATGGTATCTCGACTTCTAAAGGCAATACTGCTTCAGCGCCATAGGTGAGAGAAAAAGGAGTGGCTCCTGTAGGTGTGCGAATGCTTGTTCTGTAAGCCCATAGTGTTGGATTGATTTGTAAGTGCCAATCCCTACCATTCTTGTGTACTGTCCTATGAAGAATCTTAAGAATGGTTTTGTTAGAGGCTTCTGCCTGTCCGTTTCCCTGTGGAAAATAGATGGAGGACCAATGTTGCTTGATTTTAAACTTTTTGCATAGGTGCTTTAGGTCCTTATTCTTAAATTGACCTCCATTGTTAGTAATGATCTCAAAAGGCACTCCAAATTGGCAAATAATATTATTCAAGATGAACAAAGAAATGGTCCTCCCTGAAGCAACAGAAAGTGGCACAGCTTCCACCCATTTTATGAAGTAGTCAGTGGTAGTAATAATGAACTTGTGTCCACCTGATGAGTTGGGATGAATCTGCCCAACCAGATCAAAGGCTCAGCGCTGAAATGGCCAATGAGAAACAGAAGGGATCAGCTCCCTACCTGGAGCATGAATCAGGTTGCCATGTTTCTGACATTTTTCACATGACTTACCAAAGGTGACCGCGTCTATCTGCATTGTGGGCCAATAATATCCCGCCCTAAGCAACCTTGGGGCCATGGCAAGACCATTAGAATGTCCACCAAAAATGCCCTCATGGATGTCAGCTAACGCTTGGTTGGATTCCTCCTTTTCCAAGCACCTAAGGAGCATCCCATCTAAACCCCTCCTATATAAATCACCAGAGATGAGGGTGTGGTGAGAGGCGTTACGGATGAGGTTTTGGTGTTCAGAACGGTTGAATGTGTCGGGGATGATGCCATCATGAAGATATGAATAGATAGCACCATATCGGGAAGACTCATGTGTGATAATGGCACAAATGACATGGCTTTCAGACGAGTCAAAGATGGGATGGTGTAGCTCTTCCACCAAGAATTCAAATCTGGATTCATGTGTCTCCAACTGAAGAAGTGAAGCTAATGTGGCCATGGCGTCTGCAGCTTTGTTCTCTATCCTAGGGATTTGTTGAAACGTCACAAAGTTGAAGTAGTGTCTCAAAGAATCAACCATCTTTTTGTAGGGTATCAATTTGTCATCCTTGGTTTGATACTCCTCATTGACTTGGTTGATGATTAATTGGGAATCCCCAAAGACATGTAACTCTATGTGTTAGCTTGTGGTGACTAATCAGGAAAGTACTATCCAGGAAAGTACTGTACACTTTTCCTCCCGACCTCGCCGGGGTTCGGGGCCGACTACTTTTTTGATTATTTGGGCCGACTACTTATAACTCATTCTAACCCTAAAGCGGGAAAATATTGTATAATATGGCTTAGGGTTAGGGTTTTTTTCATGATCTATGATTTTATTACTTGCGGTAGAATTGGGCTGTAAGGGATTATGGATTGTAATCAGGTTGTAATCACTGGATAATAATAATATTGGACTCGTTGTTGGTGGACGTAGCCTAGGGATTGGGTGAACCACGTTAAATCTGTGTGTCTTGTGTTCTATTCTGTGTGGTTTATTATTTTTTGATATTAGTTATATTTGCACATAATTGTTATTTCTGCCTTGTTAATCCTAACACTATGATGTTCCATTCTATAGCCATTCTCAAGCCATTAGTTAAAGCTTCATATTCTGCAATATTATTGGTACATGGGAATAAAAGTTTGTAAGACTTTGGAATATTGTACCCATGTGGAGAAACAAATAACACTCCAGCACCTAATCCATTTTGCATACGGGATCCATCAAAGAACATTGTCCAAGTGCGAGTAGTTGTATACAAGATGTGTTCGTCTGGGAATTCCACTTGAACCGGCATACTATCCTGAATTGGGAAATCAGCTAATTGGTCAGCAATAGCTTGTCCTTTTATGGCCTTCCTTTCAATGTACTCTATGTCAAATTCAGTGAGGACCATCATCCATTTAGCAAGTCTACCCGTGAGGGCAGCCTTACTAAGCAAGTATTTAAGAGGATCAATTTTGGCAACCAAATGTATGGTGTGAGCAAGCATGTAGTGGCACAACTTTTGAGAAGCAAACACCACTGCCAGACAAGACTTCTCAATATTATTGTAATTGATCTCATAGGAGACAAGAGTACGGCTGATATAGTATATGGCCCGTTCTTTCCTAGTATCATCTGTTTGAGCCAATAATGCCCCCAGGGAAGTGTCTGTAGCTGAAATATATAGGATCAATGGTTTCCCTGGAATAGGACGCATTAGGATCAGAGGATTAGCCAAGTATTGTTTGATCTGATCTAGACTCTTTTGACAATCCTCGTTCCAAACACAAGAAGCACCCTTATGTAATGTCTTGTTAAAGGGTTGTGCCCTATCTGCAAGTTGAGAAATAAACCTCCTAATTGATTGAAGATGTCCCTGAAGACTTCTCATTTGACTGATATTTTGAGGAGGTGGCATATCTAAAATTGCTTGGACCTTTTCGGGATCAACCTCGATACTTTTTGCTGATATTATGAATCCTAAAAGTTTGCCTGAGGTGACGCCAAATGCGCACTTCTTTGGATTCAATCTGAGTTGAAACTATTCCATGCGATCTAGAATTACTTCCAGATCATTGAGGTGTATGTCCCGTTTTCTTGATTTTGCCAGGGTATCATCCACATAATCTTTCATGTTTTTGTGCATCATATCATGAAAGATAGTCATCATAGCTCTTTGGTAGGTTGCTCCTGCATTCTTTAATCCAAATGGCATGACATTCCAACAATAGGTTCCCCATGCACATGTGAATGTTGTTTTCTCTTGGTCTTCAGGAGCTAATTTGATTTGATTATACCCTGAGAAACCATCCATTAGAGAGTATATGTCATAGCCCACTGTCATGTCCACTATCATGTCAATGTTTGGAAGTGGAAAATCGTCCTTTGGGCATGCTTTGTTTAAATCTCTAAAATCTGTGCATACACAAATGGACCCATCATGTTTGGAAATGGGTACTATGTTTGAGATCCATTCTGCATAATCGATGGCTCTAATGAATCCAGCTCTCAAAAGTTTTTCTAATTCCCCTTTGACATGGAGAGCTACATGTGGATGCATTTTTCAGAGTCTTTGTTTCACTGGCTTGACTCCTGGAGTTATGGATAAGTGATGCATGATAAGATTTGTGTCAAGCCCTGGCATGTCTGAATAGTTCCATGCAAAATTGACTTTCTTTTTTTGTAAAAACTATACATATGCCTTGGTCTCTTCTTCTGATAAAGACTGAGCAAGATGGACTATCTGAGGATTTTCTTCTGTGTTCAAATTGACTGGCTTTGTTGGCTCAATCAATACTGATGATCTATCCTGAAAATAACTCGGCAAGTTACTAAGCACCCCATCCTTAGGTGCCTCAAAGAGGTTTTTACCCTCGGATGCGTCATTTCTTTTTACTATTTTTGGTTCTGACACCGCCACAAAGTGGTTTTTGCCATCAGACCTATTTTTCTTTTTCTCTTTTATTTTGAGACTGAGGTACTTAATATCAGGCTCTGTCATGCTGGTTGTTGGTTCACTGGTGGAAGAAGCCACGGGTTCAAGAGCATTCAGATAGCAAGCAATTTCATAATCATTCTAAAAAGTGAGGAATGTGGGCTCTTGATGGCGCTAAGACCAGTCAATTAGGTCAAAGTGAACAAGGGGTATTTCAATGACTGGTTCAATGTTGTTTATGCAAAAGGTGTCATCTCTGGTGACCATATAATCAGAGTTCATCAAGTCTTCTCCTAAGATACCCGAATTAGGACTCGTCCTACCAAACGAAGCATCGTCCACTAAAGCAATTTGAGGAGTACAATCCTCTAGTCCTACACTAAGCTCGTTAGTCGCATCGGGTTGGGTACTATAAGCATGGACAATATCTATGTCCAGATCAACTGTTGCATCTGAAAGTGAGTCCCATTCATATTCATGGGAATTTGTGTCTGAGTCATCATTTGGGCCTCATGATGTAGAAGCCTCAAGGTTAGGAAGGGTTTCCCCCTCTCTAGTGCTAGCATTGGTACTATCTATCGCAGCTAGGATAGCAACACTTTCTATTGTCGATCTAGCAATCACACAGTCACTATCTATCGCAGCTAGGATAATAGGACTGTCAAGTATTAAATCTATGGAATCTCCCCAAAGGAGATTTGTGGAGGGCACCCAATCATCAGACACATCTTGTTGATTAGAAAGATCAGGCGTATAGTCTGAGTCACTGTCTGTCGCAGTTGGGACAGGGACACCTTTCTTCTCCTTATTCTCAAAACCTAAGCCAACTATGGACTTATTCTTTCATTCGAAAAGAGCATGATCAAGAGGCTCAGCTTTAGCATCCAGCCTATGACTAAGGGGACCATATCCAGGATAACCCATATTCTTAACCATTGCATACCCTTTCCCATAAGCTTCAGGTGAAGGAGCACAATTCTCATTGTGTTTGTATTTCTCCTCATGATAGATCCAGTCCCTTACAACAACTTCCTCTTTCTCTTCCTGAATGGGGACCGAAGACTCAACAAATTTCCCAAATAATGTCATTGCTGATGACGAAGGCTTCATACTTGGTGATGGTCTCCCATAAGACCTAGGAGAGATTGGCATGTTTGTAAAAGAATTAATTTTATAATCTCCCATCCCAAGATCTATGGTCTTGAATTTCTGCTTGCATTGTTCAAGTGAACTACTCGGACTATCAGCTTCCCTATTCAAAGGTACATGTGATCCCGCAAAAATTTTATTAACTGATAAAGCACTATCTCCAGGGATGCAAATTTCTACACCGTTATGGGGAAACTTAACACATTGGTGATATGTTGATGGGACTACTTGCATTTCGTGAATCCATGGCCTACCTAGCAAAATGTTGTAGGCTAAAGGTCCAACATCAACAATTTGAAATAAGATATCTTTTTCTACTGGACCAATGCGAATAGGCAAAACGGCCAATCCCTTAGAACTTCTTTCTGCTTCGTCATATGCTTTGATCATGATCTTTTTCCTTGTGTCAATGACGTTCTCTGAATATCCTAGAGCCAGCAACAAACTCAGGGTACAAATATTGAGCCCCGCACCCCCATCTATCAGTACACGCCTAACACCGGTTTTATGAATCATGACTTCGATGTGTAAGGCCAAGTTATGTGGGTGACTGATGGATTTGTCATCTTCTTCTGAGAAGGTGAGGTAATGAGGGCTAGCCAAATGGTTGACCATGTTCTGGAATTGATCGATATCTAAGTTGTTAGGGACATTGGCTGCTCGCAAAGCATCCTCAAGGACGCGCTTGTGCTTAGGAGACAATTCTAAAAGCTCAAAAATGGATATCTGTGCGGGTGTACATTGTAGCTGGTCAATAAGATCATAATTGGAATCAGGACCACTGGCAGATTTAGGAGGAACACCTTTAGACATGGGCTGCTTAGACTTGCTAGTGCTAGGACCTCTAATGATAATGGGCGCTTGGGCCTGCCCCCTAGTGACAGCATTGAGGGACTGGGGCATTCTTTGTGAGTGAGGACCTCTTATCACCACAGCAGGTCTTTCATCAGTCATAGGAGTTGAGTCCACATTATGTCCATAGGGATCTTTCCCTCTCATCATGTTGACACTATCATCCACAACTTCAAGCATGTTAATAACGTTCTCCGCATTTGTGTAGGTGTAGTTGATAGCCGCCTTACCATTCTTATTGTTAGAATTCTCTCCTTTCTCATATTTAGGCAAGGGCTCTTTAAAGGCTTTATGATCCACATTAGTGGTTAACCCATCCACTTGTAATTGTCCTTTTTCAATAAGGTCTTGGACAAGATGCTTGAGTTTAAAACAATTTTCTATGTCGTGTCCAATCCCATTATGAAAAATGCAAAAAGCCTTCACATCCCACCAATGAGGTAAAGGATCCGGTATACGATGTTTTGTAGGATCCTGTGGGTGTGCCAAATTATGAGCAACTAATGTCTTAAAAACATCTGCATAAGATTCTCCCAATTTGGTAAATTGTCTTTTCTCTATTTTAGATCTCCTTTGATACCTAGGTTTGTCTTGTTGTGTTGAAGACGTTTGCAGCTTCATAGCTTGAACTGCATGGGAGAGGTTAAGAACTCCTTCATTTTTTACTTGAGATGAGTCAACAACTCCGTCGTTGACCACTTGCTTGTTTTTGTTCCAATAGGAGTTCTTTTTGTCCTTGTTACCATTAGTATTTTTATTTTGGCTATTGTTGTTGTTTGTTGGTTTAGCCAAAATTCCTTGTTCTTTTAGGACATCCTCAATGCGACATGCCACCTCTACCATAGTATCAAAGGAATTAAACAGGATTTTCTTGACTTCATATCTTAGTTCTGGTATTAGGTTGCTCACAATGATATCAATTCTCTCCTCCTCAGGGATTGTCCTTGGGTATTTTGAACACAATCGCCTCCATCATTGTAAAAATGTGACAAAAGATTCCCCTTGATTTTGCTTGAGTTTGCACAAATCAAGCATTGTGACCGACCTCGATAAGTTGTAAGCAAAATGCTGAACAAACCTTTGGACAAGTTCTTTAAATGTTTTTACTGGAGGGGAAAGGTTGGTGAACCACTCCATGGCTTGACCTTTTAAACTCCTTGGGAATAATCTCATCAAGTAGGAGTCTTCATGGTGAAAGGAAAAGCTCATTATGTAGAACTGTCTAACATGGTCGTGAGGGTCACCAGTGCCATCATATTTGTCATATGTTGGGAACTCAGCTTTCTTAGGGAATTCTACCATCACCACACTTTTGTCAATGGGGTTAGGACATATGGAGTCCAAATGAAACGTGCTCTTGGGAGCCTTCATCCTGTCTATATCCTTTTGCATTTGCAAGATCACCTCATCAGTTGAAGGGCTCTATTTCTTGATCTTTTGGTGAACATCAAAATTATATGGAACTTTAGAACCTTTGTTAATGAGACTTTCCAAGAATTGGTCTTTGTTTTGTTCCACATATTGCTCCACATATGCTTGAAAGGATGGTTCTTGTTGCATAGTCATGAAATCCATATGATCAAATTTAGCATAACTTCCTCCATGTTGTGAGCCATGATGTGCTTGTTGGGAGGGTTGCTTTGAATGTCTATGAAATGACTATCTCCTATGATGGTCATATCTTGAAGCCCTTCTTCCTCTAGGACTTGGGGATCGTGAGGGCATCCTTGATCTTCTTCTAGGGCTTGGGGAAGGGGTAGGTGGGGGTGAGTTGGTCCCGATATTGGCTCCCCTCCTATTAAATCAGCTTTGGAGTTGTTGTGCATAGAGTCTATCTTCTTCTTCTTGGGTGACTCTTTTCTGTATATCCAACAATGCACGTTCCTCTTCCTCTAGTTGTCTGAATTTTTCCTTTTTAGCAGCCTGTTCATCTAAGTAGGCTTGCTTCTCTCTCTCAATGCTTCTCAATCTTGTATTTGCATATCAAGAGGTATCTTTAAGTGGGGAGGTTTGTCTCGAATGCCTTATTGCATTGGCTGCGTTGATGTGGTGATCACTAGATTCGTTGTTCTGGTCTTCGTGTTGTGACCCTAAATCTGAGTGAGTTTGCTTATGATGTCTTTCAGCTCGTTGGTGAGCATCAAAATACCTCGCGTTGTTGGGAGGTGACCCGGGTGGACTAGCATGAGAAGAACCACCATACTCTCTTTTGTGTCGTTGGAAGATATCCTCGAGAGTTTGATTCATGGCTTCTCTTTGTTGTCGGGTAAATGTGTAACTCATTTCCATGCTTGATGAAAGTGGTATGAAAGAGGTGCTCACTTCACTAGGATTAGCTCCCGGATTAAAACAAACCTCAGATTCACTCTTAGGAGATTGATCAAAAAGGGGTCCTTTTCCCTTAGGTTGTCGATGAGTCTTGACGGGTGGTAACTGGCTAAAGGCATCAGGGGGTCGTTTTCCTTGATTAACTTGGTACCTTGTCGTAACTGACATGAAAGAAAGATACTCTCAATGATAAGGTGACCTCTCAAAGTGTCAACGCCAAACTAGGATAATCAAAGTCCTCTATTGTCCAAAAGAAAAGAAATGAGAAGATAAAAAAAGGGGCTTTACCAACACTATCAAAGAGGTGCTTCAAATCAAAGGGTGACTACCCTTGCACTTTTGAAACAGGAGGTTGGACTAGGCCAAAAGATAATTGAAATTGAGATTTAAATAAAAATTATTTGGACAATAAGAGTACTAAAATTTTCCAAGAATGTAGCTAACAATCTTAGAGATGAACCTTGGCACCAAGAATGACCCTCTAACTTGGCAATTATTTCAAAGTGATTTCGTAAATCAAATGATGCTATCCTGGAGAACTAAAACTAGAAATTTAGAGTCAAGACAAGTCTCAAACATCAGGGCAAGAAGCCTACTCTAAGACCTAACCTGATTAACAGCGACTGAAACTGGCCAAAGTGTAAGCACGGCAGAAATTAAACAGGTGATATACTCCAGGCTACTGGGGCGATATACCTATAACCGTGCGATACTTTGCACGATGCCAGGTGATACACCTTAGTACTGGCGGGTGATATACTCCAGGCGGGTCGGGAAATAGTCCGTCAGGGGTGAACTATCACGCGATATTTCTCTTCAAAGCAGGTGATAGTTTTAGCAAGCGCGAAGTATCACGCGATATTTTGCTTTGCAGGGTGCGATACTATTGCAGAATTGTTTAACTCTTGACCAGAATTGTGTAAAATTTACATTTTTGGGTCTGTTTGGTCAAAATTTTCAGTCTGAGGGTTGATGTTTTCAATTTCAGTCACAATATCAGTAGAATTTTGGCAGGTTTGCAAATAGTAAGGGATCAAAACATGGTCTCAAACACTTGAAACAAGGGCAAAAGCAACCTTGCCAAGACAAATACTTGTGATATCAGAATTGAAAAAGCACCCTATGAATGCTACCGATTGTTTGTATGTAAGAACGTTTGCACTGGTATCACACAACCGAAGACAATTCAAGCAAATCTATCCTAAAAAGTCAAGGCTCAATACTTACCAAATTAGCCCACAACTTGATGCCCCCTCACCTCACACTAAGTGGTTACCCACAAGATATGTTGGCTTTGTCATGGAAATGTTAAATGACACAACCAAAGGGACACATATGGTGAGTATCTTAAGGTGATCCGGGTAAACCACTTGGATCAATCCTTGCACTAAGAAGATAAGCGGCTAAAATAAGGTGGCTTCTATCTAATGGTTCTTAATAAGGATTTCCATTCACAACACCCCTCTTGCTCCTCATAAAGGACTAGGACCTTGCGGCCTCAAGAGTACCTTAAGCATTCTTGTTCAATGTTTTCCCCATGGTCGCAATCCCATGAGCTACTCACATCAAACGAAGACAAGTGTTATGTCTACCAAAGTTTTTGGTGTCCTTGATAGCCTTGGATTATAGTGAGTTGGAATCACTTGCCACCAAGGAAAATGATGACAAGGTTGTCCCCACTTGAGTCGTTCCTCTTGATTGCTCAAGAGCAGGCCCACTAAAGGATCCTAAACTAAACAAAGAATAGATCAACTCTTGAGGTTCAAGGTTTTTGGTTCACCACAAGGGTGAAGAGCATACTCCCCTATCTCAAGAATCTCTCCCAAACACACCGAGCAAAGAGGTTCAATTACTCCCTTGCTTCCAAAACCTTAAGATGGGTCAAGATTTTCTGGTTCACCAAAAGGTGAAGAGCATACTTCTCCTACCACCTCAAAATCTCTTTCACAAGGTTTTAAAAATTCCTAATACAATTAGTGAATGCCACACTTGAAAGGAAAGCAAATAAACAAGCAAGAAACTTTTTTTTTTTTTTTTATAATGCTTGGGCAGCCCTGCAAAAACTATTAGTAGCCCTCTTTGACATGCGTTTTTAGCAATTTTCAAGCAATAAGAGCACCTACAAACACAACTTGTTAGACCCACAAGGTTAGCAAAATCAAAATCCAAATGTAAATATGCAATAAACTGATAGATTCAAACTAAAAGATGCAGGTTAGACCTATCTAAATATAGTAAAATAATATAGCAAGCTAAAATGATCAAATTCGGATGATAAAATTGGAAATGCAAGTCTCTGTCAGATCAGGCGATATACCTCAGACTTCACCAGTATCGCATGACACAGTTTCCTATAGTCACGCGATATACCTCAGTCTGGGTGATACTTCACACTATGGGCGGGTGATACTTCGCCCGATGCTAGGTGATATACCTCAGTACTGGCGGGCGATTCTTCTCTCACGCGAAGTGTCACACCGCTATACAAAGGTATATCGTGTGATATTTCTGAGAAGTATCGCGCAATACTCTGACACAGAAAATTGAAACTGAGAAATTTCCAAAAAATAATCCGAAAAATGATGAAAATACAAATGACAAAGGACAAAGCCTATCTACTCTGCCCCACGGTGGGTGCCAGAAATGTACACACTAAAATGGTGCACTTCTATGAACCATTACATGCAAGGTTGCTCAAGAATGAGGCCTCACAAAGCGGCTCATAGCTCTCTATGCATGGAGTTGCAAGGGACTATAAAGTATTTGCTCTCAGCTAGAGCTACAAGCTTGTGACCTTGCTAGTCAACCACACAATGAGAGATTCAAGTGAAGACAAGGGCAACAATGCCAATATCTCCAAGAATCCAATATGAAAATACAATGCAAGCTATATGATGATGCAATCTAAGCTATGAAAGGAAAGTACAATGCAACTAATCTATGAAAGGAAATAGCAATGGATTACAATGCCTCCTATTTAGACTATGTGAGATTAATCTATTGCATAAAAAGAAATCTACACTAAGAATGCCATTATCATGCAACTAAGAAAGCAAATATGCAACTAAATGATGAAATGAAGCAAGTCTTCAATGTCTTCAAAAACTCTAAATGCACCTAAAACCTACAGCATAACATTAGCATAAAAACATGGTATATGCAAATGAAGGAGAGAGCTCTCCTTTTATAAGAAATGAGGTGAAATGGACCATTGAGATTAAGAGGCAAAAAGTCTTAATCAGCAGTGGAGCTTGAAAGAGGAGCAATCCATGTGCACAAGTATCCTCCAATAGGAAAATAAGAGTTGACTTTATGTCCATATGAGACAAAAAGTGTTTTTCTCCTTTTTATAAAATAAGAATAATGCTTTATTTGTGCAACTTAGGATAAGAGGAAAGTGGGGGCTTTTTATTTAATCAAAAGGGGAGGAAATATTCCTTTTAATCAAATAAGGACTTAGGATAAATGGTTAGCCCATAGGATAAAATCCAATATATGATCGAAATTAAGATTTGATCAAGAAATTGATAATGTTGAAAATATTGATTATTAATAAAAATGATTCAGAATTGATAAATCGAATAAATGGGGCCCAAAGTCTAGGCGACCATTTTTGGGTGCATACAACTATTACATCATTTCTACCATATTAGCAACTAAGATGCCCTTGGAATTACATTCATTTATTGAGGTGCTCCTACACCAACACAGTTTGCATTAGTAAAGATGTTTAAAATGTGGGCCCACTCACTATGTCAACATACATGTTACTAATGCATTTTAATATAAACACTTGGGCCCTTACGTTAGTCAAGGGTCCATATTATAACACCCCACCGAGGACCATTAAAAATCAACTGACACCCCATAATGAATCAAACTAACACATTCCTTGCTCACCGTGTGTCACATAAGCGACCAAATTGGGGCCATAACCTACCCACCCAGTAGCCCTATAGACCAACTTTAATCCTTCCCATTTTTGCATTCTTGAAGTTTCTTCTCCCGTGAATGCTTCTCGTGAACATTCCTTCTTTGCATGTAACGAGGGTTTCAGTCCACCACTCTCATTTGCTAAGCTTACACTAACTCTATGCATTCTTAATTTATCATTGAATTGTTTTTTACACTGATTCTACTCATTTGCAATGATTACAATGACTATATGCACTCTTAAGTTGACATTGAATTATTTTTCACATTGATTGTACTCATTTTGTAAGCCTACAATGACTGTATGCATTCTTAAGTTGACATTGAAATGTTTGTCACATTAGTTTTTCTTATTTTCTAAGCTTACATTGATTGTATGCATTTGTCTTATATTATACTGTGACATTATTACATGGAATGTCAAAGAAATAGGGTACATTGTCAACAATATGATTAAATCTACTAGTTTAATCATGAAATTAGCTTATTGTATTCATATCCTAGTTTAATCATGAAATGTTATTGTATTTATTTTCTTTAATGATTTCTTGTTTGTTTCAACCATTTCTATGTATTGAATCAAGGTTTTGAGTCGATCCATCATTTTCTTAAATCATACTATCAAATTATTACATGGAATGTCTCTACATTAATAAATTTACAATTAAGTTTATGAATTTCTCTTTACTCATTCACTCTATGCATTTCTCTGTAATCATCGAATGTATGCAATGCTAAGCTTACATTGACTCTATGCATTCTTAAGATTACATTGATGGTATGCAATGTAAGTTTACATTGATTAAATACATTGTAAATCATATTTACTCTGTAAGAATTTTGATATCACTCTGATACCAAGTAATAATTTTCCTAAGGCAAAGAATAAAATACCAAGATCTAGAAGCTCAATTGATAGCACAATAGAGATAGGAAAAATAAAAAAATAATTGATTATAGCCAATTGAATTGAATACAAAGTAGGAGTGCCTGAATATATATGCAATGAAATAAGACTACATGATAAGGAGATGATAAGATATCAACCACACTAGGTGGAATCACATATCCATCAAAGGTGGATCATCCTCCATTGTACATCAAAGTATGTGCAACATGTGCAACAATGAGAGGATGATAATGTGATAAGAGCACTAAAGGTGGATATCACACACAAAGAGGTATGAGATGATAACTATCACCATCTCAAGTAGAAATTCTCCTAACCATGTACTAAAATGAAATGAAAACTCCTCTGTGTCTCAATGACAACTAATATGCAAATGCATTATCCTGAGTAAACTCAAGTAAAGTGTAATTAGTGAATACTTAATTACACCAACACCCCCCCTTAAGTGAAACTTAGGGGAATGCACTTAAGCTCACAATGCAAGATGGGTCTCGGCTACTAGGACATGTTAGGTACCCATGTACAATATGCAAGAGCAATGCAATTTCTCATAAAGTGGAGAAAGAGGAAAAACCTCATGGGAAAAACCCTCCCCCCAAAAGAGAGATGAATACAAGAGGGATGGATGGATGGAGTAATCAAGACCCCCCCATTATGACATACATTATGTATATACAATCAATAATCCCCCCAAAGGAAGGAAACAAGGATAGATGATATCCCCCCCATAATGAGTAATCTCCTCCAAGGGTGGTGAGTGCTTGAATGCAAAACATAGTCCAATGCCTACAAACAACATTTCTCCCCTTAGAAAGAAGATACACCAAGTATAGATGCAAGAAGACTTCCCATTGTGGATAGGAAGTAGGAAGGGGAATCCAAATGAAGTATGATGTCTCTGAAGTATTCTCATGTGTCATCATGTCCTTAGTTGATGAAGATGCCATGAACCAATCAAGAACATATCCAATAGAAGAAGGTGACAAACAAGGAACCAATGGTAACTGATCCATGTAAGAATTTGGATCAAACTCCAAAGACAAAGATGTCTCCTCAAATTAATAAGAAGTAAGAGAAGCAAGGAATTCCCCCCTCAATCTAGAATGTACACCCATGATAGATGCTCGTGGATCAATGTAGAAACTGCACCACCCTTAGGAAGAAACAAGTCCATAAAAGAAAAAGGTGTATCAATGAATCCTCCCCAATCTCTAGGAAGAATTTTCAAAATGTATGATGTCTCAGGAAACTAAATAGGAATCTCCAACACATGAGAATAATCAACTTAAACCATGAAATGTGACATCTAAGGTGAAGTTTGAGACTCGTGAAAACCAATCTCAAATGTCTTCTCTGAAGTTAAAGAGACCTCCTCCAAATGTTGTATCAAAGGATCCAAAATCATGTCAATCTTGAAGGAAGGATCAAGTGGAGAGTGAAGATGAGGGTCAACATGCTCCCTCGCAACAACTAAATAAGGATCATGCTCAACAAAGAGAAGATGAATATCATCAATAGTGTCTCCCAAATCTAAAATGTAGGACTCCACAAACAAACCTACAAAATATGTCAAGTACTCAACCCATAGAACTATAATTGGAAGACAAGGATAATCATGTTGGATTGAATCACTTGAACCCATGGCTATATGAATGCAAGCATCATTAGGAGCAAGAGTAGATGTGATTTCAATAGGAGAAGTAGGAGCTTCAACAAGAGGTTCTAGACCTTTTGGGAGTGGAGGAACATGAGGATCTCTGTACATTTCCCAAAGAACAGTCCAAATATCAAGAATAGTCTTTGTCTGATCTTCTTAGTCATCAAGGGAATCCATAATATCCATATCCATATTCCAATAGATAACATTATAAACTTTTATGTAAGAATTATAATCGAATGAAGGACTAGTAGGTCTATACTCATACAAATAGGGCAACAGGTTATGCTCACTAAGATGAGAAAGAACCAATTCACTCCATTTCTTATAGTTTCCTCTTGTCAACCTAATTAAACCATCCATGATGCACTTCTCACATGAAACAATGAGATCAAAAAATCCATGCACCCCCCAAAATGCAATGAACCAAAGAACCCCCCCAAAATAGATGATTTTGGCACTTTATGTATAGTGCATGTACAATTTCCACTTGCCACAATGAACCAAAGTGGACTTTTGATTTTGATGATTACAAAAAAAAAAAAGAAGCTATAGTAGACTCAAACAAATAAGACATGAGATCTCTCAAGGATCTAACAACCAAAAATAGGCCAAAATAGACCAAATTTTGAAAGTACTATGTTCACTCAAAAATTTTCCAAACTAATACCAGATCTAGAAAGTAGACAAAAAATCATGCTCTTTAAAAAAACTAGCTTTTGAAAATGTGTCCATATGAGCCTGAACGAAGCTTCTAAAGTTGTAAGAATCAGGATTTGCGATTTTCAGAAAACATCAAGAACAGAGATAACAAACCACCCGCACCATTGTGTAGATCGTTAAATTCTACCCCAAAGCAAAAAAATTCTCGAAAAAAAGAGTTTGGATGATAGAGATATCGTTGTCGAAAAATCACCTCTGAAATTGTTTTTTTCTGAATCACTGTTGCCGCATCTTGAAAATTCAAATGGCTCTAGATTTGGCTTCAAATGTCCAATTTGGATGAAAAAAATTGATTTAGGGGTTTTTGGACCTCCTCAATGTGATGTCAACCTCTGAAAAAATAATTGATTATAGCCAATTGAATTGAATACAGAGTAGGAGTGCCTGAATATATAAGCAATTCAATAAGCCTACATGATAAGGAGCTAATAAGCTATCAACCACACTAGGTGGAATCACATGTCCACCAAAGGTGGATCATCCTCCATTGTACATCAAATTATGTGCAACATGTGCAACAATGAGAGGATGATAATGTGATAAGAGCACTAAAGGTGGATCTCGCACACAAAGAGGTATGAGATGACAACTATTGTCATCTAAAGTGAAAATTCTCCTAACCTTGTGCGAAAATGAAATGCAAACTCCTAGGTGTCTCAATGACAACTAATATGAAAATGTATTATCCTAAGTAAACTTAAGTAAAGTGTAATTAGTGAATACTTAATTACACCAACATACTTCTACCTGTTATATGGTAATGAATTGTAGGGTTGGAAGTATCTGAAATCATGTCCTCATATGCACAACATACATGAATGTACGTACACAGTCACATACATAAATACATACATGTGCACATATGCATATTTCTTTGCACACATACATAAATATATGATTGTGTACTTAAAGCCATAAATATTTGCATACACACATCAATATTTGTAAATGTTTTAATATGAACTCTTAAATTTAAACAAGTAAACCTAGGTATGTGATAATTGGTATATAGCTAATACGTACAAAGTGGTTGCAGCTTAAGTTAGAACCATGGCACCCAAATGAAAGTCAAAGACAATAAACACTGGGAAGAGAAGTATAAGAGTAACTTATGGAATGCACTTCATAGATACAGAGGTGAATACAAAGGTCAATGCACAAGAAGATGGTGTTAATGGTTCTCTTGTCAATGCAAAAGAAGTTATGGTTAATGCTCTTGTTGTCAATGCAGAAGAAGTGAATACAAAAGAAGGAAATAGAGGGGAGTTTGCATCAACTAACCAAGCCCCTCCAGCCCCAATAAGATAGTGGAAAATCATTGACATGGATGCTGCAGTTAGCAGTGTTAAAAAGATGAGATACCACTCAAGGTTGCAAAAAAGAAGTGGAACATACCTACTTCCAACTTGAGGGCACGTATGATGGGAACAAAAGTCACTAAGAGGAGGGGGCCAAAAATATTTTTAATTGTTGAAGAGGAGGAAAAGGTTGTGTAGTGGTGCAAGGACATTGCAGATATTGGGCACAGCCTAAAAATGACTCATCTGCAAACAATTGTTGCCCAAATCAGGATTAACCCATTCATCGATGGATTTCCAGGGAGATCATGGTGGATAGGTTTCAAACACCTCCATCCAGACTTGACAATTAGAATAGAAGGAGTGGATACAAATAGGGATATAATGGTTTGTCCTTCAATTGTAGCCTATTTTTATGACAACCTGGAAACTATATACAACGTCAACCACTACAGCTCTAGCAAAATTTGGAAGTGCGATGAAACATGCATGCAAGTTGGAAGGAACTATGGTATGAGAGTAATTGCACTATTGAGATCCAAAAGTGTCCCACATCTCATCTCATAAAGTAGGGAGTGGATCAGATTTCTTTTATGTGTGAGTTCAGCTGGGTTGAGCATCTTAGGTTTTACTTGTTCAAAGCGAAGAGGTACATAAAAAATTACATTGCCAATTACGAGCCAAGAGTGTGCATGTCAATACAAGAACACACATAGATGATGAAGAATTTTTTTCTCAATTGGCTAGAACACTTTTCTAGAACCATCCACGGTGGGGTCTCCCTCTCAAACATGGTGCTACTCATATTTTATGGTCATGACAATTACATGGTGTGGAGGACAATTGAAGAAGCAAGACATCTAGGAATAGACCTACTAACACTTCTCGCACATACTAGCCACAAGTTTCAACCATTGGATGTGAGTGTATTTTCTCCTTTTAAAACATAATTTAAATAGAATAGGAATGTGTGGTTGGAAAAAAAAAACCCTCAAATTGAAATTGGATGTAAAGATTTTGTAACTCTGGCTAGCAAAGCATTCTTGTAGGCATTAGCGTCGGGCAATGTAATGAGTGGGTTCCACAAGACAGGCATTTGGCCTTTCAACTAAACTGCCTTAGTGAATATATGAGGCCAAGTGAGGCTTTTGTCACTGAAGAAGATGATAATCAACCACAATCAGTTGAGCCTCAACCAAAATTAGATGGTGGAATTTAATTCAAGGTGAGGGAGAGTTAATTGCAATGGAGGCATTTATGCAAATGAATGGTTACAATGAAGATGCAATTGATAATTTTGTGAGAAGGTTTAATGATACTAATCAAGAGATAGTAGATGATGCATTTGAGGGTCTGATTTTACATCCACAACCATCTCAATCTAAAACAAATAAAGAGAAACCAGCCAATGATGATGGAATGGGTAGTGCAAATGGCTTGAATTTTCCAACTCAAACTTCTGCACCTGATTGGTTGCAAGAGGCAACCACCAATTTTGGTTAACCTATAATCTTTTTCAAGGAGGATGTATCCCTTTAAATGACCTCACCACCACATGTTGACCCAGCCAAGGTGGTTCACTACTTTACAAATGCCTCGAATTGGAATCAACCAGATAGTCAAGTGTGTGATGATGGACTTGACACAAATGACCATGATGTTGACTTTTTGTCATGCATGCCATATGATAGAGAACAACAACTAGAAATACCAGTAGATTCCTCATACTTCTCATGTAAATAATTTATCAATCTTGACATGGAGCTCGTTCAAAGGTGCTTTGTCTAAGAAAAAGTCACAAATACTCACATCTGATGAGTACATTGCACAACTTCACCAACAAGAACAAATGAAGAAGCAATTGGAGTAAAATACACAACACAAGAAGCAGTAGATGAGGGAGAGGAAAGTTGAAAGAGAGGAAAATAAGGAAGCAATAGAAGTAATGAGGGTATAGAGGAAAGAAAAAAGACTGGGAGAATTTGAGGAGAAAGAAAAATTGGCAGAGGATAAGGCATGTGAAAAGGAACATAGCAAGAAAGAAAGAGAAGAAAACAAAAATCATCCTAAAAGACATAGAAGTAAGAAGATAAATATAGTTAGTACTTCTTCCCAAAATACAGTCAATATGCCTACCACACCTCTACCCTCACAAAACCTTAATTTTCTTGACATGTTCAGCCTTCTTGCCTCGGCCTTAGTAGGAAACATTTATGCACAACAAGGGAGAAGCCATGAATCCTCATCACAGATGGAAACCAATACTAATCAAAGCAATACATTACTCACTCACCTATTAAATCTCATTCAAAACAATCCTAATCAATTGACATCTACTACAAGTGGGGGAGAGAGTAATGGCAGTGGATATAAGACTCCTCCATTTATGGGATTTATGGAAAATTGAGTTCAATTGTTGCCATTGTAAAATTTGGATCGATGTGGCTGCCCATTTTTTGGCTCTATTGTACTTAATTTTAATCATCTATGGTGAAGTAGAGCACAACTATGCTTTTGTTTATGGATAACTAAGGTGGTATTGTAGACATTGTAACATTTTGAACGATGTGGCAACACAATTTTTTTCTTTGTTTTACTTAATTGTAATCATGTGAAATGAAAAGAAATGATGATAATGTCATACAATGTAAGATTTGTGCCATATGATATTAGTAAACAATGTAATTTTGTTGCAGTTATTGTAATTGGAACCCAATTTTTAGTTGTTGTGTATCCTTGTCTATTTGTATATTCTAATTTCTTTGTGTTCCATTTTTAACTAGAGTTATGAAATGCATACATTTGATGTTCAAGAGAAATGCATATAGTCAATGTTAAAGAGAAAGGTGTATAGTCAATGACAACTTAACAATGCATATTGTACAAAATTGAATAAGACAAATTGAATAAGTTACATATGAGATCAATAATAAATAAAATAAACAATTACAAATTGGAATACAAAATTGAATTGAGTAAGCCATCATATTTGATAATTTTATAGATTTCCTCCCCTGAGAAGGTGATGATAGGACAAATAAGGGAGCAGACAACATGATTAGGGAAAAGGTGGTTTTTGATGGTCACCAAATAGGATATCAACGATACAACCATAATCTACATTATCAGCAACTGGTAAACTATGATCAACAACGCATAAATTTTTGATATGCAAGTACGAAACTTGCCCAAGAACGTATAATATTTTATTATCATCCACAAACAATTTATGAAGAAGTTAAAACTTATTTGGTCATGTATGGAGAAATTTGACAACCTCTACTCAAAGCCACTCTCTCAGAGGAATAGACTGTAGTTATCCAAGGAGCCACTTGTATCTGAAATAAAGAGAAATGGTTGAATAATCATGCAACATCTATTGAACATTTCTTTGAGGGACCATTTCTAGCTGAATGTTGTGAATTTCTTATTGATTTCAATTTTTAATCATTTTTGTTTAAAGTGATAATTTTTTCTACTCAAATTAATCTAATAAATCGATGGTTTGTGAGATAGTTTATTCCATGTAAACCAGACCATATTTCTGAACTTGAATGCTTGCATGTTTGGACAAGGAATTCTCAACCACTATGGATCTTTACAAGGTTTGAAGAACCTCGAGGAGGAAAGCTTTACCCAACTCACCTCGTCAACCAATTATACATGTTTGACAAGTTCTCTATTGGAAAGAAGGGCCACCTCAACCATCATTTGATGCTCTATTTGCAGATTTAGATAATGGACAACAAGACACCACATCTGACATAGAGGAAGCAAAATATGATCCTGATTGTGAATCTCCTAATGGAATCTATCGATGATATGATTGAGATAATGGAAGTGGTTGTTATAATTAGAACCTAATTTGTAGTTGTTTTCTATCCATGTCTATTTTTTAGAGAGACTTTGATCAACATTGTGACTCTTGTAATAGATGCTACCTATTGTTCATATGATTTATAATGATGATAATGGAAGCAGATGTTATAATTGGAACCTAAATTGTAGTTGTGTTGTATCCTTGTCTATTTGTTGGAGGATTTGATGCACGACATTAATCTTGTAATGGAACATACCTATTGATGCTAGGATTGTAATTAATGATGATGGAAACAATTGTTATAATGAATTTAGACTTATGTTTTACTATGGAGGATTTTTGTCATAAATTTTTAATACTATATAATTGTTTGAAACTTGAAACAAATGCAGTAGTAATTTGTGGTACATAGTGAAAAATTATTAAGTATTAGAAATTTTTAATTCCACACTACAAGGGCAATGGAAGCCACCCTATAATTAGCAACTATAAAAAGAATGTTTTAATAATTCATCTACTCTATGGTCTCAAAAAAAGGGATTAAGGATTACATCGGATGTGCATTGCATTTAGAGAAAGGCATCACAAATCACCATGTAATTAGCACATTGCAAATCTACACATGAGTAAAAAGGATTGTAAGTCATTGCTTCCATATCTTCAATTGTGCTCATTTGAGATAAATTAAAGTAAATTAACAAGATCCTAATTGCAACATTCTTGAATGCCATTAATAAAATTGAGGAATATGAGCAATAGATAAATTGAAGAATTGAACAAAGTTAAAAAAAAAGTATTGAATAGACTTCAAAGGATGTAGCAATGCACAATTACCATCTATTAAAAATCAAGTCCACACTACACAATGAATCAATTTCAAAAATATATTGTTATTTTAATATCAGAAATACGATTAACAAATAGTAAGGTAAATTGACTAATTACATGAACTTCATAAATATGAACAATAGATAAAATGAAGTTGAAAACAATAACTAGCAATGTTAAAGAGATAATAATATTTAAAAACATTTGAAGTGAACATTAAAAAAAATTTAAAAAAATAGTCCATCGGTTCATAGCCTTAGTAAAGTCGATAAGACTTTACCTGTATGCAGTTGGTGGCTTCTTTGTTTTAGTTGTAATGTGTTACGACTTTACCTACCAAACAGGGAGTGATGGATGCATGAAATAAAGTAAGATACATGTATATTATAACATAAAACAAAACAATATTACATTGTACGATCAATATTTGCCAATTCAAATTGGAGTGTTGACAAAGACAGTTAAAGGACCTTCAATGTCTCCCATACTTGCAAAAGAAGTTAAAACTACAGATGCAAGTAAAGAATAATTTTGTATGCTCAAAAATATAAAACAAATAAATGTGTAGTGTGTACCACAACCAATTCCATTTCATTTGACTTATGTTTAATACTACATAATTGTACCAGTGCCTCATATCATGTTGCAAAAGATCTTATAATTTTCTATGCTCAAGGATATAAATTAAATAAATGTGTATTGTTTACCACAACACATTTCACCTACATTGGAAACATAATTCATAAATAAAAACCCACATGGATAAATGACGTGCAAGGTCAAGCTATGTGTGTGAACCACCTTAGAAAATCTATCATCTATTTGGGCCTTGACATGCCATTTGTTCATATGGGTGGTTAGCCATAAAATATGGCCAATGCGGGTGAAATGAGTATGTTGTGCATACTACACTTTTTCATTTTCAATTCATTTTTAATACTACATAATTGTGTGCTATGTTTCCCACGGTGCATCACCTCAAAATTTGTTTCACAGTTCATAACCAACTTAGACCAAAATGAACATATAGTGTTGCAAGGGTCAACCAAGTGTCTAAACCACCTACAATAATCTTACATCCAATTGGATCTTGCAACACCAATGTCTACTTGGGTGGTTGTTTTAAACTTGAAACAAATAGAACAAGAATACATGGTACATAGTTCACATATACCAACTATATACAAATAAAAAAACAATTTAACTTGGAGCTCTCAAAAACATAATTACATGTACCTGATATGATATGCACACCTTTCTCAACTCTTCACTACCTCGTATACCTACAAAATTTTGTAACAACTGGTGGAAGTAACAATCCCACATAAACTTATCATTCAAATAATGCATGCAAAAAAATTTAAGACGATATAAAGTCTAAGGAAAAATAGAATTATGTAATCAAGGAAGAAAAACAACAGTAAATAACCGACAGAGCTTCACTGGATGCTGGAGCTTCAGATAGGGTTTTGCCTTCCACAAGATGTTGGAACTATCTGCTAGAGCTTCGCTAGATGTTGGAGCTTTGACTAGGGTTTTTCCTTCTGCTGAAACTTTGTAGTCAGCTGGGAAGTTGCAGATATCATTGGATGTTGGAGCTTCTAGGGTTTCATCAGCTGCTGGAGCTGCGGCTAGGGTTTTTCCTTCCACTGGTGTTTTGCAGTTGGATGGGAAGTTGTAGCCTTCTGCTAGAGCTCTGTTGTCAGCTGGGAAGTTGCAGACTTTGCTGGATGGTGGAGCTTCTAGGGTTTCTCCAGCTGTTGGAGCTATGCCTAGGGTTTTTCCTTTCGCTGGTGTCTTACAATTGGCTGGGATGTTGCACACGGTGTTGGATGTTGGCACTTCTTGGGTCTCGTTGGCTGCTAGAGTTTTGTTGTCTTCTGGTGTGTTACCAGTTACTGGAGCTTCATTGTCTATTGGTGCATTGTTTGATCCTGGAGCCTCTTTTTCTGTTGGTGCATTGTCGGATGTTGAAGCTTCTAGTGTTTTGCTAGTTGCGGGTGTTTCGCTATCTTCTAGTGCAACACCAGTAGCTAGTGCTTCGTTGTGTGCTAGTACTTTGCCTTCTATGGGGTTGGTAGGGTCTTTTGCTGATGTTGTTTCCTAGATGATTGGGGCTACAAAGGGATGCATGGTTTCCACTCTCAATAGGGCTTCCATTTCCCTGGTTCCTATTTGTGAGTCTTTATCTGTCAAGCTATCCTCTGCTACTGATAGAGATTTGATGTATAGTAATGAAATTTTTAAATCCCACGGATTGATTTTTCAGTTTCAAGGTTTTTGGCCTAGCCTTCCCCAACTCCATGATTGGATCTCTCGATGTTGGGAACCAAATTATCAGGTACTGTTAACATCTATCCAATGGCAAAAGGCTTTTCATTGCAAAATTTGATAATGTTGTGGATAGAGCTACAATCCTATCTGAGTATTTCTTTTGATGGGAGGATGAAAAAAATTTTCTCATGGTCAAGCCATGGCACCCTGATTTCTCTCCTTCCACTAAAATCTTTAGTTCTATCCCTATATGGGTCAGGCTCCCTAATCTGCCCCTTCATCTGTGGCATGATTCTATCCTTGAGGAAATTGGTGGGGCTTTGGGGGATTTCTTGATGATTGATAATGATTCTGATAATATGTATCATTCTACTTTTACTCATATTTTGGTAGAAATGGATACCTCGAAGGCCCTCCTAGCTGAAATTAAAATTTAATCATCCTTGGGACCTTGGGTCCAGCAACTTGACTTTGAAGGTATTCCTTTTAGATGTCGTAAATGCTTTAAGACTAGTCATATTTCTTCCTAATGTGGCTTCATTTCCAAGAAGAAGAAATCTTCTCCTTGGTGGAAGGGTGCTTCTACCCAACATTACTCTATCTTGAAAACCTCATCCCACCCTGAGATGGAGGTTGCTCCTGATACTAGCAATCCTCTACCTGCTGGTGAGATGGTTGGCTTATGTCCTAATATTAATGTTCCTGATGGGTCTGTTGGGGATGCTGGCTCTTTCCCTATCCCGGTTGCTGGACTTGAAGGGTCTGCTGGGGCTGCTAGCTCTATCCTTGTCTTGGTTGCTGGACCTGATATTTCTCTATCTATACTGGGTGATACCAGATTTTTTGTTGATTCAGTGGGTGTTGGCTTTGCTGGAAAGGATGGTATTTTATTAGATATTGGATCTGACATTGCTACTCTTTGTCTTGATCACCCTATGGCTGGATCTAATGGCGGCCCTATGCTGGTTATTTCTCTAGATGACTCAACCCCACTTTCGGGGACTGGTTCTCCATCTCTGGATTCATTGTGCTGGTAGAATAAGGTTGCTAGTGTTGAAGAAGGTTGGATTATAGTTAAAGACAAAAATTCTAAGAAATCCTCCCTGACTTTTGACATGACCCTTCGATCTCATTTGAAGGGGACAAAAATATAGTTTGTGTATCTTTTGTTGCGGATTTCCAATGTTCTATCTTTTGCAGCGGTGTGGGTGTTTCTTTGGCTGAGTTCTTTTGGGTGGTTTCATGGGGATGGTGGCCTTTTATTTTGGTTGATCTGTTGTGTTTGATGTACTCCTAATGCTATATCTTAATCTTTTTCCTTGTAAAGGGTTTCGGGTCCCTTCAAAACCTATTTTTTCCATTAATCAGAACAATAGTAAATAACCAGCACAAACTGAGACAGACTGCAATGAAGTGTAATGAAAATGATGGTAAAAATTACCCCTTATAAAAGAATTGGAATGTGGAATGAATGCATTAATTTGTGGATGGTCATTGTCAATTTGAAAATAGAGTGGAAAATAATTGGTCATAACATACTGCACTTGATTTCCATTTATTTTGGATTCCTACAATTGCTTCATCAATTTAATTTTTTATTTCAATTTGTCATTATGTATTTCGTTTATTGGTAAGCTTGTATGTAAGAGTGGTGTTGACACCTAAAATTTTTCCTAGGTGAACAACCTTAATGGAAGCTCAGTGAGCCGTGGGACCTTGAGCTATTTCACTAATCGACCTCTAATATTTTAAAATTCATATCTTCATATTTTTTGCAAAGGGAAAGGTGAAGAAGCATTAACCTAAATTGAGGTGAAACACCAAGCTTTTGGAACACTTTAAAACCCACCTACATAGGCTATTCCGCAAACCAAATTATCAAGGCAACCTCTAGAGCGATAAAAAATATGGAACCATCACATATCTATAAAAATATTTAAGTATTAGACATAAAGTGAAAAGCATATGAGAGTATTACAGAAAAGAAGAGAAGCTCACAACATAATCTAACTAGAAAATCCAAATATGCATTCACTAAAGTCAAAATGACACCTAAAACATTCATGAAAAATAATAGATTGCAAAGACATCAAAGGGCCAAAATGCACAATTGATATATTCATAATTCAAAAGTTTCCATTATAATTTTAAGGCTTTCATAAAAAAATATACTTCATATCTTTGTTTTTGTTCTCTAAAAGTCCCTCTCCATGCCTTTTTTTGGAATCCTTCCTCTCCCTTTATATAAATCCATGCTCCCTTGATTCTCCAAAATGGAAAGAGGTTAGGAGAAATGACAAGTGTATCAATCTGTAGGGCTGAGAAATTATGGGTTCCATCACTAGATCTTAGCATCAATAGCTAATCTCTCATTTGTTGAAAGAAAAGATTGCCATAATTTTGTTTAATAGCCACCTTTGAAATCATCGTGATGGTTTCGTTGAAAACATGCACCTAAACTGAAAGTTGTAAATCATGCATGGAAAGATCAAAAATAAGCCTGTGGATGCAAGATGCATGGAAAACTCGCTTTGTGGGCTCTTTGTCTTCTTCAGGATGACACGTGGGCACGAAACCTCCTTTGAGAAGGGAAAAAATTCTTTTGAAAATATATGAAATAGCCATGTGTAACCCCAAATAATAAGATGTATGCTTATATAACACTCAATCCCACCAACAATGAGGTGCACAGATATATGCTTCAACTGATACGTGGCATTCGGGCCCAGTCTTTAGCAAAGGGAAGAGAGGGTCTAATTCAAACATGTGCCTTAATGATGTGTGGTGCACACTTGTGGCTATAAATACTTTGATGAGGCAGTAGGAAAACCTCCTTTGAGATGCACGTGGTGTCGACACATCGATAAGCATGTTTCTATAAAACAAACCATCATGGCAGGTAAAACGAGAGTAAATATTTAACTTGCGGCATTATGAATTTTTTATTCACAGTTCTAGCGACTCCTGAGGAAATCATGCATGTTGGATATGAACTCTAGGAACTCTAGTTTCGTAGACAAGAGACCTATCCATTAGGTTGGGAGAAACTTTACCTTGTCACCTTTAATCAGTTATCTTGCGAGATGTCAAAGAAACCTTTGGGACGACAAAACTTGCATGCAAAAAGTGAAGAATTTGAACCTTTCAAATGAAATAAAATAATGACATTAATTCAAAATGGAGGTCAAACCAGAGGACAAGGAGCTTGACAATAATGTAGATAAAATCCTCAAAAATAAGGGGGAAGACTACAAAGAGATCACCAAACAATGTTAGTCAAAAAATGCCAAGATTTTGTTCTCGAAATAGGGAGCAAGTCAGCTAATTGATGCCCTCAAAGGAAAAGGGATACATGAAGAATGGGCAATCACATTCAATTTTGGCTTCGCAAAGAAAATTTACATTTGATACCTCTCAGTGATGACACATCCAAATAGCATCTAGATTAATTAGTCAAAAAATGAAAGTAGATCATCCAGGGATTTGTGTGTGCAAATGAGTTAATTATTTCCTTTACTAAGAGGAAGAAATGGTTTTCGCTCGGCCACTAAACTAAATAGGGGAGGTATTGTCTCATAGTTGACCGAATAGAGCCTGACTTCCAATCAGGCGTCCATAGCCCCGACGAAGTTATTGCCTTGAAAACCATTAACATCTCTCTATTGCTAGTCATGCATCCATAGCCCCGATAGAGGTGCTAATGTGACCTGAAAATTGCATTTTATTTTTATTTTTATTTTTTTTTTAAATTATCTTGAACTTTTCTCAGCCTTTTGGATTCAATATGCATGGAGGATTATGATATCATCCCTCTAGCTTGGTTTCAAGGTGGTAGCAGGACATCTCTAATTTTTCACCTAGCATACGAGGAAAATACATCTCATTCTAATAGGTGTAGGCATGTAATCTTTAAGTGTACAAAATCCAAGTTGGAAATCACCATTTTTCATGAAATGACTAGAATTAAATGCATAAATGTTACGAAGAAAATATTCACACATACCAAATATCAAATGTAATCTTTCATTTCAAATAAAAAATAAATGTGGTTAACCCCTTGAAGTTCAAGAAGTACTAAGTTCCTCTGATAGCATCAATAACATAAAAAAATTGGCTCGTCATCCACAAAAAACAAGCAAGTGAAAATCTTTGGAAAATGGGTAAAGTATCATTGCAAAATTTGAAAATATTTTCTTTCTGAGGGATTAAATGAAAACAATGCCTATGAAAATTTAACTCTTTCTCTATAAAAATAGCAATCCTTATCAAAAGATGGCACAACATTTTCAATCCTTAGAGGAAAAATGTTTTCAAAGCTTAGATTAGTTCAGCCAAAAACATGGATACCCCTATGAGATTCACAAGCCCACTACATCAAGATCCTTTCCTAGGGCTGATAGATGATGGCATGCTCGCCATGTTGATCAGAATTAGTTACAAATTAGTTTTTGCTAAGCAAAGATCGGTATAGGCTTAATATTGACATTCTATCTCACTTTGTGGGCCCTCTACAAAATTTAGGATAGTCCAGGGACATAATTACCTTTTTGATAGAGGCTATATTTGGTAAAGATTACTACGAGGGGATAGAAGACATTCTTGCAGTTGCACGAGAAGGCAAGGGGTTACCACTAGCAACAGATCTCAGGATTCATCTAGAGAAAAGTGTAGAGGTACTATCTATGTCATTTTTTATGAACTTTCGCTACCATCCCCTTGACATTCACTGATGCTATGCAAGGCATAAGGAAAAACTCCTCAAGAAGTACCTTGACCCCATGGCACAAATGTCAGAGGCGGCGATAGAAGAATTACATCTATAGTTGATCTTTGAGAAAGCATAGAACATGCCAATAGATTCAAACATGGGAGTCTCTTCCAACATGGAAGAGAATGGGTCAAGGAGTGGAGAAGACTTTGGAAATGATAGTCTTGGCTTTGGAGCAATTTGACCGGCACTGTGGACAAAATATTTTTCTTTCTTTTACTTTTAAAAAATAACTATGATATATGAATGTAAATGAAAAAAGAATTTTGTTGATTTTTTAAAATCTTACAGTGTATATAGTTGCTACTGTTAATATAGTATACAAACCTTGATTGCATACATTTTTCTTGTCATTCTTTCTCTTTAAAATGCTTTAATTCTTTATGGCGTAGCATTTTATTCTTTTAAAATTTGATCATAACGAATTAAAATTTCATAGCATAAGACTTTACTATCACATACAGAATGATAATAAAGTAGAGAGTACCTTTCTAAGAATACACACAAAGGAAAACTTGCAAGGGCATGCTTGCACTTAATAGACCCAAAAGGGGTTAGCACAATAACAAATTAAATCACCATTAATACTAAGGAAATTATAATCAATGATGACAATCATGAAAACTGACTGTGACTAATGGGGAACTTTATAGAGTACACCCAAGAAAAGTATCTTGTGCGTAGTAGCACTTATTGAAACCAAATACACCACACACAAAACAAAAAACTAACTATTTACACTTATTAAGATTAACTTTCATTTTAAGAGAATCCATTAGATGGATTAGGTAAATAATCACCATTGCACTCTAATCTTTTATTTTTATTTAATGGCTCTCTCAATTTAAGGCAATGGAAAGGAAACATGGGCATTTCCCTTCCTGGAAGTGCTACACCTGAGGTAATGAAAATATAACTTACCTCCAACATTTACATTCATCCCACAGGAGATAGCACCTTAGTTTTCTCTATGATGATATATTCTTCATGCTCTAGAATGAGCATGACCTAGATAGATATGTCACTTCATTGCGAGGCTAGATGCATTATAGTGAATCCACTTAACATCATCTTGGACCATATCCTTATGTGCTTAAGTGACAGTATTGTTCTGGTTTGAAGCCGCTCTTCCTCTTTGTGGGGAGGGGTAAAATATTTCACTTCTTCATCTCACTCATGAGCTCTTTGGGGTAAATTTGGAATGTTGTGAGCTCCCTAAGTCATTGCATGTTGCATTCATATCTCATGGTATTTTGATGAAAGAGCAGATGGATTCATGTCTATGGATGAACAAAAAAATTATAGCTCATCCCAAAAATCTTCTTCATCATCTGATTCCTCTGATTTTACTATCACAGTACACATAGTTTGTGAAGATATCGTAAGCATTCATGCACACTCATCCTCGAGGAAAATGCTATCCTTTGGATCTTTCTTTTCATCCTCTAGGTTGTAGAGAACTTCATGCTGCAATTGTTGATCTTCTATTTTATTTTGAATCGAGCCCTCTGACTCTGATAAATGTTCAAATGCCACATCTTGTTCCTCAAAATCCAAAGAGGCCTTGTTGCCTTTAATCTCCGCCACAAATGAGGGAAGCTCTTTAAATAAGACAACTAGGTCTTCTTCATCTCACTCAATTTCCATTTGTAGAGGGGTTTGAGTAGGGAATCCTTCATTAATGTTCCTCCGCAATATCTCCTCATCAGGTTCTCCATCGAACTCTTCTTCATACCCTTTATATGAAAATGTATGATCAAGGGACCTCTACGCTGGAGGGGAATGTCTAAAGCTTGGAATGACATATTTAGGGGTAGGAAATGCCTGACTTTTCAATTCTCATATTCTAATTAATAAAAGATTCTTTAGTTATTCCTTCTTAGCCACTTTCTTTGCAAGTGCTTCCTGAAACTTTCTTTGTTGTTGGGTTTCCATCTCTTGTTGATAAAGACAAGATTCCTTCTTTTGTTAAAATCCTTACTACATTTGGGTGTATCTAATTCATCTATTGATCTGATTTATGAAACTAGATTACAATACCTGGTGTGATACCTGTAGTATTGTAGAATTCAATACGAAAATTGAGAACCAAATTGCAAACCAAAAACTAATCCATTCTATTCAAATATTTGAGTTTATACAAGTCTGATGGATCCCAAGGGTCATCAAAATCCCTTGGAAATGAAATGAAGAGCCATCATAATATTTATTACAAATAAACTATTCAAACTATCAAAAATTATCAAAAAACTATATATAAAAATTAGGTCTACTTGGAGAAGGCATAACTTTCTAGTCCTAGCTCCGATTTGCAAACCGTTTGATGCGTTGGAAAGGTATTCAAAGGAGCTAGAGTCAAATTTTAGAAATGCACCTTTTAGGTGCACTTTTAGGTGCACTTCTACGCATCATCCAAGCCCAGAAATGCACCGAAGACCCTCAAAAATACAATTTACTAAAACATAGTAAAATTTGAAAAAATAGATTTTCAGTTTTTTCCAATTTAATCCTGAGCATTCCTCCCCCCTTGAGAGGAAATGGGCCCCATTGCACTAATCTGCTACAACAGATGAGGAAATTTTTCTTCAATTTGTTCCTTAGTAAACCACTTGCCTTGATGAGAATGTTGGCCAGCTCGAACCACTCGATACAGAGGAATGTTTTGATTTCTCAAAGTCTTTAAAATGACTTCAGTAACATGGTCACACTGGACTGGAACAGTAGTAGATGGATTTAACTCTGCAGCTTGAATGTATTCAGTAGCTTGGGAAATATCCAACAAAGGAGGAAAATAGGGTCTCAACAATTCTACATTGAAAACTGGATGCAGTCCCAAAAATGATGGCAAATTAAGTTCAAAAGCATTCTCACCAACTTGTTTCACAATAGTATATGGACCATAACAAAGAGGACGAAGCTTCCTATTTGGTCCGTGGAGGTGCTCTTTTTGAAGATGTAACCATACCTTGTCACCAATTTAAAACTTATGAGGAGTTTTATGTTTATCATGTCTTTCCTTATACTTTTGATTACTCTGCTCCAAGATCTCCTGAACTTGTTGTTGGAGGTGTCTAATGTTATCAATGAATTTTTCTACTTTATCTACCTCCTTGTCACCATTCAATGGACTATTAGATTGTAGAGATGGTATTGCTACATCCATAGGTGCCAATGGTTGGTACCCAAGAGAAACCTCAAATGGATTGTGCCCTGTAGTACTATGGATTGCACGGTTGTAGCTATTGTTGATGATTGTAGCATCGGTCAGATAAATAATACCAATAATATGATCATTATGAGAAATGACATAATATATATATATATATATATATATATATATATATATATATATTATAATTATTCTTATAATAACTATTTAATTAATTGATAAAATAAAATAAATATTAATGAATAGACATGTCCCATGAAGGGACATGTCTCTTAATGTGTTTTCCTCAATATAAATAAGAGATCACTGCTCTTGGAATATACATACCGAAGAGGCAATGCTAATACATTTGCAACGATCCTGATAATTCAACATGGTATCAGAGCCAACTGCAAATGTAAGAATCCCAGCTTTTTATCTTAGGAATTATCTGCAAAGGTTGGGGAATAATTTATAAGTGCAGATCACAACTTAATTAAGGCCTGTATTTGGATTATAAACTGCAACAACAATAGAGGAACGACAGTCATTAAAGGGCTGTGATTTAATTGCAGGGATCTGTGTTAGATATTCTTGAGGCACGTTTTGGTTGTCTAGCACCTTCATTCATGGTTCACGTGCTTTAGGGACAATTTTTGGACATTATCAAAGGGCTATGATTCAACCTAGATTGTATACACAAGGATGCCATCAGTCACAGGCTGTTGTGCCGCATAAGGCATCACTAAGGAAGGGGAAATTTACAA
Source organism: Chamaecyparis obtusa (assembly GCA_027943335.1). NCBI lineage: Eukaryota > Viridiplantae > Streptophyta > Pinopsida > Cupressales > Cupressaceae > Chamaecyparis > Chamaecyparis obtusa. The sequence continues at coordinate 61,652 of BSBK01001071.1, read as the reverse complement.
AGAACACGGGAAGGAACCTGAAAATACGAGCATGGATGGCTGCGGTTGTGATAAGTTAGCTGTGTAAACGTGTATAGAAGGAGAAGAAGATGCGGCAGCCATAGAAAGTGAGGGGAGGATGCATAGGGATAGGCGTTAGAGAGGCTGTCTGCCACACCTTACACTGACACCCATTTCTCTCTCGTGCTCGCTGGCTATAAAGAGACTTCTACTGAACACCATTGTAAATTTAGTAAGCATAGTTGGAGTAAAGTGTCAGCGATTGAGGAGTTCGATTTCACATGTCAACTTTCTTAGAAATACATATATATAAAGGTAAGTATAAAGTATGCACTGAGAAACTTGTACTCTAATACTTGTGAAATATTAGATCAAGAGGGAGTTCCATCATTTTCACTAATGTAGAACATCTCTAAGTAAATACCAAATTACTGTACTAAATTTATTGTATAAATAAATGTTTTATGAACTATTTACCTTGATCTTTTCTGAGGATGCTCTTGCAGGAAAATTGAAGTTTGAAAGCATCATTAATGAGGACCTCTGATGATTGACATTCAGAGGGAGTTTGAAAGTTCACATGTATGTGACTATATGATTTCAATGGACCTACCTCCTGTGTACATCATAAGGAAGTGACGACTTCCAAATGATTATCACTTGTATTTAGAAGTTATTGGAAGGTGACGATCTTACAATAACTTAAATCATGATATACTTTATTTATAATGTTGAAACAGATCATGATGAATGCAACAACTAAGTGTTAGATGTCATTAAGTTGACGGTCTATAAGTTGTTTGCATAAATATATCTTGTAAAGCAACAGCTAAGTGTTAGATGTCAAATTGACGGTCTATAAGTTGCTTGTATAGATACATCTTGTAGAAGCAACAACTAAGTGTTAGATGTCATTAAGTTGATGGTCTATAAGTTGTTTGCTTAGATATATCTTGTAAATCAACAACTAAGTGTTAGATGTCATTGACGGTCTATGAGTTGTTTGTATAGATATATTTAGGTATCCGGTGAAATATCATGTGTTGATATTCTGCAGGCCAGTACCTTATTGAGTATTTGGTGAATGTCATGTGTTGACATTTTGAGAGGCCAATACTCAAGAGTTTGTGGATAGAATCGTCGATGGAGGCAATCTACATTTGAGACTATGTTTCTATTGATTACATCATGAGGGTGATGCCTTTATTGTTTACATCATATGATTGATGTTGTCAAGTGTCTTAAGTGTTGACATTGGATTGATTTATCCTCCCTAGCTAAGAGGGAGTGTTGATGATTTTAGCATCGGTCAGATAAATAATACCAATAATATGATCATTATGAGAAATGACATAATATATATATATATATATATATATATATATATATATATATATATATATATATATATATATATATATATATATATATATATATATATATATATATATATATATATATATATATATATATATATATATTATAATTATTCTTATAATAACTATTTAATTAATTGATAAAATAAAATAAATATTAATGAATAGACATGTCCCATGAAGGGACATGTCTCTTAATGTGTTTTCCTCAATATAAATAAGAGATCACTGCTCTTGGAATATACATACCGAAGAGGCAATGCTAATACATTTGCAACGATCCTGATAATTCAACAGCTATGTTGCACATAGGGTAAGCTTTCATCCCATGTATGAGGATGTTTGTAATGATACATCCATAAAATATGAACAATCATTTGATTCACCACTTCTGTCTACCCATCTATTTGGGGATGGAATGATGTGGACTTTGTCAACTTGGTGTCCATTTTAGCCCATAGTGCAGACCAAAATTTGCTAATGAACCTGTTATCCCTATCAGAAATAATGGTTTTTGGCAAACCAAAATGAACCCAAACATGTTCAAAAAATAGCTTGGCGGTATCTTTTGCAGAAATCATCTTTTTACATGCCACCATGATAGCCATTTTAGAAAACCTATCTACCACAACATATACACAATCATGCCCACGCTTGGTAGCGTACACACTAAAATGGTGCACTTCTATGAACCATTACATGCAAGGTTGCTCAAGAATGAGGCCTCACAAAGTGGCTCATAGCTCTCTATGCATGGAGTTGCAAGGGACTATTATGTGTTTGCTCTCAACTAGAGCTACAAGCTTGTGACCTTGCTAGTCAACCACACAATGAGAGATTCAAGTGAAGACAAGGGCAACAATGCCAATATCTCCAAGAATCACTATGAAAATGTAATGCAATGCAACTAAAATGAAAATGCAATCTAAGCTATGAAAGGAAAGTACAATGCAACTAATCTATGAAAGGAAATAGCAATGGATTACAATGCCTCCTATTTAGACTATGTGAGCTTATTCTATTGCATAAAAGGAAATCTATACTAAGAATGCCATTATCATGCAACTATGAAAGCAAATATGCAACTACAATGAAATGCAACAAGTCTTCAATGTCTTCAAACTCCAAATGCACCTAAAACCTGCAGCATAACATTAGCATAAAAACATGGATATGCAAATGAAGGAGAGAGCTCTCCTTTTATAAGAAATGAGGTGAAATGGACCATTGAGATTAAGAGGCAAAAAGTCTTAATCAGCAGTGGAGCTTGAAAGAGGAGCAATCCATGTGCACAAGTATCCTCCAATAGGAAAATAAGAGTTGACTTTATGTCCATATGAGACAAAAAGTGCTTTTCTCCTTTTTATAAAATATGAATAATGCTTTATTTGTGCAACTTAGGATAAGAGGAAAGTGGGGGCTTTTTATTTAATTAAAAGGGGAGGAAATATTCCTTTTAATCAAATAAAGACTTAGGATAAATGGTTAGCCCATAGGATAAAAATCCAATATATGATCAAAATTAAGACTTGATCAAGAGATTGATAACGTTGAAAATATTGATTATTGATAAAAATGATTCAGAATTGATAAATCAAATAAATGGGGCCCAAAGTCTAGGCGACCATTTTTGGGTGCATACAGGTAGTTGGAAGTCCAGACATAAAATCCATTGAAATAGATTGCCATGGCTTATCAGGAATAGGTAATGGTAAGTATAGACCCAACTTATAGTTTGTTGGCTTTGCAATTGCACAGGCTCTACAAGCTTGTATATGTGAAATGATATCCTGCTTCATTTTTGGCCAATAGAAATACTTTTGAAGGATAGCAGTAGTCTTACCAATACCAAAATGTCCTGCAACACAACTGTAGTGAGCTTCCCATATCATTTTCTTCTATTCCTTGGTGGGTACACATATGTGACCATTATGGCAAAGCAACCCATCCTGCAAGTGAAAATTAGGGACAGACTTTCCTTCTACCAAATTACCATAGATGTTAGCAAAATCAGGGTCAGTACCATATAGTTGTTCCCAAGTTGATGATTGATGACCACATGAATCTAACACTATTGTCAAACCTGCAATTGGAGGCCTACTCAAACAATCTGCCACCTTGTTACTGCTTCCTTTTTTATGACGAATGTTGAGGTGAAATTGTTGTAGATAGGCTGACCACCGTTGATGTCTTTCATTTTGTAGCTTCCCTTGTGTTTGTAAGAATTGAAGTGGTTTATGGTCTGTATGTATAACAGTTTCCTTTCCCAGTATATAGTGTTTCCATTGTTTGCAGGCCTGAACAATGGCATACAACTCCTTATCATAGGTGGGGTACCTATGTACTATATCAAAAAAAATTTCACTGTGATAGGCAACAAGATGCCCATGTTGCATGAGTATTGCACCAAGAGCATAATCAAATGCATCTGTTTCTATCTCAAATGCTTGCTATAGATCTAGAAGGACCAATACTGGTGTTGAACATAGTCTTTTCTTTAACTCCTCAAATGCTTGTTGCTTAGCCTCTGTCCACTAAAATTTTGCTTGTGCTCCACCCCTTAGTGATTGATTAAGAGGTCATGATATGTGTGAGAAACGAAACACAAATCTGCGATAGAAGTTGGCTAAGCCCAAGAAGCTGCGAAGCTCTATGAAATTTTTAGGGGATGGCCAATCTCAAATTATTTGAATCTTTGTTGAATCAACCTGAACACCCTCAGTATCAATGATATACCCTAAGTATTGAATACTCTACATACCAAAAGAACACTTCTCAATGTTGGCATAAAGTTTGTGTTTTTGCAGAGTTGAAATAACTTGTTCAACATGTTGCAAATGCTCAGACCAAGTTCTGCTAAAGATGAGTATGTCAACCAAATAAACAACCACAAAAGAATCAATGAATGGTCTAAGCACATCATTCATCAATCTCATGAATGTGGCTGGGGCATTTGTTAGGCCAAAAGGCATGACCAACCATTCAAACAAACCTTCCTTAGATTTAAATGCAGTCTTCCACACATCTGTTGGATCAATTGGTACTTGGTGGTATCCAGACTTCAAGTCAATTTTTGTAAAGAAATTAGCCCCCCTAAGTTGGTCCAGCAAATCATCAATTCGAGGGATTGGATATCTATTTTTAACAGAGATTTTGTTTAATGCTCTATAATCAATACAAAATCTCCATGTCCCATCTTTCTTTTTAGCAAGGACGATTGGACTTCCACAAGGTGAAGCACTTGGATGAATGTGTCCTTTCTGAATCAACTCATGAATTTGTCTCTTAATCTCATCATTTTCCAAAACTAACCTCCTATATATTGGCTCATGTGGTAGCGGTGTGCCTGGGATTAAATCAATAGAGTGCTTCACTTGACAGTGTGTTGGTACTTCCACTGGTGGTTTAAACACACTATGATATTCTTTCAAAATTTTATCCATCTGATTTTGTTGATTTTCTGTTACCTTAGCATGTGTATTAAGAACAACTGACTTTGTTTGTTCAGGGTGAATCATGAGTAGAACAAAAGCTCCAGTTTGAGCAATCAAGCATTTACATTGTTTAGCACTAATTAAAGAAGCAATTTGTGTTGGACATACCTCTGGTATTTGATACCTCTTCCCACCAAGCTTGATTGTAACACTGCGTGGCCTGGACTCATACACCCTATGCCTCTGATACATGTATGGTTGCCCTAGCAATACATCACATACACCCAATGGTGCTACATTACATATCACTTCATCCTTGAAAGGCTTGATTGAATATGGCAAACGACACTGTTGATTTACTTGAATATCTTATCCCTCATTTACCCATCCCATAGAGTATGGTTGTGGGTGTCTTTTCACTTTCAGATTTAATCTTTTGACTGTCTCCCTGGAGATCAAATTCTTTTGACTCCCACTATCAACAATAAAATGTAGAGGCTTTCCATCAACCCACATCTGTGAATGAAAAAGTCTCTCTTCATCTTCACGGGGCAATACTTTAGCAGTTCCAACTACGACATATGGGTTTGCTTCTATGTTGGAATCATTCTCCTCTTTCTTAGAATTATTTATTGGTGATGATTCAGGTTCAGCTTCCTCTCCTCGTATCTCTGTCATCAAATTTTTAATACTTTGGCAATCCTTTGTGTTATGGGTTGGGGACTTATGCATCTCACACCACATGCCTATATCTGTTTGTGTTTTTTTAGTAGATCACCATGTGTTCTTGGATGAATTTAAATGAGGTTCCTTGGTCACCTGTTTTCCTACAAATTTATTGCCACCTTCAACCCTTGGCTTGTTGTTTGCAAAGTAGTCCCTCTTCCCTTTCTGCTTGAATTTATCTTCAATTTTTGTAGCATATTTATAGGTAGTTGCCAATGTCTCAATATTCAAAAATTCCATCTCTTTTTGAATATACCTATGAAGTCCACTCCGATATTTCAAAATTCAATGCTTCTCTAAATCCTCAATACTGAGTTTTGTTGAAAGTGAATGGAATGTATTGGTGTAATCTTGAACAGACTGGTCCCTCTTTTGTCGATGAAGTTTCCACTCCATGTATTTTTATTCATATACATCCTCCGGAAGGTAAGCTTCTTTTATGTATTCCATAAATTCTCCCCATGTGGGCTTCTTATCAAGAGAGATTTCAAAACCATCTTCAGCAAATGATTCTCGTTCTTTATTTGCGACTTTGGTTTCCCATGCTAATTTCACATGGGTTTCAGCTTTGAGGAGAGAAAATGTTATCTTTTCTGCATCTGAGAAATTATTTACAGAAAAGTATCTATCCAACTTTGATAACCAGTTATCAATAGCTTCAGAATCGACCTTTCCTTCAAAATTTGGGATGTCGAAATTGACCTGCACTTTGAAAGGGGTATTTCCATGAAATGATGTTTCTGATTCAGAGGGTTTTTTATTCTTTAGGAGGCGTGAAAATTGACTCATCATCTCCTCTCATTTCTTATTTAAAGCTTCCTCGACCAACTTCTTAACATCATCGTCTGACATCTTCGATCGTGTGCATCTCAAAGGTGGGTATTTTGACAAATCTTGTGTATCCAATCCTAATCTCTGATAGGAAGACCTTGTGTAAATTGGCATAAAGGAGCGTTCCCGCTCTGATACCACTGATTTGATTTATGAAACTAGATTACAATACCTGGTGTGATACCTGCAGTATTGTAGAATTCAATACGAAAATTGAGAACCAAATTGCAAACCAAAAACTGATCCATTCTATTCGAATATTTGAGTTTATACAAGTCTGATGGATCCCAAGGGTCATCAAAATCCCTTGGAAATGAAATGAAGAGCCATCATAATATTTATTACAAATAAACTATTCAAACTATCAAAAATTATCAAAAAAACTATATATAAAAATTAGGTCTACTTGGAGAAGGCATAACTTTCTAATCCTAGCTCCAATTTGCAAACCGTTTGATGCGTTGGAAAGGTATTCAAAAGAGCTAGAGTCAAATTTCAAAATTGCACCTTTTAGGTGCACTTCTATGCATCATCCAAGCCCATAAATGCACCAAAGACCCTCAAAAATGTAGTTTACTAAAACATAGTAAAATTTAAAAAAATAGATTTTTAGTTTTTTCCAATTTAATCCTGAGCATCTATTTATTTTCTAAAGTCCAAAAGCATGGGCCTGGATCTCACTAACGCCATTTTGGGATGATGGGATTGCTGAAACAAAGGAAGGGAAATAGTGGGCGTATTAGGAATATTGGTCATTAAATAATGCATTCTAGCCATAACTAAACTGTGGGTTGAGGGTGGTAGTAAGGAAGTTGAGGGAATGTTTTTTCATAATATGGAGGAAAATAATGTGTGCTTTTATGAAATGGATGCATAATTAGAACTTCACAAGACCATAAATGATCTTAGACATACCAGCATTAGGACTGCCTAGAACCAGCATATTTTGCATCCATAGTTTCCACTTCACATTTGATAAAAAAAAATACTTCTAAAAGCTTATGGAACTCAGAATAACATCCAAATTCCTAGTGAACTACAACTGACTGACAAACCAGTGGGTTTATGTAACTAAATAGTGAATTTGTCTCACCAGGCGTGTCAAAAAAAGGGACTGTTGACACCTAAAATTCCTCCTAGGTGAACAACCTTATGGGAAGTTCAGTGAGTTGTGGGACCTTGTGCTATTTTACTAAGTGACCTCTGGGATTTTAGAAACTGGCTCTTCATATTTCTTTCAAAGGGAAAAGGTGAAGAAGCATTAACCTAAACTGAGGCAAAACACCAAGCTTTTGGAACACTTTAAAACCCAACTACACAGGCTATTTCACAAACTGGAATATCAAGGCAACCTCTAAAGCGAGAAAAAATATGGAAATATCACAGATCTATGAAAAGATTTAATTATTAGACATAAAGTGAAAAACATATGATAGTATTATAGAAAAGAAGAGAATCTCACAGCATAATCTACCTAGAAAAGCCAAATATGCATTCACTAAAGTCAAAATGGCACAGAAAATATTCATGAAAAACAACAGATCTCAAAGACATCAAAGGGCCAAAATGCACGATTGATATACTCGTAATTCAAAAGTATCCATTACAATTTTAAGGCTTGCACAAAAAAAATACTTCATATCTTTGTTTCCATTCTCTAAAATTTCCCCTCCATGCCTTTTTTTTGGAGTCCTTCATCTCCCTTTAAATAAAGCCCCTGCTCCTCTAATTCTCCAAAATAGAAAGAGGTTAGGAGAAACAATAAGTGTCTCAATCTGCAAGGATGACAAAGTATGAGCACCATCATTGGCTCCTAGCATCGATAGCTAATCTCTCATTTGTTAAAAGAAAATATTGCCATCATTTTGTTCAATAACCACCTCCTCTGGAATCATCATGATGGTTTCATTCAAAAACACGCACTTGAACTAAAGTTGGAAACTATGACTCGAAAGATAACATACATGCATACATATATATCCATCCATACATATCTCTCTCTCTCTCTCTCTCTCTCTCTCTATATATATATATATATATATATATATATATATATATATATATATATATATATATATATATATATATATATATATATATATATATATATATATATATATATATATATATATATATATATATATATATATATATATATATATATATACACATATATATACACACACATGAAAACATATGTATACATACTTATATACACATACATATCTATGCATACATACATACATATCTATGCACACGGTCATACATATGTATGCATACGTACATGTGTATACACACCTTAAATAACCATTATTGAAAAAACAAAGATCACATTACTCATCCAATTTGTAATGACAATAAGACATGTATATAACATGTTTGGACCGTGCCCCCACTCACAATGTAAACATACATGTATCTTACTTTATGATTATTACAAGGATATAAATATGAATCAATTTGATTGCATATAAATATGTGTTTGTCTTAGGTTGTCCTATTTGCATTCTTAAGTTTTCATTGATGATATGTACACAGTTACATTGACTATATGCATTTTGAAGTTGGCATTGAATCTATGCATTTCTCTTTGAACATTGGCTCTATGCATTCCACTAGAATTATTAAGTGCATGTAATTCATAAACTAATGAGTACTATGAACACCTTACTAACTCAAAATAGTATAATTTGAAGCCATGTAAGCAACGCATACAATGAGTAGTGAGAACATGAAATAACTAGATCAAATACATATTGCATTCCTACACACACACATACACATATATTTTGCAATTCATTAAAGTCATAAGCAATAGAATAGAAAGTGCATTACATAATATCAAACATGCATTGAACTCCTAAAAGTGTATACAACTATACAAAGTGTATTGAAGTCCTACAAAGGCATTGAAAAGCATCCAATAATAAAGGATGTTGTAGAATATCTACGAAATAGAAAACATTGTAAGTCATTACTTCCATATCTTTAATTGTGTTCATGTCAACTTAATTTGTGTTTATTCTTTTTAATTAGTATCACCTAAGGATCTCCAAAAGACAAACAACTATTTATAATAATGTTTGTATAGAAAGTTCTAGCTTACAACCTTTCTATTCCCAAAATATTTTAAAACATCCTTATTTATAGGGTGCTTTGATGTCGTATATGAAAATAACTAAAGACAAATGAAAAATATAAGAAAATTATTTTTACCATAAAAGAAAATAAATACAATAACATTTCATGATTAAACTACCAATTTTAATCATATTGGAATATGATTAAACTAGCAAATTTAAAAATGTTAATCATTCAAGATGGAATAAACCCATGCATAATTTAGAAATACTCAAACCCACACATGATTGAATAAACTAGCATAGTTAAGCATCAATTGGATTGGTAGGCCGAAACCTTCATCGCATGCAAACAAAGAATGGTTGCAAACACAGTAAAAGATTGAAAATGAGTACAATAACAATTAATGGTTAAAATAGCATATTTGAACATATTATCGAGAACATCTCATTTTTCTTTGACATTCCATTTAATAATGTCATAGTGTAATATAAGACAAATGAATACAATCAATGTCAACTTAACAATGCATTCAGTCAATGCAAACTTACAATGCATACAGTCAATGTAAGTTTGGCATTGCATACATTCAACGATTACAAGGAAATGCATAGAATCAATGGGTAAAGAGAAATTCATAAAGTCAATTTTGTACTTAAAAATGGGGAGACATTCCATCTAATAATTTGACAATATGATTAAAAAAATATGGACTAACTCAAACCCTCAATTCAATACAGAGAAATGGTTGAAACAAATAAGAAACTATAAAAGCAAATGAATACAATGAAATTTCATGATTAAATTAGCATATTTAATCATATTATTGGCAATGTACCCTATTTATTTGGCATTGCATGTAACAATGTGACAATATAATATAAGACAAATGCATACACTCAATGTCAACTTAATAATACATACAGTCAATGTAGGCTTAGAAAATGAGTAGAACCACTGTGACAAACAATCCAATATCAACTTAAGAATGTATACACTTAATGTAAGTTTAGCAATGCATACATTCCATGATTACAAAGAAATGCATAGACTGAATGAGTAAAGAAAAATTCATAAAGTCATCGTAATCTTAACAATGCACCGAATCAAACCCTCCATATAATATTTTTTAGTATGGTAAAAATAACAGATGTATCCTGAATAGCACCTAGCACCAAAATTCATCACTGCCCATGCTAATTGTTTCCCATCTATGGATCTTCCCTCTTGTATATGTTAGTTGTGCATTCTACACCTAAGGGGTGCGGATGACTCGAATGATATAGTAGAAATGCAATTGCAATTGAAATATTCTCTAAATCATCACAAAAGTGCAGTGGCATTATGGACCCATGCATATCAAATACACTGTCAACTCTATCCTCCTCATTATATACTACATTATGCATAAATTCTTTCAATATGATTCTCATCTCTATGTTTTCCTTCAACATTGACTGGGGGAAAATTCTTGCCACATATGCCTCACCACTATACAGGTCGTATGATTTGATAGCATCCTCCAAAGTATTCCCTGGAAGGAATCATTCGTCAACATAAGCCTCTACAATTCATCTTAGGTCATGAGTGGAGTGCAACAAGTCCATGCACTATGATAGAAAGATAGATACAAGCTACAATGGATTTATGGATCGCCTCTCCGCATAAAGAAGGTCTTTCCTGATGACATCAACAATACAATATTGAGATTCAGGTAATGTATATTTTAAATCCAAACCATGGCAAAATCCTACCAATAGAACAAACTCTATAGGTTGTTTGTAATGTCATGTCAAGGAACCTAGGAGAATTTAACCTAAAATATGTTGCAATGTTTACAAAAAAAAAATTTAAGAGTTTACAAATAATAATAAATACAATGCAGAAGCAATACAACATAAGATACAAACAAGTACATAATTACAACTCAATTACAGATAACGACTCTCAAGGGTTCCATGATGTAGAATTATGTATACATTAATTAATTATTTAAGATTAAGTGTAATTACAAATATCTCATATATAAATGAATAACAAGTACAACCTCATATAAATATAACATAGATACAACTGATACCATAAGGTATACACAATAAATCAACATCCACTGCACAAGTCACAGGGTATGTAACAATAATTGAATACAAAATATAGTACAATAACCCAAAAGAATCACATCTGAAGCACTGATACAAGGTACAAATAAAACATCATAAGATAGATATGAACAAGTCTCCATTGAAGAATAAGAAGAAGGTAACAACAACAAGGATCATCCAGCACCGATATAGGAATGTCAGAATCTCAAATGGTAAAAGAATCACTACCACCCGACCTCATGAAACCAAAGGTCCACTCCCACCGTCCTGAGGAGATAACAACATACCCCACTCAGATAACATTCACAAAATCTAATGCAACAAAATAACTAAGAAATGGATCCTAAAGGCTCTCTATCTCAAAAAGGTACCACCAACTAATGATAAAGAAAAGATAGTAAATATCAAAATATCAGCAAGTACCAAAACACCAAATACCAAATGATTACCACCCACCAGATACTATTAACCAAACAATTAACAACCACCAAATACTATTAACCAAACAATTACCAACCACCAAATACTAAATACTAAAGACATAGGTCACTAGAGGGAAATGCGAAAAACTACAGAGGAGACTTAGGCTACATATTTTGGGAGTGTCATCGCATGGCCAACTACTCGAGTTACCCTGGACTGGTCTCTCAAGACCCTGGACCCTCAAATGCTTATCAAATTGAGTTACCTTAGACTGGACACTCTGGACCCCGGACCCTCAACATGACCCATGTGGAATCAGAATACCCTCTCATGAAGACGAGGAATTATAATCATACCTACTCTCTAGGTATCATCCCATTCCCATCCTTAGCCTATACAAGCACTCAAGGCATGGGCGAAGTATCCATAATTAATTTTTTATTTAATGTTATTCCCAAGTTTTATGAACAGTCTATTGGTGCTTCTGCTAGCATTGTTCCTACTAGATTTAATGCTCTCATTAATTCTTCTAGTGCTAGTGTTCATCTTGTTGGTTCTGGTCTTGTTGGGTCTACTATCATTTTTGTTGGTACCTATGGTGTTGGGCAATCTGCAGGTGTCTTTTATGTTGGTTTTGTTCCTATTGGGTCTGTCAGTTTCCTTCTAGCTAGTTTTATTTCGGTTGGTCTTTCCATTGCTGCTGAGAAATCTGGACCTGGTGTTTCTCCCTTGCGTATGGAGGTAGGTCCCTTTGTTGGTTCTGTCCATACTTCTTCTACTGCTTATCTCTTGAGACCTTCCTCTCAAGACTGGAAGGAGAAGGCTTATTTGGTAGAGGAGGGGTGGACCCCAGTTATTGGTAAACATCATAAAAAATCCTCTCTACAATTTGATATGACTCTCCGCTCCCAGAAGAAGAGAGGTAAAGGAAAATTATATATTTTGTCTTGGGTTGCTTCCCTTTGTTTGCTGGCAGCGTTCTTTCTTGGTTGGTTGGGGGCTTTTAGTTGGTCTTCTTTCTTTGGCAGTGTTTCTTTGTGAGGGGTTTGGGGTGTTCGGGCTTTTGTTTTGGCTAGACTGTCGTATTTATGGAACTCTTATAGTTTTATCTTAAGTTCTAATAGTGTATAAGGTTTCAGGGTCCTTTCAAAACCTATTGTTACCTTAATCAAAAATAAACTTACGATACATTACTCTAGTACTGGCCACTTTGGGTCTTGAACCCCTATTGTAAGCCACTCTCCTAAGATGCACCTATTTAACCTCTCTTAGGCTCATAGATCAAAAATAGATCTCACAAATCATATAAAACATGATAATCAATTTTAGTTCCATAAAAGATAACTTGAACTTACACTAGTCCTCAAACCATAATCCCACAATTACAAATTGGTCCTCAAACCATAACATGATATAACACACCTTCTCAAAGAGTTCACAAAATAATGAGCTTAAGAAATCAGGTTGGGTAAAAATAATTGTGACCAGGTCAACATTACAAAAATACTAAAAATGCATGTCACATAGAAGACAAACCCCCCAAGCCTTTGTATCCCTCTCTTAAAAGCAATATAATTTTCCCAAATAAACATCAAACAAGGTAATAGAATATACCAAGTAGTCAAACCATAACACAAGTCTCAATTATTTAAGTACAGTCAATTTTGTTCATTAAAGTCTAATTTGACTTATTAAAAAAATATTAATATAAAATCCCATGCATATATACTTTTTAAATAAGTATTTAAATAAAATATCCATGCATATCAAGACACCGTGTATTTAATAATAAAATAATGTTATTAATTTTTTAAATATAAATATAAATGAAAACATTAATATTAAAACCTGCATGTAAAAACATCAATTAATATTTATTTATTAATTAAAAAAATCAAAATACATTAATAATAATATTTTTTATTTTTTATTTTTCATTAATAGATCGTAATAAAACTGGATGGCGTTGCGGAATGGTCTGTGTTCTCCGTGCTCGGGCACTAGGGTTTCCTTTGCCCTACCCAAAAATAAGGCTAAGATTTCTTGCCTTACCCCCCATGCTTCATCAGGGCTACTAGGTAAGTTTTCTAATGAAGGTAAAAGTAGTGAGTCGGTGTTATTGCGCCGTTTACACCGATAGGAGGTCACATTCGAAACTGGTGACTCCTCGCTCCAATGTCGCGCACAATGGCCGAATGACTAGAAGGTTATGGGGCTAGGTGTAAGTAATGGGTATGGGGAGCGACTCTCTAATAAGAATCCCCACACGCAGCCTACAAGATTGCATAGTGATAATGGAGGCATGAGTTGCCTCTGTCAACAGCAGAAGGGTATTGTTGGGGATGCTAATACTCTGAAAGGTGAACGCACTTCACAGCATGAGTCTCAAACATCAGCAAAGCGATCTACCCAAAGGGGTTTGGACTACATCAGAAATCCTTCATGTGGGTTTTCTTCATTGGCTTCATCTAAGGAAATGTGTGTTGAGTTAGATGCAGAGGCTAATAATGAAATTGTGCATAATGTTTCAGTTTTCTCTAATCTAGGGCTGATTGGTCAATTTAGAGGCCTTTGGCCAAGCTTGCAGGAGCTTCACTCCTGGATATCTGGTAACTAGGAGCCTTTGCTAGAGGGTTGTGTTTAGATTTATCCGGCAGCAAAGGGGTTTTTTATTTTTATGTTTGAAAATATTCAAGACCGGAATAAGATTCTCTCTGAACATTTTTGGTGTTGGGAGGATAGGCACCCTCTGATGTTGAAACCTTGGCATTCAAATTTCTACCCAAATTCTGAATCCTTCACCAAGATTCCAATCTGGGTAAGACTCCCTTACCTCTCTCTTCATTTATGGTTTGATTCTTGTCTTGAAGCGATTGGGGATTCTTTGGGAGTTTTTCTCATGGTGGATGAGAAGCCCTCAAATCTCTTCCATTCGACCTATGCTCACAAGTTAGTAGAAATGGACACTTCTGATGGACTCCCAACAGAAATCAAGATCAAAACATCCAATGGATATTGGATGCAAACTCTGGACTATGAAGGATTTCCCTTCAGATGTAGGAAATGCTTTCAAATTGGTCACATGGTTGTAAAATGTAATAAGACGACTTCACAGAAGACTGCTTCTTGGTGGAAAGATGCTACTCAACATCATTACTTGGTGGAAAAGAAAGTGGAGAAGCAAAAGAGTTTTTCTCAGGTTGTCAGGGGAGAACAAACCCAGAAATCTATAAGGGTTGTAGTGCAAGATGCACAACCAACAAAACAGAATAATTGTACTAATGCAAAGGGGTTTGATAGGGATTTACAGTAGAATAATGGTGTTGCTACCCTTGATGGAAGAGAGAAATGTAGGGCATATGGCCCTCAAATGCCAGAGGTAATCCTAGAAAGAGATGAACAAATTTCACAAGAGATTTTAGTTTTGAAGGATCATGGGCAGCCCCCCATCAACAAATATTGTGATTGGGAGAAAGAAGCAGCCAAAGTTGAAGATGGATGGCATATTGTTACAAGGAAAAAGGAGTGGAAAATGAGCGTTGCTTCCTTTGATATGACCCTTAGATCCCATACGAAGGAAAGGGGTACCATCAAGATTATGTAGATGTTTGGGGTTTGGTCTATGTTCTTTGTGTTGTTCTCAATTATGGAGATCTTTGATAATGTTTTTTTAGGGATGGTGGTACCTTTTTTGTTACCACCCGTGGTTCAAGCCATGTGTCTCTCAACTTTTTAATAAATATCATCACCTGTTACAAATCAAAAAATAAAATAAAAATTATTTTAAATAAATTTTAAAACTGAAAATTAATAAATAATAATAATAATATTTTTATTATTTATTTATTT
The DNA here is from genome assembly GCA_027943335.1 of Chamaecyparis obtusa. Classification (NCBI taxonomy): domain Eukaryota; kingdom Viridiplantae; phylum Streptophyta; class Pinopsida; order Cupressales; family Cupressaceae; genus Chamaecyparis; species Chamaecyparis obtusa. The sequence goes on along the minus strand of BSBK01001071.1, from coordinate 45,830 downwards.
TAAATCTATATATATATATATATATATCATGAATTAGAAAACTAATGAAAAAATAAATGTATATATATTTGGACTTTTGATATATATATATATATATTTTTTCTTTACTACTTTCTTTTAATTCTATAAAAAGATTATGCTCATATGTAAATATTAAATATCTATTTTAATTTGATTTAACACCTAGAGTTTCAACAACAAATACAAACAAACCCTTACTAAATTTATTTCAAGTTTTTCCTTGTTCTTCTTCAAACAAATTATGGATTTTTCGCACAAGAACTTCAATAACCAATTCAAACTGAAAACAATGAAAAATCAAACCATAATCCTCAATAAAAATAAAACCATAACTTTCAATAATCAATTTCAATCACAATGTAGACAATCTTTTCAAAAGAATGATAAACATAGATTTTTAAACCTACTTGAAATCCCCCAACTGAATACAGTAAATAAGGGCAAATCAAAGACTCCCAAAAATTGAAGTTTTAAAATAATTATTTAACTTACAAACATCGTGATTCTCCAAAACCTAATAGACGTCCTCAAATAATAACCCAAAACTCCCTAATATAGAAAATCTGACAAGCTAGGTTTTTCAAACATGCAACTTCAAAAACAAGACAAACTCCATTCGAAAATAATAAAAGAATTACTTAACTCGAAATCACCAAAATAAGAACTTAACTACAACCTCATTTTTATCAAACCCTCTTTGCATGATTAATTCTAATTTTAATAATAAAATATGCACTTTTCCAATTTTCAACTCTTAACTCAACTTCCTAACCTTATTTTTATCAATTTCATTTTTACATATTTAATTAATTATAATTATTATTATATCCACTTTTCACTTAATAAGTCTTAACTCAACCTTCAACTTAAATTTCTAATTCAATTTTATCAAATTGAATGTGCAACTTAAATTGCATATTAATATTTAATTAATCAATTAATATTTTAGCATATTAATAATTATGTAATTAATAATTAAATATTAAATAGAACAATTATGCCTATAATTTCAATTTTAAATTTAATAATTAATTAAATCCTTCTATTCCAAATTAAACTTTTAATTAAGTCATTTTAATTAACAAAGATATTTAGTTAACTCTCAATAATTAAATATTCTTATGCTCAATACTCTCATATTCATAAAATATAATTATTCTAATCTCATAATTAATCTAAATTTAATTATTTTAACCAAATAAACCACACAACAAACTCACATAACTTACAATACACGAAAATCAACTAACTCAAATAACAAACAAACTCAAGGGAAGGGCTCACGAATTTACGTCACCTTGACGAATTCGGATAGATAAAAAAATACATACTTGTCCATTATTCCAAGATAATCAATGGCTTAGGTTGGGATTAGACCTGTATGGTATCGACCTTCTCTTATCATTGAGATATTGCGATAGGGCACACTCATCTTGACAATTCAAGGAAGTCAATGCCTAGTACCTAAAATCTTACATAAAAGATGAGCATGTACATATATATGTATAAATATATAACAGGCAATGACAGGGATCAGTCGATCATGTTGATCTCACAAGCAAATAACTACGACTTCGTCCCTCAACCATATCAGGCACATCAAACAGAAATATAAAACATACACACAAACCATACACGTGCAAGTATGGGATCAATAAAACCATAAACATAAATATACATAACATCAAATCTATCTGAGGATTTATACACACATGAAAAGTGGCTTAAAAGAGTCTAGCCAATTAAACTGAAAAGTAAACTATGGGAGGGGTATTACATCGTTCCCCTTGCCCAATAGGGATTCTGATACGGTAGTTTCTGGGCTTCAAATAGATTGATCCAAAGAATCAACCAATATAGTAAATTCAACAATTCTTGCTACACACTTGCGGCCATAGAAGCAACAATTACTATTTGTAATGTTGGAACATCCACGTTAATATTTGCTAATATCCACATACATCCCTATTGTTCTTCCAATTACAATGTTGATGTGTTCTAGCGCGCGTGTGTGTGTATGCAGAAACATGCATACATCCCTACTGGACTCCAATTTCGGTGAGGACAAGTGCAAATGAATTGAATAGAAAGGGTAGTATAGAGGAAAGGGACAGGAAAATATGGCACACGCCCAAGTGAACCAAATAATTTGGATTTGGATTTTCCAACACAATAGTGTAGGTGGAAAACTACTTGTGCAAACTTACTTATACTCACTTATATTTCCCTACATCATCACATTATCGGTGACCCTTATTTTCAAGTGTACGATGTGTGCGAGAAGTAAAACTATAAGAATTGAAATTGTAAAAAAGTAAAACAGTGTAAGTATAAGGTGTCTATGAATAATCCAATCCAAACACTAATTTATACACATGGTTGAGAAAGAATAACTTTACATATTTTAACCTTAACCAACAAACATTTATGTCTCATATAATTGAAATTGGCCCATAAACACATCTGGTATAATGAAATGAAATGAAATTGGAAACTGGCCATTGACAGTTAAAATGATAGTTATTTTGCATATAACAGATTTGTATTGATCTGCATAATACAAATAAATTATTTTAAAAAATAAGAAACCGAAAAAGCAAATGAATATAGTAACATTTCATTATTAAAGTGGCAGATTTAATCATATTATCGACAATGTACTCTATTTATTTGACATTCAATGTAATAATTTGATAGTATGATAAGAAGAACAAATGGACAGAAAGAAACTTGAATACAGAGAAAGGGTTGAAACAAAAAGGAAACCGTAAAAGCAAATGAATACAATAATATATAATGACTAAAGAAGAAGATTTGACCATATTATCGATATGAACTACCCTAATTCTTTGGCATTCCATGTAATAATTAAACAATATGATGTAAAAAAATGGACCGAGCAAACCCTCCACTAATAACACAGAAATGGTTGAAATAAACAGGAAACCGTAAAAAGCAAAAGAATACAATAACTTTTCATGATTAAAGTAGCATCTCTAATCATATTATCTACAATGTACTCTATTTATTTGACATTCAATGTAATAATTTGATAGTATAATAAGAACAAATGGATGAACAAAAACCCTCGATTGAATACAGAGAAAGGGTTGAAACAAAAAGGAAACTGTAAAATCAAATTAATGCAATAACATATAATGATTAAAGAAGAGGATTTGACCATATTATCAATATTCTACCCTAATTCTTTGACATTCCATCCAATAATTAAATAGTATGATTTAAAAAAATGGATTGAGTCAAACCCTCCACCAATAACACTGAAATTGTTGAAACAAACAAGAAACCGTAAAAGCAAAAGAATACAATAACTTTTTATGATTAAACTAGCAACTCTAATCATATTATCAACAATGTACTCTATTTATTTGACATTCAATGTAATAATTTGATAGTATGATAAGAAGAACAAATGGAAGGACCAAAACCCTTGATTGAATACAAAGAAAGGGTTGAAACAAAAAGGAAACAAGTAGATTTGATCATATAATGGTTAAACAAGAAGATTTGATCATATTATCAATATTCTACCCCAATTATTCGGCATTCCATGCAATAATTATACAATATGATGTTAAAAAAATGGATCGAGCCAAACCCTCCATTGATAACACAAAAATGGTTGAAACAAACAAGTAACTGTAAAAGCAAAAGAATACAATAACTTCTCATGATTAAACTAGCAGCTCTAATCACCTTATCAACAATGTACCCTATTTCTTTGACATTGCATGCAATAATTTCATAGCATCATATAAAAATCAATAAACCGACTGAACCCCTGAATATGTTATAGAGAAATGGTTGGAACAAACAAGAATCCGTAAAAGCGAGTACAATAACATTTTATGATTAAAGAAGCAAATTAAATCATATTTCAAACAATGTATTGTATTTCTTTCTATTGCATGCAATCATTTCAAAGTATGATAAGAAAAAGAGTTTGAACCCCTCAATTCCAAACAGAGAAATCATTCAAACATATAGGAAACTGTAAACGCAAATCATTACAACCTTTTTTACAAATGCACTCAAATGATAAAGAACTGTGTAGGTGGTACTTGTGAGTGGAGGACAAAATCCCTCACCTATGAGTGGTCGATTGAAACCTTCGTCGCATGCAAAGAAACAAAGTCGTCGGGAAGCATTTGCGAGAGAAGAATTTTCGTTAAACCCATGCGAAGAATGTCAAATATACACTGTTTTAGGGCATGACGGTGGTTAGGTTATGGCCCCAGTTTGGTCGGTTGTGGCAAACAATGAGCAAGGAACATGTTACCATGATTTGGTGTGGGTTGTCGAATAATTTTTAAGGGTCCTATGTGGGGTATTATAATATGGGCCCTTGATTAACGTAAGGGCCCATATTAAAATACACCCATAACAAGTATGTTGACATAGTGAGGGGGCCTACATTCAAAACATCTTATAATTATATGTTAACATGTTTAGTAATTGGGGATGTAGTGATTTTTTTTGGATATATCATTGTCGGCTATTGGGGTCTAAGGGTCGGGTTCCAAGGGGCACTTTCAAAATGTCATTTTTTTACCACTTAGTGTTTGACGGTCTCTACAAAGAGATCAGTGAATACCCCACAAGCTGAAACCTTAACGTTAAGCAGTTAACTCACATACGGAGATATACCAAAAAAAATCATCAAAATCCGACTTACAATTTAGGCTCTGTAGGTGCGCGAAGTTAGCCCATACGGCTACTGGTTCACTTCCCCGAGATAATTGTGGCATAACTATACACGAATTCATCTCATTGCTATCATGTCCACATCGATGTAGCATCTATGTTTCTAGTGCCCTATTGTAATGCAGTGTGGACAAAGAAAATACTGAGAAAAGTATGTGAAAGCTGGTAATAAGGGTCAAAAGTCTTTGAGGGTTGAAGAAAATGTTGTACCTTACCGTTGGTTGCATCAAATTGCGACCAGACAATTCGTCATGGCCCTATCTCTTACAAGTATAGAATGGGCTATGGGTGTCTCGTATCATACAGGCCACAGATGCTAACTTTTCAAGATGGAGGGTGGGTGTGAAATGGTATAGGCTTCTTGATGATAATCTTTAGTTCACAACAAGGATGGCTAATTGGTCCCTCGTATGGGACAAAGAATGCAAAAGAGGGTTCAATGAGTGACATCAGCTGAAACATGACGAGGATGCAGATAGATAGGACTCACGATGTTTGGATAGTTTACGTTCATGTACTTATTGCAATGGTCATTCCTTCACAGCCTCAAAAATAGATCTACATAGTAATAGGGTTCTTCGCCCACTTTGTCATATGATCTTTTTGTTGTAACTACAAACAATGTAATTGAGGCCTAATTGACCTACTCAAACAGTTGTCAAACAGATGTATTGCTCCCATAACATATAACAGAGCTATTTGTAATTCTTTTCGCCATTTGGATGTGGCTTCACAAATGTCACATTTACTAGTTATAAAAATTAGAAATTGTTTACATCATTGCATAGAGCACAAAAAGTCTCCCACATGTTGATGAGGCACATGACTCCAACTTGGATTGGTTGGAGTAACTCGTGATGGTTTGAGCCCATAATTTTGGGAAACCATTGTGTCTTTTAGGATGTCTTTGGCCTAGTTGAAGCTTGAGATTGATGTCTCCTTGTTCTAGAAAGAATATGTCAACTTCTATTTTTTAGATGAAGGCTTGTATATCATCCACAAGATCTAGGAGCACAAATCTTTGGCTGAGAGCCAATAACTGAGGGGTGTCAGTTCCACCAAATTTGCTCAGAGCATTATCTCCATCTCATTCCTATAATGTGCCTTCCAGTCAACAAAATTTAATTTCTGATAAGCTCATACAAAACCATTCAACTTCAACATCAAACCAAGGACCTATTGACATACACCAGAAATTTTGATAATCAATGGCTGAAGATAATTAGCTTTAAAGTATTCTATTGACATTACACAAAAACCAATGTTCTGTGATAATCTATAACAGTGCTTTAAAGCACAAAATTCTCTCAATGGTTGGGATAAAGGAGCAAAGGAGAAACTAGAGCCACATTTAGGAAGGCAATCAAATGCCATGGAACTCCCTACAATCTTTTCCAATGACAGGTTTGGACCTCATCTACCCAATAACATGATTGCTGAAAAATAAAGCATTGACTTGTTTCCTTCAACATTTTTCACGTGTAGACAATTGCAATGCTGGGAATTAAATAGTTAAACTGAAACTGTAAAACTTAGTAAAGCAAACATTCCTATCATTCAAATATATTCTAAAATTCTATTCACAAGCTGTTTTCCAGATGCCTTATTAGTAACATTGATGCAGAAGAACAGCATACAGGCCTGTGTGACTAAGGGGTAAAGAATTCCTTTGAGGTAGATAGTCTCTCCCCCTTCTTGAGAAATTGGCTAGATCCAAAAGACAGCATTGCTTACTGTTTATCCATGTGGTACAGTGAACCTTGAAAAATAACGGTGCTTAAAACTTTGGATCAATGGAAATGCAACTTCAAAATAAAACTGTGAATATTCAGGAAAATGTGCAAAGTATCTTGACCTAGCTTTGATTGCAAAAGTGTTATATATGAAGCCGGTACAGTTAAGATGAAGTATAAAAACATTTCCTGATAATTTTTCATTGTTTCATTGACATTCCATCTTGGAAGAAGAAGAGTTAATTGTGTTGAAAGAGCTTCTGGATTGAATTGTGTAAAGTTTTTAGCATCAATAAAATAGTACCAGAGGTATAGCATCACTATGATACTATGTTTCTGTATTGGAAACTGATTCTCAGATAAAATTTCAAATGCAACTTAAAAATAAAACTGCAAATATTCAGGAAAATGTGCAAAGTATCTTGACCTAGCTTTGATTGCAAACGTGTTACTTATGAAGCCGCTATAGTTAAGATGAAGTATAAAAACATTTCCTGATGCTTAATTGTTCATTGTTCATTGACATTCCATCTTCGGAGAAGAAGAGTTAATTGTGTTGAAAGAGCTTCTGGATAGAATTGCGTAAAGTTTTTAGCATCAATAAAATATCACCAGAGATATAGCATCACCATGATACTATGTTTCTGTATTGAAAATTGATTCTCAGATAAAAATTCAAATGCCACGGCTACATTACAATTACCAAGAGTTTCTTATATTACCATTTACATGATGTAAAGTACAATGTTTTGATATGGAGTTTTCAAAATAAACACGTAGATTATCAAGAGAAAGAAGAGTGAACACCCTAATGATATTCAGCACAGTCGGTAACTCGGGAGTTTCCAAAGGTCTGTTTTAACAAGGAGGAAATGAAGAAATGGAAAAGTGATCAGATATGAGATAGATACAACCTGAACACAGCCTAGTCCACCCTAATCATATTCACCACTGTTGGCACCGAAGGAGTCTCCCAAGAACATTTAATATATTATACTATACAAGAATCCTATTAGATATTCGTAGGAAAATAAGTTCTAAAATTGTTAATAATTAAGGGTAATTTTATATTCTAAAATAATACCCCGCATTCTCTACTGTAGAAATAAAGCATGCTTGAGTTTTTCAACTTTTGGCTTTACAGATTCAAATTTTGATAAATATATACATAAACTAAAGGCTAAAGCTAATAGATAATGAAATGTAAAAGCCACAATATCACAAATTACAAGACAGCGCATTGCCTTATTGTTCAGATAAGTAGACATCCATAAAGAATTGAAAACAATAGCATTTCATTAGGCATTTCTTTTAACAATTAAATATCCATGCAATCTACCTAAAAAAAAAAAATTCCCTGCAACTGATAAGCATTTCAAAGCTCTCTCCAGGTTCTAATACTATCGAAAATCATAACAATTTTATGATATTCCTCCATAGAACCGATTCAGAAAGAACTGATGAACTCTGTCCATATACATCACGCGACATAGAAGGATAACTCAAAATTTTACAAATGGGAATTTCTCACAAACTTCAAACATAGAGATGAAGCCTTGGATCAAAACCCATTATACTTCCTAATAAAGAAAAATGATGGGTGCAATTATATAGGCACCAGCAGATATCATCCTATCTTGTTTGCAACAGATTGATATAAAACACGAAGCTGCGTGTTCCATTTGTCTATGGCATTATATTTCTTTAATCCTTTTGATCTGAAAAAACAAGTTAAAAAAAATGTAGGTAAGTCTATTCCTGACAACCGATAAAGACAGTTAGTTTTCCAAAAAATGAAAATATAATTCTCGAAGTACCAACATTACCTATCACCACCAAGTTCCAAGAGTTGATTAACCTGATCAATATGACCCTGTACACGGTTATCAAGAATTAGAGACACCAGAAGTTGCTCCACATCTTTTTCTGGAATGTTAAGCTCCTGAAATTTATCAAACACAAAATCAATGATTCAATGGTCTAAGAGCTCTATGTATTTCGTGCTCAGAAAGAATCCAAACAGATCAACTACTCTAATACAGAAATTTTTTTAAGATAGCTTCGGGAAAAATGGAAAATGAGAGCAGGGCAATTGTCTTATAAAATCCATTCCTCTTCTTACTGCATGAGATGTAGCTTATTATTGCAGAGAATCAATATGCAACTGCTAAGGAAGCGTATGTTGTATGTACTTCACCAGAAAAAAAAAGTATTTTTTGGATTTGCACACATCCATGTATATGGTAGATTGAACCCTAACTTTGGTGTATAACTTCTGCAAATATGTTAAGACAGAGCCCAGAGACTTGCCTTTGAAATAAAGGGTATCCGAATTCTCGTGTAGGGCTTGATGAGTTTCAGCAGTACTTGTGTCCTAATATTCTTCAGGAGATCTTCAATATAATTGCGAATGAACGGGTCATCCATAATTGTTGTTTGATTATCCTGCACAGAATTTAGGAAAGTTAAGCCCAATATTATAAACAAAAAAAATACTTGTTTCCTCCGTGCTGCAAATGAACTGATATCGAGCAGTGAAAAACCTTTAATATTTTCTCAAACTCAAATATTTCATTTCTCTGGTATGCAGCAACAAGATTGGTCATTGCCAAAATCTCTGGATCATTTTTGTATCTGCAAAATGAGCAATGTTCCTTTCATTGACAACAGACATTGGAAAGAACAAAATCTCATCCAATGAACAAGAGTTGCAAAACCATAAACTTTTCAACCAAATGCAACTTACGGCTTTGCTTCCTGAGCATCAAACGGATTTACTTGAGATTCCATCAGCATGTTCGCCAAAACTAGATATCTGCAAAGGAACAATACATGTTCATTATCTAAGTAGGACATGACACTGCAAGACAATAAGAAAAATATTAGCTTCATTTCTTGTTGCTAAAAAACATTTTTGAGCTTATGGCACTCTACTTGAGACATTGAATTCTCCGGTGATTCCCAGCTTCATCATAGTTCTTAAAAGCATCAAAGAAGTCTGTAGCTGCCTCAGCCCAGCGCCGTTCAACCATGTGCATTTTACCCCCACATTCATGAATAATACCCATAATCCGGGGATGAGGTATTGCAGATTTGATAGCAAGTGCTTTGGTGTACAATTGCTGCAATGAAAGAAAAATGTCAACGGAAAAAAGCATAATAGGCTCTCCCCGCTAAGGTCATAAACAAATAACATTTCCAATGCCCTTCTAGTTTTTACTCAACTCAGGGCTTGGTTATACAATAACCTTAATCTCACATGTCAAAATAGAACACCAGTAGCAAGTTTCAAGTATATTATTTTAAATATTAAGTAAACCTTTATAGGCAATAAGCTATATTTTTACATATGTTCAAAACTTCAAAGCGCAGAAACAGAAACTGAACAAGAAGAAATATGAACTCTCATATAACTGTGCCAAGGAACAATGCTGAAAAATATAACATAACAGTTTACGCCAATCTAATACAAGCACAGTTTATGGAATCTTTATTCCCAAGACAGCAAGGATCAGTCACAAGTTTAAAAGTGTGAATACATCATCACAACAATATGGTCATTAAAAATGAATACCTTTTTAACAATGTTGAAAGAAGATTAGCACATTTTTTACAAACATGGAATAGGGGAAACATTACTGCCGAGTCTCTAAAAACAAATTGAAACAAAGTTGTGCACACAAGCCAATTAAAAAATGGATTACAGTAACAACAAAGAAATTATTATACAATTCAAAAACAATCAAATAATAAATGATTTGAAAAAAGCTGTAGTTTGTTTATTAAATTTTTTTTTTTTTTAAAGTATATGCCACATAGAAGACATAGTATACATGCTGACAAGGACTATAGATAATCATGGCAATAATAAAAGCAAATGCATCAAGATTTATTTTTACACAAAAAATGCCAAGAAGAGAACTCAAACAAAAAAGAGTTACCATAAGTTTCTTGTTGTTCTTAGTTTTAGTGTACATCTGAATCTCAATTGCGTACACCTCCAATAGTTGAGTGCCTTTTTTATGGTCATCTGATCCATCTGCTTTCTGACATGATCTATGAAGCTCTTTCAAAACCTATGAAAGATTAAAAACCAGCATAGATTAGCTCATAGTTGCTCTAATTGCTTCCATTATTCATTCTAGGAATCTAGCTGCTACCATTATTCATTCAAGCATCACTCATCCATCCAATGATAATGTAAATGGGCAAACTATGAAACGGTACATCAGGACAAAGTGCAATGACAACAATCAGGTGTTGATGTCAGTACCTTATTCATTCGGCCATATTCTGCCCTGTCAAACCACAGTTTGCAAAGCTTGAGATTTGTTTTGAACCAAAGCCTCTGTAACACTCATCCGTAACTTGTTAAGAGGAAATAAATGGATTGCAGAAATAAGTTTAAATGCAACATAAAAATTACTTTACATTACCTCATTTTTTGCCTCTTCAAGTGCCTTCAATGTAGTTTGTAGAAAATCTTGAAGAAGGTCCAGATTCTGACTAGCTGATCCAGAAATAAAATCCATAATGTTGTTTATACACTTCTCACTGTAGTTTCTTGTTACCGCAGATCTGATATATGTTAACATTTCCCGATAAGCATCCATCATTTCTTTATAATTTCCCAAACGGTAATGAAGCTTAACCGTTTGTTTCAAAGCCTTAAATCCCCTGATTTTTCAAAAAGCAACATTATTTGATTGTTCTTGATCAACAATAAAGCATCTATATATGAGATTAATCATTAATTAGTGTTGATCACGTATTCCCTATACTGCTATTGTTTCCATAGCTCAATGCTAATTACTGGGCATAAAAAAAAATTGCCCTTTATGATAGAAATTTAAAGCAGAAAAAGAAAACCTACCACTGATCTTTCTGAGGTTCCATTCTGACAACTTCAGCAAAACCAGATAATGCAGCTTGAGGATCAGACTCCACCAAACCTACGAAGCAGACGATTTACAATTCAGATATCCTGCTCTGAAGATATGGTGATTTAGACAAGCAAACATGCAATATTAATGTTTTTATACATAATTCTCTAATTCAAAGAGAAAGAGCTCATACACTAAGTCTCTGCTCTATGAATAATTTTAGTAGGGAAATGTAAATGGAATTTTACATCTATAGATTTCAAGCTTTCAGTGTGAATTAGGTATGACCTAACTAATTCTTTAGTGTGGACCTATTTACATGTTAACTCTGGTCCCGAAGTGTTATTTCTAGAAGTTAGTTATTAACAGGGCCATATAGCTCAAACGAGTCAGTTTATACATAATTTATCAATTATTCAAAAACTATGTTATATATGTTTATCAATATTAAAAAAAAACTATATGATATTAAAAAAGCATAAAAATGATATGGATAAAGATATCCTTCAAAAAAATGGAAACGTTATTTAAAAAATTAAATAATAAATTATAATTCAATGGACAAGGATATCCTTCCTAAAAATATAGTTTATGTACATCCACTTTGTATTGCCAATGTAGAATGCCTCTCAATGCAATTAAAGTAAGCTTCTAAATTCATATTTAAAAAATATTTATGACAATCAACATTCAATGGCATTAGAAAACCAACTTTCGCTCAGGTTTGTAGTGAACTAAAGCTTTCATAAGAAAACTTGTGAAATTTTGAAAAAAAATGAGTGACCAAAAGGCAGTTAATGATGAAGAAGGGATGCTAAGCAATCCGAGCTATGCAATGCTGGCTTGCAGGAAAGCTGAAGAAGCAACTAATACGAGGAAAGAAGATTTATAGTATTTTAAAATGAAATGCTAAAAATCTTTCAAACTATGCAATGAAGAAGGCTATCTTTTCAATGTTGTTATTCCCAATGAATGTTGTTATTTAATACGACACCAATCTTGGTTTTTTATTCGTACAGATCTATAACTTTGGTCCAGTTGAAATATATGCAATGTTGTGGCACACATGTATTGGATGTTAGGATTTACATACATTAGCAGTCTAGATATGGAGTTATGTCAATTTAGATTTATTGGAAAGCAATTTTTAATGGAAAAATGAGCATTATGCTTTCAGCTTTGAAGTTGCATCCAATTCAAAGTAACAAGTTATCTTGATTTCAACTAGGTTCTAGATGGAGATGATTGAAGTTTACGCCTAAATGTGGTAGTGTAGTTGAGCATGTATCAATAATTGTGATTAAATGTTAATTTAGTGTTTCAAAGTTAAGCAACTATTTGTAATAGGGTACTTGACCATATTTCAATAGCTATAATTATGTGTTAATTTAATCTTTTAATAGACATGACTTCAAAGTTGTTAGTATTGATCTGAGTTACCAAGTGCACTTGTGCAGGGGGCAAATGCGCATGCGCATGCGCATGGAAGCACATAGGGAGCATGAAATCTCCTTGTGGATGTGTTTGGATGCGCAGGGATGCGCATCCACAGGGAGATTTCCTGCTCCTCGTGCGCTTCCATATGCATCCGAGAACATCCAAATGTACCCGGACGCACAATTAAAAAAAATGAAAAAACTTTAAAAAAACTAAAACTTTTCACTTAAACCATGTTTTAAATGAGTTTTTTATAGTTATTTTTTTCCACTAAACCCTAAAACGAACCTAAAAGAGGCCATTCATTGTTTTGGCATATCATTTTGTTTGCTATTTTGCTCTCTTCTCATTTGGTCTCCATTTTGGCATTTCGAAGGGCAAGGGATTATTTTTGAAGAGGATCGTTTGTGGGGTGCCAGATAGCTTCCACAAAGGATATCTAAGCGTCTAAGGTAAGCATTTGACCCTATTCTTGAGTCTTTTAATGATTTTGTTTTAGATTTTGATGAATTTTTCAAGTTTGGGATGAAATTTTTCAAAAAAAATTCCATTTTTTTTAAAGAAATAAACAAGTTTAGCTCTCTATTTTAATATTTTTGCAACTTTTTTTGCACTTGTATCCTTGAATTTCTTAGTTTTTTTCTAATTTAAATTTATTTAATTTCTTATAATATCAATAATGGACATCAATGAAAGTTCAGTGGGTGGGGAAGGAACCAATAAATTCAAAATTGATATAGGATCTCCTTTACGGAGACATACCACAAGAATTTCATAGGTTGCAGGAGGTGGGTCATATATTTGTAAGTATAATATATCTGATACTAAACCAAAAAATAGCTCATATTCTTGAGTTAAACTTCACTATATGGGCCATGTTGGTAAAGGGATGGGAATGTGCAAAGGCAAAGATAAGGAGTTGTCTCCTGCACAAATAGTAGGATTTGTAAAAGAACAAAAAGAGGCTGATAGATTGGTTCAAAGATCAAAACAAACTCCTTATGCTGGTCCATCCAGAAAGAAAAAAATGCATTTACCCACTGAATCAATTGCAGCCTCCAAACATCCATTATTGCCTATACCAAAGTGGAAGATGAATAAGTACAAATTACCATCCGCAAAAGTGGTCCATTGGACGCGATATTTAAAATGGAGGCAAGAGACATTGCTAATCAAAAAAATTGGACGTTGCCTTTATGCCAATGGTCTTCCTTTCAACTTGGTGAGATCACCATATTGGAAAGAAATGGTGTTGGCCATCAAAAGTGCACCGGCCAGTAAAACAAGTCCTGGGTATGAAAAGGTGTGTACCACCATATTGCAAAGAGAGAGGATTGCTATAGAGACCTCCCTTCAACCAATTAGAGATTCTTGGATTGATTTGGGTGTTTCTATTGTTTCTGATGGATGGAAAGATACCAGAAACCGTCCATTGATTAATGTTATTGCAGTGTCCCCCAGAGGGACAATGCTTTTGAGGGTAGTTAAGTGAGAAGGGGAAGTGAAAGATGCACAGTTCATTTCCAGAATTCTCATTGAGTCCATAGAGATGGTGGGTAGTGAGAATGTGGTCTAGGTGATCACAGACAATACAAAAAATTGTAGGGGTGCAAGTGCTTTGGTTGAGGGCCGATATGACCACATTTCTTACACGTCATGCACCGTACACTCCCTCAACTTGGTGATGCAACAAATTGGCACTCAAATTGGGTGAAACAAATATACGAAGAGGGGGAGGAGATCTAGATGTTTATGACGAACCACCAAATATCACAATTAATACTCAGAACTTTCTTGAAATTGGAGTTGTTGAAGGTAATTACTAAATTTTATTTATTTATTTAATTTTAATAAATTTTATGTCATGTCCAATTATCAATTTGTATATAAATTTGCTTAATATTTATTGACATATTGTTATTAACTTAGGTTGCTAAAACCAAATTTGCATCTCATACTATTGTTATGAGACAACTTCTCAAGGTGCAAAAGGCATTGAGCGAAATGGTCCAATCAATAGGGTGTATGGAAGGCTTCACATTCAGAGAGGGCTGTTGTGAGGTTTTCACATCATTGCCCCAAAGTATTTGGGGACCCCCATTTTCGAACAAGCCTTGGCTTTTTTCCTTGATCCTTGCACTCCGATGCCTTAGCAAATTTTGGTCTTAGACAAATGAGTAAATTTCGAAAATTGATGAAATCAACCTTAGGCTTGTGTTTTTCAAATTTAATTGTAAATTTGGCTATCTTTTTGGAAAATTTTGCAAAGCTTGGATGTTGAAAATTGAAATAGAGATTGAAATAAATAGATTAAATTGCCAAAATGGAGGTTTGAAACGACTTAACCTATCACAATTCAATTCGAAAATGTGGGCATTTATAAAAAATCTAGGCCACGCAAGTCGAAATTTAGTCTTTTATATAAATTATGGCTCAATTGAATTACAAAATCTGGGCATTTATTTAAAGTCTTGACAATTAATATCCAAAAAATTGAGCTTTTGATTCAAAAATCTGGACACTTGTTCAAAATCGAGCTTTGAAAAAACAAAATCTGGGTAATTAAATTAAAAGTATGCATTGAAATTTAAATTTGGGCAAAATAAATCAAAAATTGGGCAATAAAATCAAAATCTGGGTGATTAAAATATAAAATCTGCTTTGAAATCCCAAAATATGGCCATTAATTTCGAAAATCTGGCTTCTTATGTAGCCTTGGCAAATAAATCAAAAATGGGGCCTTCATATATGGCGTGTGGCCAGTCTAGGGCCCAATTTAATTCAAAATCTGGGCTTGTTGATAAATTTTGATGCAAATTTAATGTTTAAGGGCAGGTCGGCCCCTTCTTTATTGGCATTTAATTAAAATTTTGTTATTATTGGTGCAGGTCGGCCCTCTTTGTGGAGGCCAAACTTTATATAAAGGAGGGTGCCCTCCCCCTCATTTCCCACCATCCATTCCTCATTTCATCCATCAGCAGTGACTTAGCAAGAAGACAGCGAAAGTATATAGTAGCAGACAGCGAGTTTGTGAGGGAAGGAGGCGAACTTTGTCTAGGGCAGAATTTGTCTAAGGGTGCCACCGAAATTAATAGAAGGAGCAGCGACACTCAATAGCAGGAGCAGAGCATAGAAGAAGACCTGCAAAATTGTACAGAGCAGAGGCAGCGACTTAATATGGAAGCAGTTGCGAAATAATATAGAAGGAGCATCGAAATTGCATTGTTGAGAGGGGCAGGCCTGCTACTTGATTGCCCAGGCTGCCTTTGTCTAGGAGGCCACGAATTTTGAAGGGGGACCTGCTATTTGTAGAGGACTGCTATTTGAGCAAGGACCAGAATTTTAGAGGGCCATGAATTATTGTGAACGTAGAGGCCACGAATTTTGATAAGGGGAAGCTACAGTTTGTGCCCAGGCCTGCCAATTCGAAGAGAACAGAATTTGCAAAATTTGGTGAGTGGACTGAACTATTTTCTTAATTGTTATCTTTTTCTTTGGTGGTTGATCGTTTGGTGTAGGAGACAAGTTTCATGATTGAGGGTGAAGGCCGGTCTAAAAGACAGATTTTCTCCTTGTTCTTGCTTGTTACATTTCCTTATTTTCTTGCTTGCATCATCCATCCATCACCTCATCATCTCATTAGGGATTGAAGTTGGGAGATATAAGTGTAGTTTCCGTTTAGGATTTGGAGAAAGGAGATATAAGTGGTAGTCCCACCCCTAGGAAAGAAGTTGAGAGATATAAGTGTAGTCCATCTCATAGGTAACGAAAAGGCAGAAATAAGTGGTAGTCCATCTCACTAGGCGGAGAGGCAGAGATAAGTGCAGTGTGATAGGAATTGGCGAGGCAGAAATATGTTTGATCACCCCTAGGCGAAGGGGCAGAAATAAGTGTAGTCCCATCTCACTGTAGAAAGAAGGGGCAGAAATAAGTGTTTAGGATGGTGGATGCTAGTGCAAGCAAGAACCCAAAGGGAATTAATACCAAGAAAGACAAGGAAGACATGACGCCCAAGACCACCTTCTTTTCGAAATTGAAGAGAGTCGGTGACACCAACATCGGCACCATAGATATGATATAGTCAAGAGATAGGTTGAAAGGGGGCCAATCCTCTATGGCAAATAGGATCTACAAGTGTAGAATTGTGCAAGTTGTCGCTTTCCCTCCTACCTTGCCTTGTCCAGAGTTGGTGATGGAGTGTGCATCTCGGCTAGATATTGTGACCAAGTCCATCTTTGGTGAAGAAGAGCGGGTGTTGGCAAACATCAGCGGGCCGGTGATAGAGGAAGTGTTCAATATACCCCAGCAGCAGGGAATGATAGTAATGTTAATGGATCAAGCCGCCAGGTTCTTTCAAGACAGTCAGGATGCCTACCTCACTCTACTAAAGCAGAATTGGTTGCACGAAGGCAAGAAGGGAGTCACCAAGTCATCAAAGCTCACCAAGTCAGATTTCAAATCAGAGTATGGTGATCTTATTGTGCTTCTCAACCGAGTCATGGGCTCCGCTCAAGGTATGTAGTTTGAAACCTGGATGTACTATTTTATTGAAGGAATTGAAAATGGAAAAAGAAAATTTGATTGGGCTAGAATCATAAGTGAAAATTTAGAGTTGCAACTTAGGACAGTGCAAAATCAGAAACAATTCTACATGGGGTCCTACCTTTTCTATTTAATTGCAAGACTGTATGAACATCCTGGACTTAAGGCTAGAGGGGTGATTGGCAATGGGCCTGGGCAATGCTTGGTGCATGAGTGTTATCCACAACTTCATTTGCACAACACCAAAGACTACAAGATATTCTATGATGCCTTTGCCATGAAGACAGTAAGGATACTGCAAGGGACACCCGCAAGGAGGCTCTCGCTGGAGGCGGAGACAAAAGTCAAGAAGTTTGGGAGTTGGTTCATCCAGTTTCCACAATTCACTTATATCAGAGTGGCTGGATGCACGACTTGTTCCAAGAGGCTTCCAAGGTACCCACCTGATAGGATAGTTTTGATGGAGTTGGCTAGACAACTTGAGCAATATGACAAAATGATGAAGCTCAGAGGTGAGACAGGGGTTACCTTCTCACTCATGATAGGCAACAATAGTTGTCCTAATCCTGTCGCCTTTGCAGCTGCGGAGAAAGAGTTAGAACAATATCATCTAGCATGGTATAAGGCAAGGCAAGGATTCGATCCTAATGGTCTAATCAAGGCATCTCATGGGGATCCATTCAAGCATATTCCTACTTTGGAGGATTTTTGGGCCAATGCACAGGATGACTTTTATGTGAGGAAGTTGGATTTCTCAAGGTTGTCAGTGGACATGATGAGGGCCATCAAATGGAGAAATCTCAATATTCCGGATCAGCTGGAAGAGGATGAAGATGTGCTAAGGGAAGATTACAATGCAGTAGAGGGAACGGAGTTGAATCCAATTGAGTGGGATGATCATCAGGATCCATCCTTAGATGCAGTAACAAGAATAGTTGAGCTACACACTGAATGGTGGTATAATAGGAAGTTTAAACAATTGCAAAGTCAGAAGGTACACCTTACCTATGAGAAGATGAAGCCAGAGGAGGAGATTCCAGCGGAGTCAGTTGGACAGCAAGGTGGGGGCAATAGCCAACAACAGCTGCAAGCAATTAAGAATAAGAAGAGGAGTTTGGAGGTTGAGAAAGATAGAGAACATCAAAAGCCTCCAGCAAAGAAACAAAGTAAGGTACCATCAAGAGAGAGCATAATCGAGGCTAGAGGCCAAGAGGTTGGTACAAGTGAGCAAAGGACAACGGTAGAGGTGAGCTCTGGTTCAGAATCAAGTGGATACAGTAACAGTACAGGGTACTCTCCCCTTTCGGAGAACCAAGTTGAGGAGGATATGGCAATCAGTAATGAAGGAGATAGGCCAGTTGACATTGAGGCTCTATCAGCTAAAGAAGGAGGCCAAGCGCCTAAGGCCGTTGGTGATGCTATGCTAGTCGAACTGAATCCGGATTTGGGGAGATGCATTGCACCACCGTGGTTGAGACAGATGCTTATGCCAAGGAAAGAGGTTGTGGCCATCCGGATAGTTGAGGATATTCAAGGGTTAGTGGAAAAGGACGATGATGTCGGACAGAAACAAATTGCAGGAACAGTGGCAAAGGTAATCAGGAATGATGATGATGGTCACCGAAAGGTTCAAATTGCGGTGCCAAAGGTTAGCAAGGCAGTGGGCGAAATTGTGGCCCAAGATTATGAGATAGTGGAACATGACATGGGAAAAATCACAAATGACATGGAGTGTGTGGAGGTCCAGGAAGGCATAGCTTCAATAAGAGAAAGGTTGAGAAAGGCGAACGAAAGGATTGCAGAGTTGGAGATTGAAAGCAAGTATTGGAGGGATAGCTATCATGAAGTATGTCGGCCTATCCAACAGTTGCCTCAGGCGGCCCTTCCACAAGATAGTGGGAGCAATCTGGAAGAAACTTTAGCTCGAGAGCAACGAACTAAAAATTGGATCAGTAATATAATTCAAGAAGGGCGAAGGTTCTTGCCTGCCTTTATCTCGACATTCAGGTCATTTGTGTCTCTTAGGGACAAATTCAAAGGATTTCCTTCCAATTCGTGACTTAGCCATTCCCAGGCTACATGCAGCCATAGAGTTATCAGAGGGATCCTTGGTGAAGGCCAAGTTGGTCAATGAAGGAGGAAAGAATATTATTGAGTCTTGGTATGTTACCTTGACTGCCAGATCGAGGGTACTCGAAGAGATACAGGATGAGATTGCAAAGTATAGTCCAAGCATCGAAACTTTCATTTCAAGCATGTTGAGCGATGCGGGGATTGCACTTGATTTTGAAGAAATCAAAGAGGAGGATTTTAATGAGACAGAGTTTGGATCGAGATTGGATGAGTTGGGGAAGGTTGTTGCCAGAGAGAAACAGTTGGGCATCCTTGCCTCTCTCAGGGCCCTTATCGAGTTTGCAAGAGATGATGAGGAGAGTGAGAAGACACTACAAGCAACAAAGAACATGATGAACACAGCTGGGCGCAGGATGAGGCATACACCTTGCCCTCCCATGGAGGAAGTCAACAACCTGTTAGCTAAGTTCATTGCTTATGCTAAAAAGATGAAAGAAAAGGGTAGAATTGTATTAGAAGATCATTTGATGTAAGCCCAAGTGGCAAATTCTCCTTCCTTCTTGGGTAGGATAGGTGTCTGATTGGCTACCATTTTGGTGCCTTCTCATTGGTTGCCACTTTTCTTTTTTCTCATTGGTCCATTGATGAGGTCACGTCTTCTCATTGGCCGATGGGGTGGCAACCCTAATTAGGGTTTCTGGGATTTAATCTGGATCGTTGATTTTGCCTCTTAATCTCTGTCGTTGGTTGTAATTTTGAGCCTCTATATAAAGCCAAGTATTCTCATTTGTAAAGGGTTGAAGAAAATTGTTGCTAATATAATACCAAAATTGCTTCTCTTGTCATTGTTGTGTCTTGCATGGTGATGAAGAACACTTGGTGTTATTGCATGGTTTCTACTTCCAATTGTTAAAGTTAGATTTCATTAAGTTGTTAAAGTAGATTTCATTTCAAGAAATTGTTAAAGTGAGGATAGAAGTAGATGGCTAGTTGTATGGTGATATTGGTAAATGTTTGATAGGGATCTATATACTAGGCCACTAGCATCTTAGCAGCTTGTTAAGGAGCCTTGTGTGGTAATCTAGTCTCATTCCCCTTGAATCATTGCATCTATGGAGGTAGCGCCACTGGCAAGCTTTCATTAGGTTGATCCCCGTCCATTTGCCAATCTTTCCATTCCATAGGAGTAGCAGTAAAGCAAGAAGTAGTTTAGTAGTTGAAGTTTGAAGAGCAAAGTTGGACGTGATATAAATTTGAGTATACATTGCAAAGCTAGATCCTATCATCATCATAGCAAGAATTTGACATCCTTGAATGAACAACGTAAGCCCGCCAAAGTGATTACCAGCAAATCACATTAATATAACTGAGTTAGTATCCACAGGTGTAAGGAACCTTGGAGTTTTCTCATGTTCTTCATGAGTATATACTTTTCAAGAGAGGGTTGAGTGTTTGGTATGCTATATCAAATATTCAATTGCTATATGTTATGTAGTGGTACAAAACTGATATCAACAAGGGCCCAAAAGGTCAAGGCATTGGTCTTGGATGACAATTGATGGGCTCATGTGCAATATGTATTGGATTTCACCGAGCCCATCATGACTATGCTCTGATTTGCTGATACAAATGCACTTGTTTGCGGGATGTCTATGATGGCATGGACACAACAATAGAGAAGGTAAAAATTGCAATACAAAAACATGAGAATTGTTGATGTTTGTAGCTGCAGGAGATATCCTAATTACCTATGATGGTGCTCTTTCATATACTCATGTTTGGAAATATGAAGAGACATGTGTTTGGAAATATGAAGAGACATGCATTAGGAAATATGAAGAGACTTCTTGTTATAATATGAAGAGCCTCTTAGTTCAAGTCTTGAGAAGTTACGTTTTTGAAGAGCTGCGGCATTGTGTATATATATCAGAGTAACGAGAATCGCGGCGATTCACATGATTCGGTGATCCGATTCAACCTCGCCGATTTTTTGTGAATCTGAATCGGAATCGTCCGATTCACCCACAAAAAATCGCATGAATCAGCGATTTTCGCCTCCATGAATCGGCCGCGCCCAGCATAAAGTTAGACTTTAAAATAAAATAAAAACACAAATATTTTCAATGTTTTTTTTTGCCTTTCCTATTTGTTGTAAGTTTATACAAATATAACATTTAAGTATAAGTTTGATTTATTTAATTTCTTATACTTTAAGTTATATTTGTATAAATTATAAAATATAAATACTTCAGGATGTTTGAGATAGGTTCCAGCTTCATAGGAGTTAAGATGCAGATTCTAGATTCTGGGGGTTTTCGAAAAATTCCAAACTTAACCAAATTTCAGGATTCAACAAGCCTTTAGCAGGGTTACCTCCCACAATCCATCATAGCTTTCTAAGGTCAAACTGAAGCTGGCAAAAGGATTCTCGAAGGATTTTAACTCATTTTATCACAAATCACTTGGTTTCGACCCCATCTCTATGACAAACTTAGCTTAGCTCTCGCCCAAATCCCAGACAGAAATAGGTTTTCTGTGGAGAGGTTGAATGATCTTGTCTTTGTTCATTACAACCTCCAACTTAGGACCAAACAGATTTTGGACCCTAACAACTCTCCGATCACTCTAGACAAGGTTGATCCAGAGTCAAAGTGGCTGACTGAGGCTACTGATCCTGTCTTCACGGAGGAAGACCATGAGTGGGTTGACTAGTCACCAGGCAGATAAAGAAGCTGAGGCAGTGCTGAGGCAGTGGCCATAGCAGAGGAGGAGCTTAGATCACATTCAGGCACTAGCAGACACACACGCGCATGTAGAGACTCTACAGTGTCAGCCCCTGTTGTTGTTGTTCAGGAGTCCGTGTTACCTGCGGGGGCTATGGCTACTGAGAGCTCTAGCACCTACCTTAGACGCCTTACTAGGAGGCATAATACAAATTACTCAGAGGCTGAGGCTGAGACTGCGGCCGAGCTAGAGGATGATGATTCAGATTTAGGCACTTGGCAGATAGACTTGATTTTTTATTTTGTTTACAAACATATGTTTCATAACTTCATAAGTATAACTTTCATGGATCTTCATCTTGACATACATATATGATTTGATGTCATTGGTTTTATCATTTATGCTTTATCATAGAGTTACATTTACATCAACTATGTCATTGAAATCCTATGTTTTCTATGTTTGATGATGTTATAGTGTGCTTATTAAGTCATATTCAATAAATGGTGCATGAAATAAGTTTTAAAACATTAAAATCTCTAAATTTCAAGGTTTTTTTCACTTTGTCGATTCGTAGCCGATTCACTGGCGATTCACCGCTGATTCGCGATTCGATTCGGCCTTGCCGATTCTGATTCTCGTTACTTTGATGTATATATACCATTGCTTTGTGTGATGTATTGCTTGTTGAGTTGGGTTATTCTATACAGCAACTATAGACTATGTCACAAGGTTCAAGTTCAAGTTCGTGTTCAACAACCATAAAATTCGAATGAAATTCGACACGACAAAAAATTGGAAAAAAATTTGACACTAAATTCGCCTATATAAATTAATTTTTTTTAAATATAAATAATAAATTAAAAAATAAAATAATATTATATAAAACAATATTGTAATTTAAAATGTTTAAAATCTTACTTTAAATATTATTAATATATAATTGATAAATGTATTATAATTATATATTTAATTAAACATTTTAAAATAATAAAAAAATTTAATATTGAATAGAAAACAAAATAAAAAATGCAAATCATTTCTAAACCAAAATATAAAGATGTTTAATATTTCGGAGGGCCAGTTCGAAGATTTATGTAAGAGACTAAATGGGCACCGCTTCAAAAAATGTAGTCGCGAGAGGGGAGTCTAACACATCTGAGTCTCTGGCTAAGGGTATTCTCACTGGCGACCTGTGCTATTAACAAATCCAGTGACTCACGGCTCGCGGTCATTTTCAATGAATGTATATTCCACTTCAACTGTATTCACCGAAGCTCACTTCCCTGGGAAGCCTCTGTCAATGTCCGACAAAATTCCTTGCACAGTTGTTGCGCGTTACAGTCTTTGCTCACATTCAGCCAAGGATCATGAGTCAAGCACTCTGGAAACATGGGATTTTGAGTCGAATCACCTTTGAAATAGCATTGCACCTAAATCGTGTCTAAATTTGTAGCGATAACCAAACTTGTTTCAATCGCATCTTATCTGCAGTGATATCTACATTGGCATACTATAAAGATGGGCAATTTCTTTAAAACCTAAAATCAATTCTGAACGAATTTATTGGTGAACAACAACGAATTTTTAGAATTTTTTTTAAGTTCGCCGAAATTCGGTGAACCCTATGACTTAGACTATAGATAGTCTATGGAATCAATTATGATATATGTAATAAGTTGAAGAGTTTGCAGTATTCAATTGGAAGCATTGTACTCAGACCTCTATTATTTTATAAAAGATATATATTTTTTGGTGTGGCTAGGATTTACCCAAGTTGGAGGGTTTTCCCAGGATAAATACTATGTCTTATTGTTTCTTTTCTAATGTTTTGCTGCTTATTTTCATTCCTAGTTTAAAACATTAACATGGTATCAAAGCAAGGTTAAGTAATGGCAATAAGCAGTGTTACCCATCAAGTTTTGAAAATGGCTCGAAAATGTCAGAGAGCCACTCATATTTTGGGTAATCTCAATGAACTAGTAAAAGGAGACGTAACTGTTGTGCATGGTGGGGATTGGAATGAGGGAATTCACCTCTCTTTCGTGCTTCTAAGAAGGAATCTGTTGTCATGCATTGGTGCTTGCAAGATTCTAAGAGAGATGTTTCTTATGGGAAAACAATGCTCACTGGTGATGATTGCATACCACTTTGCTATTGTTGTCATAAAATATGAGTTTCTGGGTATGCTCGAGTAGGCAGGCAGTCTAAGCAATAATTGTTGGTTGCACGCAATCTGTGGGTGTATACCAAAGTAGCTTGGTCTGCGATTCACCCGATGATTTATATTCTGCATTTTTATACGTTGTATGTCCCACGATTCCCAGGATAAGATATGGATGCCTGTCACTATAGCAATCAGGTCTGCTAAACTGTAAGGCATATGAAAAATCAAAATCTGAAAGGGCATTGCTAAATTGATCAACAATAAAGAGATAAGTATTTTATGATTATACCTTTGAATATTGATCATGAATTTTGTGTAGTTAATTCATGCAATAACATAGGGAATAGTGAACCATGTATGCTTCTAGCATTAGTCTGTATATTTCTCTTCGGGACATTGGTTGAGTCTATTACTAATCTCTCTAAAATGCTTCCAGGACGGATCGAGAAGCAACGGGATGATGAGAGATTACATAAGGAATTCAAAGAAGTAAGAGCTTTATGCATCTTGTAAGAAAATCATGCAGGCTGTAGAAATGAACAAACATGAGGACACTATTTGCAGCCATGGGACTGAGTTGATGGCACATAACTTCATTGAAGAGGAAGAACCTATACATATTGTCTTTGTATTCAGTTTCTTCGAAGAGGAAGAAATTACATTTAGAGAGAGTTAAATTGTGTGAATTCACGGCGACCTATAAAGGGATAATGCATTGGAGATGAAGTCGAGACTCGAAAATATTTATTACATAAAGAGAAAGCTTGATGAGCTGAAGAGGGAGGACTTCTTTAGGCTCAATAAAATGAGAGAGCTTGTGTGGGAGAGGGAGAGGGTCAAGTCCTTTGCAGAGGATCGGCAAGCTCAAGAAGCAGTGTGGCCACAAAAGCTCATTGTTTGGTCAAACATTCGAGCCGTAAATTATTGTGATAATCAAAGTTGTGAGAATGTTGCCCTTGCTAAGAGGGAGAAATTTGAGGTGAAAGCCCTCGTAATGCATTTTTCTCTGAGGGAAAAATTTGAACTAAAAGCCCTTGTAATGCATTTTTCTCTGAGAGGGAGAAATTTGAAGAGAAATCCCTTGTAATGCATTTTTCTCTGAGAGGGAACAAGAAGCTCAATCGGTAAGAGTGTGTGAAGTCCTAGAGCAAGAGAGAAAAGTTGAAGCTGATAAAAGAATAGTTGAAGATGAGAGAAGGCAAATGAGTGCAAGGCTCAATGAGAAAGATGTGGAGATACAAAGGTTGACACAAAATCACTACAATTTGACAGATCAACTAATCAGTGCTAATTAGGAGAATGCAAGGAAAGTTGAAGAGATTGTTGGACTGAGATCAGAGAATGAACATTTGAAGAATGAACTGAAATCTGAAAAGGATGCAAATGAAGTTTTGAAAAGGAATGAAGAAACACTAAGAATACTAGATGAACAACTTAGAGGTCAACGACAACCGACTGATACTTCCGAACTTGGATTTAATGAAAACAACACTACCAAGAAGGGAGAGTCCTCAAATCAAGCAGCCAACCGAGATAATGCTACCCTACCAAAGACAAAGAAGCCTACTTGTTATCACTATGGAAAACCGGGTCATACAACTAATGTCTGTAGGAGCAAAAGAGGTAAACCACCGAACATTCCAAAATTTGATGGTTATTGTTACAATTGCAATAAGTATGGTCACAAAGCATTTGAGTGTAGATCAAGGATTGCTAACAATACAAGGAAGCCAAACTTCAAGGGTTACTGCAATAACTGCAAAAGATATGGTCACAAGTTTGAAGATTGCAGGTCACAAAGGAAGAATGTGAAATGGGTACCTAAACAAAAGAATATTGCAAACAACCGACAAGGTTCAACAATACCATGGGACTACAATACAAGAATTTCATGTACAGCATGAGGGAGATTTGGACACATTGCAGCAAATTGCATTTTGATGAATAAAAGGAACAACAAAAGGTCATGGAGAAATCCTGGAATGGCATGTTTTCACTGTCACAAGGTCAGTCACTTAGCCAAAGACTGCAAATACCGAGGCAAAACTCCAACCGAGGAACAACCAAGTGAAATTGTTCAAGTAAATGTTGAAGAAATAAGAGATCAAATGAACAGAACATGGAGAAGAAAGTCTCAAGATTATGGAACTGCACTTGGAACAACTAATGGCACCTCATCCTCCGAATTGGGTGCACCTAACTTCACCTAATCGGTCAAAGGTATGTGTAGGAACTGTGAACTAACATTAAATCTTAAATCGGTTCCTAACATTTGTGCAAAGATCCATATTAGCCTATTTAGATGCATTTGGATATATGTTGAGAAGTTGACATTTCATGTTTTGATCGGTGAAAGACTATTATTTTGTTTCATTCGGTGCAAGGAAGTGTATTTGGTAATCGGTGAAATAGGGAGTAAGTATAAATAGACCCTTTGTTATTTCATTTTTACCTTACGTTTTCAAGAGCATTTGAGCACTTTGCAGAAACGAGTCCTCAAAGAGCATTCGAGTGATCAATTGAGCAGATCTAAGCATAAGCAAACACATTTGAGTAATTCCAAGTGTTTTCCCGAGCTGTGAAAGAGCAACCGAGTCGATATTCAAACAAAACCTATCTCGATCAAGTGTTTATTTATGTGAAGAAATGGCACCTAAAGTTCAAAACCCTATTGTCATGGAGAAGATTGATCCAATCAATCCGAAGTACAAGCTACCACTAGCTAAAGCTGTCGAACCTGACAAGATGGGAGCCCTATCTTCAATCCCTCTGAGAGTAATTTTGATTAAAGACATTCATGCCTTCATCCATTGCAAGATCGAAGAGATTTGCCAAGCCAACATTGATACATCCTACAAAAATCTTAGTGAATGGGAAGCTAAAGGACGAGCATATCCACTTGGAGACCAAGGGTTTAATGCATGCACTGCATGTACCGAGTGTGTTTAAAATAGAATGGATGAGAATTGTGTTAAGCCGAGTTCACGACCAATTCATGTGGCTCGATGCGCCAGTCAAGATTATAAAGGATGTGTTACATATTGTGACTAGTTATCCAATTGGTGATAGACCGAAAGCACACAAGCAAACTGACAAGAACAAATTGTGTGAGTTGACACAAGCAAAATGGGATGGAAGAGGTCTCAAATTGTCTACTATTGATGATCCTAAATTAAGAATTGCATGTAATGTGATATCCTATGAATCTTTCAATCATCCCGGGTAGACAGTGTACCATGTGGAGTTGTGGATATAGCCTACAAGATAGTCAAGAAAGATATGAAGATCAATCTATGTGAGATCCTACTAAAGCAGTTTGATGACAACATGAACACCATCAAAAAAACAAAGATCAACACTTTGAAGTCTGATTCATTGTTGGTATGTATATTTTTCTACTTTCAAAACTTTTCCCATCAATCGGTAATGTAGAATGGAGTGTGGATAAATCGATCATATATCAAATAAATAAGTTCATTCAAAGATTAGGAGATAACTTTGATATGATAATGAATGATTACTTTTCTAAGTTCCAAACAAGAATGCACAAGAAGTTTAGAATTCCACCTCAACTAGTGGATAAATACCAAGATTCTATTTGTTTTGAAGTAGACACCGACACTTGAATAGTAAAGGTTGTGGAGCCAAGGACCATCTGGCTACAACCAATGGGATATGAGATGGACATTGAAACTGCATCACAGCAGATCGAAGCTTTGTTAGCTAAAACGGTTGATATAAGAGAGCCAATCGATATGGGACTTATGAAGAAGTGAAGAACAAAATATAACTAGGTATATTGATACCTAAGGCACAAAGGAAAACTAGCAGAATGATAAGTAGTTTGTTAGAGAATCTAGGAGTTACTGTTGAGGAAGATGAAGCTGGTCCTTCTGAGATAAAGGGCAAGAAAATAAAAATGAAAAAGGAAACACCGAGTCCTATAAGTACAAGACCATTAACAAGGTCTTCATCCACACCGAGAGAGAAGAAACCAGAGATAGAGCAATCAAAGCCTAAAGCTTATATGAGAGAAAAGAAACCATCTGGTAGACCGAGGAGAAAGCTAAAGCTACAGGAAGACAGCGAGACTGAATCGGAAGATTTGAGCAAATTCAAGGTTGTGCAAAACCAGCCCTCAAAACAAAAGAATGTAGATGAGTTTATTGAAAATCTAAAGAACTATGGAGGTTTTCCAAGTTTCAAATATGTAAAATATGAAACTAGAAGTGATGAAGAAAAAGACAAGATTGAGGAGGCAGTTGTGTTTACATTGCACAAATTCAGAACTATTCTGCTTGAACTTGCCAGCCACCTACCTAATGAATTTTACAAGAAGATGGATACAAGATGGAAATATGCAATGACTTTCAAGAAGCAAATGAGGGAAAGATCCCTAGCTATTACTATACCTGAATTGTCATACAAGAAATTAAGGAAGCATTGAAGGAGTATTCAAAGAGATTTCTTGTCAAGAGCAGATCAGTAAGGATCATGATCGGTGAACTTGAAGAAGTACAAAAGGAAACCGATGACTTATGGAAGAAGATTTTATTTCCTATTCAACAGACAAAAATCAAGGAGCAACAAAGTAAGTCAAATCCTATTGACTTGACCTTAGACAAAAATGAGGTTATTATTAAAGATATAACTGACAAAGAGCCAGCATATAAGATAACAAATGATGAAGATGTGATGGTAACCGAGGATAAGGATACCAAACAAATGAACACTGATGGTATATCTAAGGCTAATTTAATGGATGATGAACCGGTACTTGAACAAGTAGTAAATTTTCTAAGATTAATGAAGTCATTTCAGAGGTTACTAAAGAGATTCCTACTGATGTAGAGAAGTCTACCGAACCGGTAAAAGAAACTGAACAAAAGGACACCGTGGACACTATACAGACCGAGACCACAATAGATCAGAATACAAAGCCGGTCATCTCTACTGAGACTAGAGGTCTACATCAGCAACAAGAACAAGAGAAGAAAGAAGAAGTTCACGCAAAGAAGAAGGAAGAAAAGAAACAGGAAGAGAAGGTTGGAAAGCAAGAAGAAGAAAGAGAAGAGAGAACAAAAGATACAACTACGACCACTACATCTGATGTCAAGTTCTCTACTGGAGGGAGTGTACAAATTGAAAAGAAGTCAAAGAAGAGGAAGCATGAAAAAGAAAAGGTTGACTTAAGTAAACCAATTGTGATTCCTAAGGTAGACATCTCCACCCTAAGCCCTAAGGAGCTATCAAAATTTGGAGACCTACTCGAGAAGAAAGCAGCACAAGATAAATTACTAGCAAAGAAACAAAAAATTGATGTGCTAGAAAGTGTTAAGGAGATTCTGCAGGAGATTGTACCTGATGCAAATATAAATGAGAAAGGCAATCTACTTAGCCAATTGGGTGAAATAGTAAAACAGATCAATCAGCCTGGTACAAAAACCACCAAGTATATGCTGCAATAAATGGAAAGCAAGATAATTGAAGAGTTACTTCAATCAATGGCACTAGATAAGGTAACACTTTTTGAATTGGTTACCAAATTGGAAAAGGAATTGAAAGATATTCTTTCATTATTTCAGAAAATTTGTTTAATTTCAAGTTTTACAAAGGATATAAAGGAGAAAGATACCCCAAATTGAGTCACTGCAAAAACATATTCATAAGGCAAAAGAGCTAGTGAACACCCCTGATATTAGTGCTATGGATAGCATGATAAGTCTTGCAGCTGACATAGGTGAACACATTGTGTTATTATAGACAATAAAGGAATCGTGGGTGATATCACTGAAAGATGCACAACAAAGGTATGAATACATTTTTTATAAGATAAAGGGGGATAGATATGTATATAGGGAGTATTGCCACAGGGGGAGTAATGGATAATGGAGAGTCGTAAAGCTATGGAGTTATAAGGAGTTATACCGAGAAGTACAGTACATGTTTAAGGACACTACATATTGATGACTTTGAAGTTTTTAACAAAGATGTCAGACTAATGCCAAAGGGGGAGATTGATACTCCTAAAAGAGTTATTTTGTTGTCATTAGTTGTGTTAAAGTCAATATTGATTGTCAAAGTCATTCAGCAAAGCAAATAAGTTAGTTAGTAAAGGAAAAGACAATTTTGGTAAAGGGGAATAAGGAACAGGGACTGAGCACCGACCAACTACCGAGTTACAACAATTACCGAGTCGAGAGTATACATGTTACTGAACAAAATAAAACGTGTTACCGAGTAACACAGGCCGACATAACAAATACATTGAATCTGGACATTGAGCATAAAACGTTTTACACATCTCGAGGAGATTGTTTGGTAAAGCATGGGAGATTTAAACATGATGATTGTGAATGATTACAAGGTAAGATCCGCCAATGAAAATTAAGTGTAATATATGCACTGGAGATGTAACCATTGGTAGCACCGTTTAAGGAGAAGATTCTAGAAAAATTTCCACTGCTTCTAGATCGAGTATAAAAAGATCAGAGTATGAATATCAAAGTGTAAGAGAGAGAGCAAGTGATGATCAGTCAGAGATAAGTGTGAAGGTAATGAGCAGAGAAGCTACCGAGTAACAGAGCAGCTAGAGCAGAGTTATGAATGTGATTCAAAGTTGATGTTACCGAGTACAAAAGTGAAATTGTAAGTGAAATGCAGAATGAGGTAAATTGATATTGAGCATATTGAATCTGATAAGCATATGTTGATGCAACATTACAGACAGTTTTTGTTACTGATTATTGTGTAATCAAAATTGTAAAAGCTCTTAACCAAGTAGACACTAATAGGTCTTAAATTGTAAATCCTTTAACAGAGTACATCCTTTAACAGAGTAAATCCTTTAGCAAGGTAGACTGCATAAGTCTTTATACTCTTAGCAGGGTAAATACTCTTAACAGGTTAATCTATCAGAAATAGCTAATTTTATTGCTCTAACCGAGCAAACTTTTTACTGCAGTAGTGAAGTGTTGTGGGTGTCATCCCCACCGCAGTTTTTTTCCTCTGAGCAAAAATTTCTACAAGACCAAAAATCATGGTGTTATGAATTGTGTTTCATGATTTTGATTTATATGTTTTATGATGATGTATGCAAAGTTTTCTATTCGGTGAAAGGTCAAAAAAATAGATAAAAGTTTTTGGAGTACTGATTCACCCCTCCCCTCTCAGTACTTATCTTTCTATAATTAATCCAACAGGGAGTAGCCATAGTGGACGTCATGTTGAGAGACTCCATGACAACATCACGTTGAGTGAATCCATGATGAGAGTTTGTGTTTTCACACATGGGAGTAGCCATGGTGAACATCATGTTGAGTGACTCCATGATGCTATCACGTTGAGAGACTCTATGATAAATTTTTGTTTTCTCACAAATAGGTGTAGCCGTTGTGAGTGTCATGTTGAGAGATTCCATGACATGAATACTTGAAAAGATATCTCCTTTGCTAAGAGGGAGTGTTGATGTTTGTAGCTGCAATAGATATCCTGATTACCTGCGATGGTGCTCTTTCATATACTCGCATTTGGAAATATGAAGAGACATGTGTTTGGAAATATGAAGAGACATGCATTTGGAAAATGAAGAGACTTCCAGTTAAAATATGAAGAGTCTCTCAATTCAAGTCTTGAGAAGTTATATTTTTGAAGAGCCTCGGCATTGTGTGTATATATATATATATATATATATATATATATATATCTTTGCTTTGTGTGACGTGTTGCTTGCTAAGCTGGGTTATTCTATACAGCAGCTATAGATAGTCTATGGAGTCAATTTTGATATATGTAATAAGTTGAAGAGTTTGCAGTATTCAGTTGGAAGCATTGTACTCAGACCTCTATTATTTAATAAAAGAGATTTTTTGGTGTGGCCGGATTTTTCCCCTCAAGTTGGAGGGTTTTCCCAGGATTAATATTGTGTCTTATTATTTCTTTTATTATGTTTTGCTGCTTATTTTCATTCCTGGTCTAAAACATTAACAAGAATGACCCCATAGAATGTGAAACCTTATGCAATAAGGTGGAATCAATCATTCATCATTGTTGGGAAAAGATGACAATCCCATTGCACCTCCTTGCATATGCTCTATCTCCGAGGTACTATAGCAAGAAAGTACTTTCTATGCCAAGGAGATTAGCACCATATAGAGATGAAGAAGTTGCTAATGGGTACAAGAAAGCTTTTGAAAGACTCTTCCCAGATTAAGAAGGCGGAAAAAAAGTTAGGACAGAATTTGGCTTGTTTGCAAGATATCACATGGTGGCACCACCATGTGATAGCTTCCATGTCATATCGGTCATTAATAGTTGTTGGACTATGAAGCTATCACATGGTGGTGCCTCCATGGTCAACCATTTAGATTCATACCTTGCAATCAAGATCCTCTCACAAGTAAGTTTATTTTGTGTTTTTGTACCACTTGTATTCTACAATTAGTACTTATCATTCTTTAATTTACTTAACATTCTTTAACTCACTCACTGTAATTTAGATCTTTATAATACACAAAGTCCAAACAATAATAATCACCCCAAATACTTGCTACCTAATATTTGTATCAAATGATACTCGTACCAAAATATTGATATTCTGAAGTTATTCCCTCTTTCCCTTTTTATTTCTCCCAGTGGATGAGTCCATGAGGCGTACTTTTGTACCTCTTTTTATATCCTACCTATTGGAGAACAGATACCGTCCAATAGATGTCTCTTCTCTAAACTTAACTCCTCAATATTAATTGAATATCAATCACACCCCTTTGATTTGGGTCTAAACTAACATGCTGCCTCAATATTCTTTTGTTATCCATTTATTAAATAATTGATCATGTGATAATACTTTCAATTACTGAGCTTCCAACTCATTGTCGTCTCCCACATATAGATGACTAACTGATGGAATCACCGTTGTGTTTGGTTTCTTTCCTAAAGAAAACCATATATCTATACTTTTCTATTGATTGTCAATAATGGTAGCTCCTTAATCAAACACTAGTTATCGGATCATAGCATATAGATTCTTCACTTCTAATCGCAACCAAGACTTTACAAATGGCTTTTATAGATTGGTTGTAAGCTTCGGCGGTTACAGCTGATTGCAGATCTGTGCAGCACATTGGATGGTTTATTAAACGTCACCTAGACTTAACAGTTACCATCAACTTCCTACTCCATGAAAGGCAATTATGTTAATGTTGTAGCTTACATCGGCGGCCTCCTCAAAGAGCAAGGACTTCTTCATAAAAGAAATAAAAAATAAAAATAAATTTGTTATATGCTAGTCAGTCAACTATGCCTAGTCGGCCAACGAGGAGACATGTCTTTTGGGAGGTAAAGACTCGTATAAATGAAAGATGAAACTCTTCATCCAATCATCACAATTCAACAAAAACATCTGCAAATTACATCCAGACAGCAGCGGACTAGGCAGCAACGAATTAGATTCAAGCAATTATTACTATAGCAGATAAAGGGCAGCAGGTTGAACACTCTGTAGCAGATAAAGAGTAGCAGATTTGTTCTGCATATTGCAGATTAATTGCATTCATTCTTCTTCCTTGTAATTGGCGAAATTGTAATCAGACTTCTATCATTTGAGAAATATAATCAGAGAATATTATTGCTGGGTTTTTCAGCTCCAAGAGGGAGGTTTTTCCCAGGGTAACATTGTGTTACCATGTTATGTGTTGCATCTCTTGTTTATTCTGTTCTTTACTTTCAATCTGATCACTAAAATTAGCATGGTATCAGAGCCTGGTTTGAATTAGGAGTAATCAGATTGATAGTAATTGTCCATTCCTATTTGCTATTTTTCTACTCCATTCAAGATGGTGCACAGTCTCAGGGTTGAAGATAGGTTGGATGGTGCTTCCAACTTCACCTCATAAAGATTCTGAAAAATGATGGAATTGAATGGATGCGAGCTTGCAGATTTTGTGAATAGAAAATCCACTGAACCTGAAGATGAAGATGAAAAGATTCAATGGAAGAAGAAAGACTTTCAAGCTCAGAAGATTTTGGCTGAATCTGTAAAGGATCACATTGTTCCTATCATCTCCAAATTGAAGACTGCAAGCCAAGTGTTCAGAACCTTGGAGGGGATGTATGAAATCAACAACACCAGCCGTGTCCTAGCCTTGAAGCAGTAGCTTCATCACATCAAAATGGAAGAAGGAGAGACTGTCATAGCATACTTCATGAGAATTTCCTATTTGAGAGATCAGCTCTCATCTATTGGAAATGATGTTGATGACAAAGACTTAACCATGTTAGCCCTCAATGGTCTTCCAGCATCTTGGGAATCCTACATACAAGGGATAAGTGCAAGATCAAAACTCCCAAACTCCCTAAGTTTCATCGTTTGAAGGCAGATTGCATTCAAGAAGAATCAAGACTGGTCGCAAGAGGTATTATCAAAAGCTCGCATGTCAAAGACAACTATGTTCTTGCTGCCCAGTCCAGGAAAAAGAAAGCAGGCTATTGGAAGAAGAACAATTTCAAGAGAAACAGAGATCAAAGGTCTGATTCTGCTCCTAATTCAAAGAGGAGGAAGGATCTTACGGTCACTATGCAAGGAACTGTCCATCTCAGTCAAAGCAACAAGAAGCAAATCTAAATGTAGTCTCAAACCAGAAGGATGCCGAAGATTTCCTCTTCATTTCAGCCTTGTCAAGCAATGTTCCTACGGACAGTGACACATGACTAATCGATAGTGGAGCAACAAGACATATCACCGGCTATCAGGAGCATCTATTTGACTTGGTGGAGGATTCCAACCTACACGTGATCATTGTACGATGATGCACACTATTCTGTAAGAGGTTTTGGTGCTACTTCCCTTAACTTAGATGCTGGAATTTCTCGCTATCTCAGTGATATCTTGTTCGTGTCGGAATCAATAGGAACCTTATCTCCATATCAGCCTTGGAGGATCAAGGTTATCAAATTGCCTTTTCGAAGGAAGAGTACTTGCATGGCCGAAGAAGTCTAGCATCAAATCTGCTTGTGTCATTGGGAACCGGTATGATAGCTTATACAAGCTTTCAGCTCATCCAGTTCGAGCTCTTCTTCGTGAATTCCCCGAATCAAGTGAGTTGTGGCATAGAAGACATTGGACATCTCCACTTCCAAGCTCTTCCTACACTAGAAAATATGGTCAAAACATATGCCTAAATATAGTCAGATTAATGAAGATACATGTAAAGGTTGTGATATGGGTAAAACTACTAAGAAGCCATTTCATCAAAGTGAAAGTAGGGTGAAGGAGAAATTAGCTCTTGTGCATTTTGATTTATGTGGGCCTATGTTTGTTGCCTCTCAAAGTGGATTCTTGTATTATGTAATCTTTATTGATGACTACTCTAGAAAAACATGGATCTATTTCCTAAAATCAATAGAATCTAATGAAGTCCTAGGTAGATTCAAAGAGTTTAAGGCATTGGCTGAAAACTTATTCGGGAAAAGAATTAAAGTGTTAAGATCTGACAATGGAGGTGAATACATCTCGATTAGTTTTCATGATTTTCGTGGAGGCAGGGATCAAGAGGTAGTTATGTGTTTGGGATATCATGCCTAGATCCAAAGGAAGTGTCACAGAACGTCAAAGCACTTATGGAGTGTGCTTCAGTTTGAGATCTGCTATAATTTCCTGGTGCAACAGGAAAAAGTCCTCAATGGCATTAAGTACTGCAGAGGCAGAAAATATTGTAGCATGTGTGGGCTGCTCGAGAAGTAGTGTGGCTTCGGAAACTCATTACAGGATTGTTTGACTTTCGACAATCGTTGGATCCTATAGTTATTCATTGCGAGAAACAGAGTTGTGTGAAACTTTCTGTCAATCCTGTGTTTCATGACAGAACAAAGCATGTAGAGATAAAATATCACTATGTTGGGGATATGGTGCAAAGTAATGCTATTCAGCTAAAGTACATCAGCACTGAGGAGCAAACAACAGATGTTCTCACCAAGCCTCTTGCTCAAGTAAAGTTTGCATACTTCTGAGAGAAGCTTGAATTGAGGAGAATGAAGCTCTGGCTGAGAGGGAGTCTCAGCATCAATGATAAATTGAGATATATTGTCTGCCCTCTACAAGTAGGTATGTGGAACCACCCTCTGCAAGTAGGCAAGGTGGGTAATGCATTTCTTCTCTCGGAGAAGTCTGAGGTGCAAGCCCTCATTGTCCAACCTCTTCAAGTAGGTATGGTGGAACCACCCTCTACGAGAAGGCAAGGTGGTAATGCACTCTTCTCTAGGAGTAGTTTTGAGGTGTAAGACTTTTTCATCCTCTGCAAGTAGGCATGATGGATCCACCCTCTGTGAGTAGGTATGGTGGACGTCATAGAAGAAATTCCATGACCATGCTTGTTCACACTCTGGGAGTAGCTATGGTGAACGTCATGTTAAGATGACAATAAGCACTTGTGTTCATTTGTTTTTACTTTCATGGGAGTAGCCATGATAGACCCACCCTCTGGGAGTAACATGGTGGATAGCACTACATAATTCAGATATCAAGAAGGATGCCTCCCTAGCTAAGAGGAAGTGTTAATGTTGTAGCTTAGGCCAGCCTCCTCAAAGGGCAGCAACTTCTTCATAAATGAAATAAAAAATAAAAATAAATTTGTTATATGCTAGTCAGACAACTAGGAGACATGTCTTTTGGGAGGTAAAGACTCATATCAATGAAAGATGAAACTCTTCATGCAATCATCACAATTCAACAAAAACATCTGCAAATTATATCCAGACAGCAGCGGATTATATACAGGCAGCAGAGAATTAGATCCAAGCAATTATTACTATAGCAGATAAAGGGCAGCAGGTTGAACATCTCTGTAGCAGATCTGTTGCGCATATTGCAGATTAATTGCATTCATTCTTCTGCCTTGTAATTGGCGAAATTGTAATCAAACTTCTATCATTTAAGAAATATAATCAGAGAACATTATTGCTGGGTTTTTCACCTCCAAGAGGGAGGGTTTTCGCAGGGTAACATTGTGTTACTGTGTTATGTGTTGCATCTGTTGTTTATTCTGTTCTTTACTTTCAGTCTGATTACTAAAGTTAACCAATTATATCCGTTTAACTATTTCCTTCATACTATGACATAAAGTAAGTTCATCGGGACAACAACATTGCCCCCATATATTGATGATAATGGCTATTTAATATATATCTTTGGTGCGATGATCATATCCTCGATATTTCATAATTATACATTTATTGCAGATCGAATTGGAAATCAGCATCGTATTTGCAAGTCCTTCTATATAATCAATTAATTTGACTATCAATTCATTGTCTTTGTAATTATATTTTATTAGAATTTATTATTATCAATTTATTCATTTATTTCCCACATTCCTCACCTGGATTGGAACAAACACAGCAGCCCAAATCTCTTGTATCACCTTGATGAACTAGGACATACATTTAGTTCACCAAACTAACAAAAAACATGGACTAGGACATACACTAGAATCCATGACTCATAATAACATCCCTCAGTATTGACCCTTACCCATGTATACAACTCTTATTATGAAGTGCAACGGACACACCAGTCACAAGTACTACAAAGCTCTTAAGAATTGAGGCATATTCACTATCCACAAATACAATTGCAAATAGGGACAGACTTCTATTTGCAAGACATATGTGATCAGAGACATGCTCAACCAATCACAGCTACAACATTTTTGGTGAATAGAACACACAATTATTCTACATTTCATATGCAGGAGAAATCCCCTCATCAAACTGAAAAATGTACACTAGCAGTGACAGACCCTTTGACTTGTATAGTCCCCAATATCTTCAACGTCTGTTTCACATCTGACTTCCAACTTGCTTTTCTCATGTTATATGCAACACAGGCTCCAAAACTGAAATACACCAAAATCTACTCAAGACCAAAAAGTAGATTCAGAGGTCCTATCTCTTGAAAGACCATGCGCAAAGGACATTAGAGAAACTGCACTTTCTAGTTTCAGACGTGGGACCATTTTACAGAACAAACATGTATACAATTCACCAGCTTTTCAATGCTCCATCAAAATATGCTATTCTTTAACATCAAATATATAACTTAACCATGTAAACCACAAAATGACTCCCTTAGCAAATTGATTTTGAAAAGAGAAAACAATCCCACGTGCAACTTGCTCCCTCAATATAAAAATGTCATGCATGCCATTGTTGCTGGGCACAAATTGTCCTTGCTGGACATTCAAGCTGATCAATAATTCATATTTGCATATGCCTTAGAATGCAGTTTAGATGATCTTGAACAACATTCACAGCTATTTAACAGAACCAAAATGATTGTATTGCTGCTTGCTGTTGGTGACTCAATGGCCTTCAATGGTTAACAGTGACCAAATAAAATAGGCTTATGGTACCCAGCTATTGGATCAAAATGAAGTTTTGAACTGTGTGCTTCTAGATGTGGGCATCCTGTTGGCGGCAAACAACACTATTTCTACACTTTGAAAAGTGCTGAGCAATTTCTTATAATCTCCAGCATCAATTTGTATGATTAATCCACATTTTGGTTCCTTCACAATGCACAAATGATCACATGCAACCCTTCTACAAGCTGCAGCTATGAAAATGGACCTGCTAGGGCAATATTTTTCCCAACAAGGTATATAAATCTGCTCTCAAACAGAGAGATGGTTTGCAATCTTGCTTTAGAATTCTGGCTGCAAACTTCTCCCTCCAATCTACTACTCACTCTTCTTCAATGGCTGAAACTTACTTTCACTTGCAACTAATTAACATCCCAACAGAAGAACTACCTTCTCATTCACTAGATTATCTTACCTGCTCTGATACCATGCTAAAAATGATAATGCTTCAGTGTTCTACTGATCAACCAATATGGTGAATATAAACCACATGATGCAACCTATTCCATCTAACTTCCTATAGGATATTTTATTATTACCAACAACTAAACTAAAATAACAACTATGATTTGTAAATTTCCAACAATGAGTTCATTAAGTTCCATCAGCAAAAGAGATAATAACACCATTTTAATCTCTTCCCTTCATATTGACAATGTTCAATCTTGCATATTCTTTCTATGGACTAACTCCAAAGAGAGCTTCAAGGTAGCAGACAAAAGCATTGCAGTACCACCTTTTTAAACATATCAATTTCAATGGACAATCTTATTTCATGATACTTGGGCCCTTTGGTAAGTTATTGCTTGCTATTGATTTTCTGGTAAATGTCAAGATAAAAGATTTCTTAAAAACGATAAACAAGAGGTTGTTATAGGATGGAGTTCATTGCATTATTAAATTACCCAGGCACTCATCATCCATAACTATTTATGGACCACATGTGCATATAAATGTCAACAAGTATGAAGAAAACATTATAATATAGTAAAACTTATAGGAAGGAGCAAAAAAATATAGGAAAGCATTGCAAGAGTTGCAAACGATGCAAAAAAGATAAGCCATGGTGCTATAATATGATAGAAACGTCCTCTAGAGAGAGAATTTTGGGGCTGAATTCGTTTCTCTAATCTAATCTAAAAGAGAGGTAATATAAGATATCATTAATTGGTTTGCTGCATAGAGTATTTTGTAATCAAGTCATTCATCCAATGACCCATTTTTTTATTTTTCAGAATACTGAATCACAAGACTTCATCTCTCGTGTATGAATGGTCCATTTGGCTTTTCGACACTGATACCATTACTTGGTAACTCAGACTTCCCAGTTGCCACACCTATGCAGCTATTTTGACTAGTTGATAATGGCTCGGCCGTTTTAGACAATATTCTTGGGTGTAGAATTTCAGAAGTAAACTCAATTAAATGGAACATACTGGGGTTATAAAAAGGGTATACTGATGATCCGGATTCAAATTTAAGTGTGAAAGGAAAAGTTGGCTTTCAACAAATACTGATGTGAGGACCGTTTAACAAGATAACAGAATACTCCTTTCTAACTGAACAAGATAATTTAGCTAGAAAGTTAATTCCGATAATGGGATCGCACAAGGATTGCAGTCATCGCAAAATGGATTACAGTCAATCACAAGTTGTTGCAACAAATTGTACCCTAGTAATCCGGATCAATTAGTTCAAAGCCACGTCTCATAAGAACGTACACACAACAATGCATATTTATATTGTCTCGGTATTAATTGCATTCTCAACAGTAATGAAGTAAGTGGAGCCTTTTAGAGACAATGAACCAAGACTCCCTCATTAATCATCAACATACGGTCATTAACTGAAACATTGCCAAAACTCGTAAAATTCAATATCGATAATCTGGAATTACAGGAACAACATAATGCTTGATGCATAATAATAACCGTCGCCCTGAGTTTTAGGGCCTGTGATTACTTCTATAAATGCCCATTTTTTTACTCAAAAATAAACAAAATTCATTACCATTTTTTTTTTAAAATGAAAAACAATGAAAAAGATTCAATTTATTTGGTACCTTTAGAGTTGTAATACTGGTTTTCAATGGCGACATCTTCTTCATCCGGATCCTCATCGGAATACTCGAATCCATAATCCATTTCATCCATGTCTGAAACGATCCCCGTCAAAGAAAAAGACTTATTGAATTAGGGTTTTATTCATTAAAAATCCATTAAGAGTTTTTTGCACAGAGGGTTTCAATGACTTTCTCATTCCAACTATCCACAACAGTTGAATTAAAAGACGGAAAGAACAGAAAGAAGTAGGGATTTTTCAATAGTACCTGACATTCTAAACAGCTGAGCAACAATATAACCGAGCAACAGAGAATACACGGATAGATGATATTTTGATAAGAAATCGTTCTCTGTTACCGTTACTGCTGATGCTGCTTAGAAAACCTGCAATTTATAACATTACTGTAAAAGAAACCTCAACAAACCAACACATTAGTTTGCCCAAGCTATAATTATAACCATCACATAATAAAATCAATTTATTTTACAACTTGCATATCCAAAAGGACGAATGGATGCGTCTATAGGAAACTCGGTGAACTTTAAATTTTATTGTTTATTTATATTTTTTTGGGTTAACATTAGTTTTCTGAAGTATATATTATCAATTTTATTTCAATACAAGTGTCACTAGTGGCTGTACTTGCCTTTTAGTGTTATAAAATAATAATATTTGTTAGTTAGTAAATAGATGAATTAAAATATAAATTGTTGAAAAAAGTAAACAACACCTTCATTGCCCTTATCCCCAAAAAAAGAAAAACATGTTAGCCTCAATGATTTTAGACCAATTGCACTTTGCAACACCTTACACAAGCTTTTAACTAAAACCCTATCCCTTAGACTCCAAAAATTCCTTCCACTGCTCATTAGTGAGGAACAACCTGGTTTTGTTCCTAGTAGGTTGATCTTTGATGTAGTCATCATTGCACAAGAAACCATTCACTCGATCCAAACGAACAAGAATCTCAGTATGCTTATCAAGTTAGATATTAAGAAAGCGTACGATAAGGTCAATTGGAGATTCATTTGCAAATGCTTAGAAGCTTTTGGATTTGCCAAAAGTTGGATCAACTTAATTTTTGAATGCATCTCCACCCCTATGATCTCCATCTTAGTTAATAGAACCCCGGAAGGCTTCTTCAGCATTTCCAAAGGTTTGAGGCGGGGTGATCCCATCTCCCCCTTTTTATTCATTATCATGGTTGAGGCCTTAGGATGAACTATTTCTAAGGAAAAAGAGAAGGGAACTCTCAAAAGTATTGCTATTACCAACAATCTAGATCCAACTACCTATCAACAGTTTTGTTGATGACAAAATGCTATATGGTGCGAGCAACAGAACTGAAGCCAGGTCTTTTAGAAGGATTTTGGATACCTTCACCAAGGCATCTGGACAAGAAATTAACCCAGATAAATCTGAAATCTTCTTCTTTAACATAGATAAAAAGATAGAATCGGATATTTGCCAAATCCTAAAATTTAAGCAAGGCAAGCTTCCTTGTAGGTACTTAGGCCTCCCTTTAGAGAAAGGCAGTAGATCCTCAGATATATGGAATCCCTTTATTGAAAAGATCAAGAATAAAATGATTTCATGGAAAGGAAGATGGATATCCTCAGTAGGTAGAGCAACCTTGGTAAGGTCTGTCTTGGCAGCTATGCCAACTTACTAGTTATCTTGTATCCATCTTCCCTCTAACAAACAGTCAGAATTAAATAAACATCTGAGAACTTTTTTTTGGCAAGGGTGTGGTGATAAGAAGAAAATCCCTCTGATCTCTTGGGATAAAGTATGAAGACCAAAAGATGAGGGTGGTGCAGGTCTCAAAAACTTAGGTGACCAAGGGAAAGCCCTTGGAGCTAAGTTAATTTGGAGAATGATTAAAAATCCTGAGGCCAAATGGGCAAAGATTCTTATCTCTAAATATTTGAGTGAGAATTCCTCCATTAATATTTTTAGGGAATTAAATCCTCCTAGAGGATCTAGAATTTAGAACTTCATGTTAGATTGTCGATACATTATTATGAATAAATTAACATGGAATCTAGGCACGGGTGAAGAAGTTATTTTCTGGGACCGATTCTTGGGGAGGCTATGCAGTCTTAGAAAAAGAACTAGACAATATTTCTCTCAAAAAACTATTTATAATCTAGGATAGGGATTTTCTTTAAGGATTATATTTTTTTCAATGGAGAAGATTGGGTATGGAAATCATTTAAGGAGGTGGGGATATCATCAGAAGATGAAAAGCTATTAAAAGAGACTCTTAATCAAAGAAGAATTGCTCTAAATGATAGTAACGACTCGTTGGTTTGGGATGGCTCAAAAAATGCTTTAAGGAAATGATGCAGGGGCATTCTAGGGTACTCAGTGGATCTACATGGAGGTGTGTTGTTTGGCTAGTGTTACTCAATTGCAACCTTGATTGACAATCTCGGTCATTAAAGGAAGCTCGGTTGCTGAAGGAACTCGGTAATCTCTGGTGCTCGGTGACAGTGTTACTCGGCAATACTTGCGGTGCTCGGTCGACACCGGTGCTCGGTGATGTCTGGCATGCTCGATTATTTCACTGTTGCTCGGTTGTTCTAGTTTACCGACTGGAGTTCTATGTGATTTGTTGAGCCGACTTGGTGCATTTATTGTTGGTAGCTGTTGTTACAGGTTGACATGTTGAATTAAATGTTTCTAAGGCTATTTTGAAGCTGACTTGTATTAAATTTAATAATTATTGGAGGGAGTTAATGGTTTCATCTAGATGACTTGTGGCTGATGATTAGTATTTATAGGATGTTTGGGGTAGTTGTTTAGGATGACTGGGAGGTCGCAAATCTGGATGACTTGGAAGACTTAGTGAATAAGATCTGACGTTCTAAAAGTTGGAGTTGGCAAAGTTGTGGAAAAGATCTTGCATGATCTTGCAAATCATATTGTTATCTGATAGTTTGTAGTTGCAGAGCTAGTGGTTTGCACACTTGGAGACAAAGAGATTGTTTGGAGGCTTGCGAGCTCAAGTCCAGATCTACCTTAGGGTTTCCATCAGTTGCTGATTATTTTCAGAACTGAACTAGTTGAGATTGTATTGGATCTGTGTGGATCTTGAAGAACTTGTTTATGTTTATAATTGGCCCTAACCCGGAAGGCCTTACAGTCAGGCATGTTAATGCAAATTTGGTTTGAAACATCTTGTTGTGTTGAGTTTTTCGTTGTGTAATTCTGAAGCTACAAGGCTGGATTTTCCTTAATTGGATCCTCCCTACCTTGGTTTGTGTCAGGAAAGGATCTACACCAAATTGGAAACTAAATTCTCCTTCTCTCCCAAGCTTTAACCTTATGTAATCATTAAAAAAAACACCATTAACCATATCTATCAGGAACCAGGCAATAAAAGGGCCGATGAACTAACTAACCTAGGTGCAGACGGTATTATCTTGTTATAGAATACAATTCTTTCATAGGGATATTCTTTAGGATCTCTAGAGTATCTGCCTCTTTAGGGTCACTCAATTTAGTTACCCCTAGCCTAAGGTAGAAGCCTGGGCTTAGGTTGACAACATCGATGTAGTCATTAATCCTTCCCTTCCATTAAACCACAATAACATTGAGGTAGTTCCTTGGTATCAGACTCAGAATTCTATTTTTTCTGCATTAGAATCTACAGGTAGTATCTTTCAAAATAGTGACTTGAAATTGGCTCCATTTTTAGCCTTGATGTTGCACGAAGACTTTTGGGCAGTTAACTATACTTTTTGGCATTCATATCTCTCGCAAAAGATCCATAGTAATTTTTGCACTCTCCTTTTTAGTAGCTCATACACTTATAAGATTCACTTATATATATCAACACACACACACACACACACACACACACACACACATACACACACACACACATATAAATAAGTGTGTGTGTGTGTGTGTGTAATATATATATATATATATATATATATATATATATATATATATATATATATATATATATATATATATATATATATATATATATATATATATATATATATATATATATATGTGTGTGTGTGTGTGTGT
Source organism: Chamaecyparis obtusa (assembly GCA_027943335.1). Lineage (NCBI taxonomy): Eukaryota > Viridiplantae > Streptophyta > Pinopsida > Cupressales > Cupressaceae > Chamaecyparis > Chamaecyparis obtusa. The sequence continues at coordinate 1,000 of BSBK01001071.1, read as the reverse complement.
GTGTGTGTGTGTGTGTCCACACACACACACACACACATATAAATAAGTGTGTGTGTGTGTGTGTGTGTGTGTAATATATATTTACATGTGTGTGTGTGTGTGTGTGTGTGTGTGTGTGTGTATATATATATGGCTTTTCTCTGTTATGTCGTGATTTTCTCTTACCTTTGTCATGGCACGATTTCCTCATTATTAATCTTAACTTGCATTAGATAAGAAGATAGTCTTGCATAGATCAAGTAATCATTAGTTTTACTCCTCATCGGAGCCTAATAGGAATTAAAAGTTCCTCCTATTAAAATATGGAGGACTTTAGTTATTCCTTTATGTAAGCTAATAGGATTAAGATTAACATCGCATCACAGGCAGGAATTACATAGATTCAAATAGAACGTGGTACCTTGCTATCAGTAAATAATATAGAAGTGTGGCACTATAATGACTAAAATGCATGCAATCCTAAAAGGTCGTGGAAAGTAGTTGTCATTAAATGCTTTTACACAAATGATTATTAATATGTGGAGGTTTCAACATTCTTTTTAGAAATTAGAGTTGAGTAACTTGTATGAAGTGTGCGACAGAACAGAAGATGGAGTCCAAGTTAATTACCTTTGTTCTTCATGACTACTGTGCTATGGCGTTTAGGGGAATGATAAAACCAGAACAATGGAATCAAATGTTAAACCCTCTTTCAAATTCAGCGAGAAGGGCACTAGAGAGAGGACTAGGAGATCATCACTTCGATAATGAGTTCATGTTCAAAACTAATGGGACTCTCGTAGGGACTCTTCCTAGCTCGTTCCTCCTTTGTAGGCCATAAGAAAGAAGACATCATTAAAATTGTGAAGATTATCTTTGAGGAGGTTTTTCTAGGAGGGATGGAACAAATGGTCCATAGTATTGACATTCACCTGACAATCCCCTACCCATAAACTATGATGAAGACAGAGATCGAGAATTTCAAGGCAATCCCAAATTCTCAGTGAATTCCTATGTTAAC